>JAPSGF010000090.1:942004-1097503 GCA_035772895.1 Perdix hodgsoniae
CTTAAACTGTGTAAGGATTTGTAGGAGTTTATTTCTTGTGAAATATGAGCTAGAGATCTCTTTGGTGCTTGCATCCCTGAGGAGTATATGTATATTCTTTAAAGTGAACCTGGAGATATTTGCTGTGAATTTGTGCAAGAATTCACAAAATTTAGCATCAGTTTTCTTTAGCTCTAAGCAAGCTCTCAGATGTATTTCACTTGCATTATAAGAAGTACAATAGGCAGTGGCCACTTGGTGAACCTGGAAGGTTGGAGGTTGGGTGGCATGGATATTTATTTTTTTTCCCACTGCTAAAAACAAAGAATTCTTCATTTAAATGATCTGGGAAAAAAAAAAAAAGAAAAAAGAAAAAAAAAAAAAAAAGCTGAAGAAAGGAAAAAGCCTATGGGACATGCAGCAAAGAGTCCTCTGAGAAGACCCAGTTGTTTAAGAAAGACCCTTTGAATGATCAATTCCCTTATGTTGTTCATTGATTTTCTCCTGGTTTTCCCTTATCTTTCCTTTCCTGTTGATATCTCTTTAATTGATTCCTGATTACAGATTACACCAGTTACAAACTGTTATTTGTCAGACAATGGAACCAGGCATCTCTCTGTGGCTCAGAGAAAAGCATGCAGCTCTTGATAATTTTGGGAGGTTCAATCTGAGCAAGCTGTAGAGAATGTAAGATGATCTGGTAGTAATTGGTAAAGAAGGAGTCTGTATAGACTGCTCGCCAAGCAACTATCTTGTTTACACTCCCTGGCCTTTATACTGCTAGGAAATCCTGTATCCTGCAGGAATTACAATGCAGTAGAATCTGCAACTGAGTTCAAAATGTGCTTCTCGGACTCATTATCAACTTCAGTTCTGTTTGCAATGCTTAGCATATAAATTATTTAAATTAAACTAACTACATAAATTATTCAAGTTTTTTCCCCCTTATCTTTAACAGACACTGCAGAAAGTTCAGTACTGGTGGTGTTACACTTCACTGCTAATCAGATAGGAGTGCCAAAGGTATCTTAAAATACTGGCAGTGCCCAAATGACCATGAGACTCGGGATGTAGCTACCAGAAGCTGACACGGTGACACTGGAACATCTCATCACCAGTGAAGGGCTATTTTCTGCTCACTAGGGTAAATAAAGAGGGAGTTACAAGGCGAATTACAAGCAGGATGTTTGTTCTGGAATGGGTACAAGCTGATCCTGTTAAATGTTTTCTGTTAAGTGTTGGATGCAACCAGGACTTGTTCATGTCATGTAGAAACCAAAGTGTTCAATAGGCCCATTGTGAGTGAGCCTAGTGCAGTATCAAGAGATTTTCTCCTTGCAAAGAACCATCCTGACCTTGGTTTCCTCTGCCCTGGTGAGGTACTTGTGAAGGTAGACAGGAATGAAGTCTTGACCTTTACTGTCTTCTTTCCTGCTATCTGATGTATCAGCTTTGAAGCCAAGTCCTCAATGGCTGGACTGAAGCTCTGATTTGAAGGCATATGCAAGCAAATTGTTTCTTTAGAGCCTCAGCCAGACATCTCATTTAGTTGCTTGGAGTAGGCAGGTACAGTTCACAACTCCAAGAGAGCAATGAACTTGTAGTGAGCCTGTTTTACAGGCAGAGCTGTGAGAGACTTGTTCCGAGACAGTCATTCGAGAGAGCCGGCAATGAAGCAATGAATTCTAATAATAAACCTGAACAGAGCTCTTTGTTTCAGTGGGACCTGTCTGAATTGTTCTTTATACATAGATCTTTTCTTTCATGTTTTATTCTTTCTGTTCTGTTAATTTCATATTTCAAATGTGATTTAAGAAGACAATTTCCAGCAGGCCTCCTGATTTTGCTCTGAATGATTTGTGAGCCTTGAATTTGTGAGATTGATCTAGATTTCTGACTGCGCCCAAACATCATGATGCACTACCTCTGTGAGGTTTTGAGGGGCTGTATTTCAGCTGTAAGGAAACAAATTTATTCTTCACATTCACCATTGGCAATGTATGTGGTGGCCCAATACTTGCCTGAACAGCAGAAGACAAAAACCAAGATACTGTTGGCCACCTGTTTAGTCTTTAACTAATATAGATGTCAAAGGTTGCTATCAATCCAGGGTACAGTGTAATAAGATATAAAAATACAGAATGAATGAACAAACTCATTCAAAGAATATGTGATGGCCATGGCATGATCATTATTGAAGGGATACAGGAATATATCTCATATGAAAGAAGGACATGACGTTGAGACCTTCTGAGACAAGTCACTGATGAATAAGAACAGCATCTCCTTCATCAGTTGGCTCAGAGCATCCGCCAGGTACCACAAGGAAGGAGTACAGTCTATTTAGCCACTATAATCAATTTGAATCTGCGAGAAAAGAAGATCCAAAACTCAAATGATTTGAATCTGATGGAGGGAGAAGACTGAAACCCATATGGTTTCACAGTAAGTTTTGTGGTATTTGGTGTTCTCTGGTTACACTCAGCCTTTAGACGTGTTTTCATTTATAAAAGGCTGCTCTTCTTTCCTTCAAAAAGGAATAAACGGAGATATGCTGATCACAGAGTTGTGGAGAAAAGCTGGCAAACTTGAACCCTCAAACCACAGAAGAGCAGAAGGGAAACAAAATTACCCAAAGTAATTCTTATATAAAAAAAAAACAAAGCAGAACAAAGAAAAACATTTTAATCCATTATCATGATTCATGGCAAACAGGGAGAACAGACATTCGTATCTCATTTTTCAGCAGTTTGGGGCCGCTGAAAATACAAGCAGGTGAGAGATATGTCATATTCATTAAAGATGGATGTGGCATGATTCTTTTTAGGCCACCATGAGATGACATTCTGTATGTGCTGATAACTAAGAAGATAAGGCTATGTTTCTCTTGGTTTCACGCTTGCCTGTATTGGACTAGATAGACATAATCACCCTGGAGATATTGTATTTACTTCCCTTCCTTATTTACTTTGTTTCTTTTATTTCACTTTAGGGGACTGGGCTGGAATTGACATTTCTTCTCTTCAGCAGCCGCCTTCTCTCTCAGTGCTGGGTCTCTGGGCACTGAGTTAAGCCAGACAGTGGAATGGACCTGCTGTAAATAGTGTTGATAAATTGAGTAGATAACGCAGTGTGGTCTGGTTTACCCCAGTGCACAGAGTAATAGAAAGGAGCTTCCGCCTCTGAAAGGTCATCGTATTGACAAGGGGAATGATTGTGGGAATGGCAGTTGTGAGATGCTTGTCACTAAAACCACTTTTCCACAAAAGATGCCGAAGGGGTTATACCTAGGCCTTTCCACCCTGTTCTTGCCCCTGAGGTCATCTGATTTAACTAGTCCTCAGCATGACCAAGGAGGTCCTTAATGCAAAAGAGGTCTGAGTATAAGGGTTCCAAAAAGCTGTCATGAACTGACTAAGCTTCAGATGGCCAAGTGCATGGGGAGCTTGTCCTGTTTGGGCAGAGAAACCCCATAGGATTGTGCTTAAATAAAAGGACACAGTTCACCAAATAGTTCAGTGGTTTAGTGTGATAATGCGGGGGAAAAAAGAAAGAAAAAGGACTTTTTTTGTTTTATGTTTCTGTAATCTGAATTCATGTGGAATGCAGAGTACTGTTATATTCATCAGACAACCCATCCAGTAGATATCCCTGAAACACCATTTTGAAGTTGCCATAGCACACATGGGGCACTAACACAGAGAGCTTGTGTCGTGTACATCCATCACACATCAGGCAAAAAGAGATTAGCTAAAGGAATATTTCCCACGGATAATTAGGAGAGTAACCAAGTCTCAGAACCATTTGAGGAAACTTAGCCTCAGAAATTTAGTCCTGAGAAGCCATACCTGCCCCTTTGATCAGTCACAGAAAACACTGCATGTTCATAACCACCAAATCATAGAATGAGTTGGGTTGGTGGAGGCACTAAGAATCATCTATTTCCAGCTCCCCTCCTGTGAGTATGATTGCCATCCATTAGGTTATGCACTAGATCATACTGCCCAGGGCCTCATCCAAACTGAGTTTGAGCATCTCCAGGGGTGGGACATCGGTTTCTCTGGGCAGCCTATGCTAGGGCCTCACCACTGTCTGAGTAAAGAATTTCTTCTTGGCATCTAACCTAAATCTTCAATTCTAGTTTAAAACCACTTCCTCTTGTCCTATCAGACCATGTATAAATTCAGTCTCCTTCCAGTTTATAAGCTCCCTTGAAGTACTAGAAGGCCACAGTGAGATCTCCCCAGAACCTTTTCTTGTCTACACTGAACATGCCTGCCTCCCTCAGACTTTCTTCATAGGAGAGGAGTTGCATCCCTCTTAAGGGCTGAAGGGAGAGCACAGTGGGGTTGGCAAATTCCACAAATAGCACCAGCTAAAAAAATCTCTGAGGCTTTGCTAGATTTGCAATTTTCATGTCACAATCCCTGTAAACAGCCTTCCAGTTACCATACCATTTATGTGAACTGAACATCCAGGACTAAACCAGGTTCCTTTGAGAATCAAGAAGTACAGTCTACAAACAGTGTCTCATGTCAATTGGCAATAGCATGTGATATGATTTTGTAAGAACTGCCATTTTGTGTCATATCAAAGGTTCATCTTGTCCAATAGCCTTCTCTGACAATAGCCAGTAGAGCATGCTTAGGAAAAACTACTAGAAAAAAATGCCTATGCAGTAATTTTTTGCCCCAGTTGCTCCTCTAGCGTCCAGCACTCCAGAGCCTATGGGATTCCTAAACAGAACTTGTACATAAAGCACTTTGAACATTAATGAAAAAGTATCCATAAAGTGAAGGCACTGCTACTTGGTGGGGAAAAACATTTGTTCTCCCCAAACAAGTATGACAAAGTATTGATTATATAATTTTATTTTGAGAGTGATGCCCGTGGTGTATTAAAAAAGGGAGTATTTCTAGAACATAGTGAGTTTCTTAGCTCTGCAATTTATTGTGCTGCCCTAATGATATTATATTACACCAGAGGTGATTTTCTGAACAGGGGGAGTAGTGTTTTTTCCCACTTTCTCTGTCTTTTGACTGCTTACTTGGCTACAGTATTGGTTTAATAGTAGTTTCCAGCAGCACTCATAGCCAGCTCCCAGATAAATGTTGAACTCTCTGCTTTTTTTATAAATCAGAATGAGGTTTTGGGGACATTGCTATTTTGTATTCAGAATTGGCCCATACAGAGGACTGGAGTTTGATGGGTTTGTGTCATTTCTTACAATTTCAAACGCAAAGTGACAGAGATTTGGAAACCTCAGCTAAATGGGGAATTGTGGGGAAAGTGCAGACCGGTCAGAGTGTGAAATCAGAATGCCTTGGGAAGATGACAGGAAAAAAGCTCAGGGGAAGTCCAAACAAGCCCCTGAACATTCCCTTTCAGAAGGCAATCTAGTGATTTAATACCCCTGTTCCTGGGAAGTGGTTTCATGAAGCATGATCTGGCAGTCCTTACTTTGGCTGTACACCAGTCTTCCAGGAATCCAAGACCAGCTCATTAGATAGCAAGATTTGTGCTCCTTGCAAGAAGCTGGTCCCCATCCAGTTCTGACAGTCACAGCCAGCCTGTGCCATCTGGCTGAGACCTGTCCCCAAATACACAGCAAAGCCTTTCTCAGAGCCCAGAAGGCTGGAAATGCTGGTCACTGTAAAGTGCAGGAGCTTTTCGCTCCAGTGCAGACCACATTGGCACATATGTTGCTGAGGTCCATTGTGTTCTCTAGGCACTGCTGGCAAGCAAAAAAATGATTCAACAAACAGAAAATAAGACAAAAAGCAGAAAAGCTAACCACCACATTAATGACTAATATTCTGTCCCTGCCCCTGAAAGCAAAATACTTTTCTGGAACAACAGAATGACCTGGGCCTGAGTTCCTCTGCAGTGAAGTTACTTTGCAGCAGACTTGCAGGAGGTTCTGGGCTCTGACTGGTGATGGGAAGAGAGATAGCAGGGCCCTCAGCAGCTCCCCATCACCTTAGCCTCATGCTCTGGACAGGTATGAGCTAACACATCCAGCTCCTATTGCTAAGCAAGTTGGGGTTATAAACATGATTTTCATAATTGGATTTTAACACACATAGAAACCACCCAGCAGCGATAATAGCTTTGCACCAGAAGAGCCTTAAGACGGAGGAGAACAGCTCCTCTGAAGTGTTAAGAATCCCAGCACATTTATCTTAATAAGTTTTATTACAGCCTGCCAGTTTAAACCTAATGACTAATTTATCGTATAAAATACCAGCAATATATTTTTTGATTTTGCTAATTAATTATCTCAAACAAAGGTGATATTTATAAAACTGTCCAGAAATGGTATGTGCATTAAAATTGCCTTGCAGCAGGAGATAAAATTATTACTAATATGGGATCAAATTATTACTGTATTGACTTAGTTACTTTATTACCTCATAATGGATTTCTTCATTATTTTCCCCGGGATTGTAGCATTCATGATTGCATTAAAGTCTGTTAATCTATGCAAATATCATTAGGAGCTACTAATAACCACGGCAACTTTCTTCAATTTCAAGGAATGTAGTAAGTACTCTCAACACATTGTTATGTTCTGTTAGTGTGATGGGATTAACTCAGCCCCTGAGACCTTGGGACAGTGGGTGGGCAGCAGATCTTTTTGAGCCTTTTCTTCCTTAAAGATAGAGGAGGTGGAAGGTGGGAATTTGCTTTTTTTATTTGGGAGGTGGACAAGCAACACCATGTTGAGCATTGCCACTCTGCCTCATGCCAATCAGGCTACTTTAGCTTAAGGGCTGTGTCATAATCCTTCTTCTACATTGTCCAGTGCTGCTGTTTGTTCTCAAAAGCAAAAACCCAGGCATGAGCACAGGTGTTTTCAAAATGTGGTGGGAAGCAGTGGTTTTCTGGAAGCCAAGGTGTGGGGTGGTGGCTTTTGTATAGGATAACACAAAAGCAAATCGAGTAGGTACGTTTTCAGCACTGGGCGTGGTTTTTGAGCATTCTGTGGTGATGTAATGCCCTCATGCTGATATTTCAGAGGTGTTCAACAAACCATTTTCATGAGGTCTGTTTGCTGCAGAGCTGTGAGTGTGTGTGAACCTATGTGTGTCTGTGTATCGACCGCTTTAAAAAATGCAGACAAATATTAAGCCTTGAAAGTTACCCTTTCCAATGGCACTAAAAACCAAAAGATGGATGCTTAAGTAGAAAAAATGGGCAAGGGGAGTAAGGTAGGTAATAATAGACATACCTCTGTTGGATGCTATAACTGTTTATCTCTGTTAGACGTTAGCCCAATTTCACATTTTCGTTTCTTAGGTAATGAGGTTATAGGCACCTTTGTAGTAAGGCACACAGATTAAATAGAAGAAAATCAGGTGAGATTGGATTGCTGAGTGACAGGGACAGAATCTCACCTGTATCTGTCTGTCTGTCTGCTTGTCTGTCTAAATAGTCTGGCTCCACAGCTGACTCTCGAGTAAGACAATCCTGACGGAAACTTTCCAGACATGATTTCTAACTGATCAGTGCTATATGATTCTGCAACACTGGGGCTTACGCTGAGCTCCACTGTCATTTCTGAATGGCACCTGAAGCCTCCTCTTCAAACTGACCTTAGTCAAAAATCAGTTTACGTCCAATTATAAGAGCTACTGAACTCTGGGTGCCCTTGTTTGGCTGCATCAACACATGTGCCACAGATGAGAGGTAGACAGGCTTTGAAAATGTTAAAGGCTTCAGTTTTTGACACAAAAGCTGCATTCTGAACTATAAACAAGCAAAAGAGGGCTGAAATGGTGGTGAGTGTTCCTGCAGCCCCAGGGGCTCCTAGAATCCCTCTCTTCTCCCTTAAACAGTAACTGGAGTATCCCTTCCAGAATATCTGTTAAAAAAAATATAGGTATTAAAGAAAAAAAAAAAAGTAGAAAGCCCTACAACATTACAGTGGTGTCAGAGCAAACCAGTATTGAATTAGGCATTTGCACTTCTGTAAATGGATTAACAAAATGTGATTGTTTGGTGTTTGGCTGTCAATCTGCATTTGGCTCAGAGGGGATAATTTTAACTCAGAATGTGTTAAAAAGTAATTCCGTAGATGGAAGCAGTCTTGGACCCTGTGAAACTTTCAGCTTTTGTGCTGATGAGCTGACCTTGTTTTGTTAAATAAAAGAATCCCCAAACAGCACTCAGTGAGGGAAAAAGCAGAGTGAATTCAGAAAATAGCATTATTTCTTGTGTTTTCTTTCGTTGTTTTTTTTTCCTTTCTTTCTAAAATTTATTTATTTTTTTAAGATAAGTGGCTATCCTACATGGTGAGTGAGAAAAATGAAAGAGGAAGCAAGCCCAGGAGAAATGCAAGCAGTAAATTAGATGGATTGGTCGAAGCTGTTATGCATTAATTGTGTTTCAGGATCACCTGGCCCCCTCTCCTCCAAACAGCAGAACCCCTGACTGCTGGGCACTCTACAAGTGCTGAACAAAGGATGGCAACAAAGCAGCGTTAGCAGTCCTGTCGAGGGTCTCTCCATCTGGATTCCTTTTCCCAGCCCATTGCAGAATACAAGCTCATTAATTTTCTGAGTTGAGACGTTCTGTCAGTCAAGACCTTTTCACAAAACAACTGAGCAAACCTCCCAACTAGAACTGGTTGGCAGTTTTGAGACTAGAAACAAAGGGTTTTTATTTTCCCGTGTTTTGCTGGACAGAGGTCTTTATTTGGCGAAAAAAAAACCTAAGTCGGCCCTGATAAAAGGATGAAGCAGATTCAGACATGAGGAGCCAGACATGGTAGAGTATCTGTGAATTTGTACCTGAGGCATTACTCGGGAAGGGGGTGGGTTCCAGCAGAGAGTAGTTTTGCTCTCCTGTGCTCTACATCCCCTATACACCAGGAAGACATTGAACCAGTTAATTTAAAATGGGATATGAAGCCAGCTACACTGGACTGCTGGGAAAGCAGAAGGCAAGACTTTCTCCTTGATACTTAAAGCTTATTTGCAGTGGCTGACATTGGTTCTGAATAGCTTGATGCCAGCTAACAAGAGACTTGCTTGGGTTTCTAGCTTTCAGTCTAGCTGGGTAGCTTTAATGCAGTTTAATGTTTAGGAAGTAAGTATGTATTCTAGTGATGATCTCAATGCCGTCATCTTGAGTCCATCTCAAACAGCACTAGGGGGACATAATAATTCGGTGTAAATCAGAGTATTTCTATTGGCAGTGCTGATTTACACCTTCTAAGGACTTGGCTTAGCTGTATTATGGCTGTGATCTGCACCGCCTAACCTTCTTGAATCCCTTGCACAGATTGCACACATTGGTTAACTTCAGGAAAGACTTTCTCACATTGTTTGAATGCTAATTGCACTGCTATGCTGCAACTTATATTAAAATTAATATATAATTCCTCCCAAAATTGAGATAATTGAACTGACCCAAAATATAACCCTTTTCCTTATTTCTTAAGCACTTGAGTTTTAGCACAAATCTCTTTTACTGCAGGGGCTTATGTTGTGCCATCAGCAAATGCAAAGAGCAATTAAACATTTAACATGATCACAAGGAGAAGAGAAAAGCTACTGCTTAAATGCATCAGGGAAAAAAAAAAATCTGGAAAACAAATCCATTGGATCTAGTGTAACATGGGAAAAAAAAAAAAAGTGCTACAGTAAGTTCAGTTTGATAGCTATATAGCTATGTACACTGAAAATCTAGTGTAATTCTTTAAAAGTAAAATATCTACTTTGCTGAGCTCCTTAGAAGGAATTTCAAGCAATCCCAATGCCACAAAGATGTCAGGCAGATGCAAAAGTGAGCACTGTGATTTTCACCTTCTCTTTGTTGTCCTTACTTGGGAAGGTTACCTGGGGCTTGGGAATATCTGCCTCTGGAAAGAACTGTACCACACTTCTTTGAAAGGAAGACAGAAATAACAGACTTCTTCAAAGTTTAGCATCCCTACAACAAATTCTTCTTTATTCTGTTTAACTCATTTCCCCATTCTGCTAAAAGCATGTAATCTACCCCATGAGTCATCTTGGTTAGCGTCATTGCTTTTAGTCAAAGTATTAATAAGAGGAATTAGTCCTGTTTGTCAGTCTGTCTGTGAATGGACGACACAGGATTAAGTAACTAGATATTTGTTTTCCATAGCTTATAGAGCACTTTTATTCAGTTGCCATAAGGACATCAGTGCATGCAGACTGGTTCAAAGTTTGAGCAGATAACTGCTTTACACAATCCCGCTCATGGGGGCATACCATCAAGTACCTTGAAGATAATGAAATGCCTGTTTTAATGCATTGCCATGGGAGCCTGACTTAAAATGCCCTGAGAGGGCATTTCTCCTGTAGAAAGACACAGACAGCAACACAGGACATTTTGCTCCCTAATAAAAGTGGATGGAGAGATCAGTTCAGGGTGGGACCCTTTCCTCTGGGGCTGATGTCAAACTGACAAAATCTTAAGAAAGTTACAGAGGAATTTTTGGAACCTGAATGTAACAGTTTTTTGGTTTTTATTTTATTATTTATTTTTTTAATCAGATCTTTTCATTTTTAATCAGGCTTCCATGAAGACATTCCTCACATTTCCGTTGTGGAAAGCAACAGAAAAGTAGATAGCCATGCAGTTGGGTCATTCACTGACATTGCGGGGTACTCTAGGAACAAACTGCTCTGGCAATCTCTTTGGTAGCATTCAGCGTGGGAGCTCTGTGAGGGGATGTTTGTCACCATGGGTCTGTGGTGGAGATGTTCTCCAGGATGAGACATGATGAGACAGCAGGGATCTGAACTCAATTCTCTATATTCTGTGAGGATGTCTAAATGCTGTAAAAGCAGCTTTCTCCTTCTGTTCTGAGGTTCGTGGAGGTTGAGGTTTCAGAAGTCTGAGGAGTTTAATGTTTTAATGCAAAAACCTAGAAAAGCTCTTAGGTCTAAATCAGAGAATGCAGGAAAGCTACTCAAATATTAACCACTTTCTTACTGCAGGAGGATTTTCTCCTCAGTTCCTGCAGGTACACCTAGACTCCAGTCTATCTGTGACAGGGAAGTTCTCTCTGTGCCATCTCGATTTTTTCTTGGATTGCAATATCAGACACAAAGCAACATTTTCTCTAGTAGATTATGCCACTAATACAATAAGGGTCTAATGTATTAATGAATAAGGTTCTATAATATGCTAATATTTCTGCATCACATTAATATTCTAATAGACTAATGCATTATTATGCTAATAAGTCTATTAAAAATGCAAAATATAATTATACGTTCTGTATAGCTCCACTGCTGAAATCTGATTCCTGTCCTAGACATACTCGTGTGTATTTCTAGAAATGGTAGTACCTGCTGTGAAAAGTTAACTTGATCGATATATCCAATGTATGTCATTGCACACACCCAGCTGCCCAGCCAGGGCTACCCTACCTCCAATACCATTAACACCTGAAATGGATTAAGTACTTTACCTGCCTTTCTGCTATGAGAGGCACAGACTTACAGCTGTGCTCTGCACACGCTCTTTCTTTATCATCTGGTGTTTTCCTTTCCCTTTGAGGAGCAGCTAGTGGAGAGGGTTCCTGATAAGCATGGGCATCCTGTACAGGAAGCTTTTCAAGCACCTAAGCCCTGGCAAGAGACCCCTAACAATGGGCAGCAACTGAGTACCGTTGAGGGATGGCGTTTACGAGATGCTTCTCTTTGTATTGTGTTGTTTTGGCAAGTCAAGGCAATACCCTATGGATTTTAGTCTTTAAAGCCTAATTTCCCCCAACGCCATTTAGGGAACCTAAACCAGAGGTGTGGGTGTCTGGGACTTGTGCCCGGGCAGCAAGTCCCTGGTGCTGGAGCTTTGTTGTGCCCACATCCCTCTTTTATCCAAGCCCTGAGCATGTTTCTGCTCCTCTATTGCTGCTGAGAGAGTATTTGCAAAGTGCCTCCCACTCTCCATAAACATATCCACACTTCTGTGCACTCCTGAATAATGGCATTTGGTGGAGAGGTCTCCTGCAGTTCTTTCTACCACAGCTAAATGTTCACTTGATTGCTTTTAGATGGGCCAATTAAGAATGAAAAGGGAAAGTGAACAGCATGGTTTTGTTTTGTTTTGTTTTAAAAATGTCAGGTTTGCCAAGTTTATTAAGCGGGAGCTCAGAATGAATATTGAATTTTCAAAGATTGGCTTCAATAAGGTTGGGAGAGAGAAAGCAGAAGGACATGTCCTTCCTCTCATCCCTGATGGGGTAACTCGCTGCCCTGTATCTATGTCTAGATCTCATGGAACCAGTCATTTAACCAGTATTACAGCTGACATCTTTAATGAGAGAGCGGGGTTTCTGTTGTTTGTCTGAAGGTCTATTCACTTCCTTATTGCCACTGGCAAGAGGCTGGAAATTGGACGGAGAAAGATTCAGGCTAAAAAAAAATAAATCCTTTCGGTGAGGAAAGAAAAGCTGTAGAGCTGGTTGTCTAGGGAGACTGAGGCTGCATCACTAGAGGTAGATTAAAAATGGGGAAAAAAAGCAACTGTCTGAAACAGCATAGTCAGAGCTGGTCCTGCATCTGTCCAGATGAGAGAGGCACGTCCTCTAGGGTCCTTCAAGCTCTTGTGCTGTGGCTGTGGTCCTCCTCTCATGAGGAACAGACCTGAAGCTTTGTGAAGAGTTTCTTCATTATACAGTCTTCACAGTTTGGTATCTGAAGGGCAAAGAAGTTGGAATAGCATGAAATTGTCTTCAACATAGGCGGTAAGTAGGCAAAAAAGAAATGGTTTACAAGTACTCTGTAAGACCAGGAAGTGCACTTAATTTTGATAGATGTAAGGTATGCCATGGTATGCCATGGTCATCTATATGCTTCCTGCAAGCCATCTGTATTGCACTGCCCCTTCTGAGAGTAAACTTGCTGTATGGTGACTATTATTCCTTTGCAAGAAAGACTCTGCTGACATTTGCAGTGATCAGACTTTCCTTTTAGTACAAGGGGAAGAAACGCAGGTCTGGAGAAGCTGAAGTCCAAGCATTTCAGCACTGTGCTCTATAGGTATTCAGTATGATACAGGAGCATGAGTGTTATACTGCACATGTGACTTCCCAGCTTGAATTTCTCATAGCAGACTGAGATGAATGAGTTTGGGACTTGATTGCACAAAAAGCAAAATACTTTTATTTTTACTCAATCATCTAATTCATCTTGTTTCTAGATTTTGCTGTTTCCAAACAGCAGTTAAATGGTTATTTACTCAACACTTTTTTTTTTACACACACACACACACACACACACACACAAGACTATTTTCTCAAAACTTATTTACAAAATTTTGAGTTCACAGGTTTGCTCTACAGAACAGGAAGCTCATATTCAAGCATTTATACAGCCCATATTTTCAGGCTGCTTTTGTTTTTCCAGAGGCCCATTGCAAATTGCAATTATTGCTTGTATTAATAATGACAATTCCCATTGTCACTATTACTGTTATAGTTTTAATACATATGCTGTGTGCCAGCATCTCCTGTGGATTCTCCAAGACAAACTTCAGGTGTTTTCAAACTGCTTCATCAACTTGACGTTCAGTGGAGCTACACTGATTTACATCAGCTGAGGATTTAGCCCAAAGTCCCTATTGAAAGTGACAGAAAGCTTTTTGTTGGGCTGTCTCTTCCTTGGAAAGATAACGCTTTTCACAGGAAAGCTGTTATTCGGTGTGTTCCCTTATGTAACAGCACTGTTAGCAAAGTGGAGAGACCAAAAAAGATGAGGACACTAATATGCATGGAAAGGTGCAGGCTGCTGAAGTGAGCAACCTCTCTGCAACGTGATGTTGTGCTGTTATTGAACAAGTCCACACAAATAATGGGTTTCTAGGAAAATTTGTTCTTCAGTTTCTAAAGATATCTTCAATCTCAATTTGCTTGGAATGAATGTTTACATGTAAATACGACTTTAGCCTTTGACTATGCCTGCGCAAATCTGCCTAGCAAAAATCTCTCTGTCCTGTCCTCCACCATATCTCTGTTTCAATACATATCTGAAATACTCCTCTTGCTTCACTAATCACACTCAAATTTAGCTAACTAAGCGGAATATCTTCCTCTTGAAGTGGCATGTTGTACGTTTTATACCTTTCCCGTGCCTCTAGACAACCCATCCACACGTTTACAACTGGATTTTCCCCAGATATTTGTAAAACAGCAATTAATTCCACTGGCGTGAGCATGACTGGAGACTGAGAGCTCAGCTCTCCCTCAGACATTAAGACATGACTGTGGTGCACATGCTCAGCAGTGTTCCTGAGGAACTGCCTCAGTGCAGACAATGGCTCTAGCAATGATGTGCCCCTTCTTCACCCTATCTACTATATAAAATATCATGACCTTCCTGCTGCCTTAGGGCCTGGGTATGTGCTCACGCTGCCTTGTCACAGTGCACATGCATGGGAGGACAAAATTACGTACCCCTGTGTGCATATTCTACAACCATTGTTCCGTTCATTTAGTTTCTTAGAGCTGCTTCAGTTGTTGAACCATCACGACGATCAAGAGGTACGTGGGCTGAAGAACAATAGAAACCTTTGGGGCAGGAGTATGGAGAGGAATTGTATTCCACAGCTCTGTATATCAGCCCAGATATACCTGCAGACCCCTGCAATGAGAGTTTGCTGCAAGAATCCTGAGCTGGAGCCCAGCAGCTCACCATTCATCTGTGAGTGGTTTTATCCTCGTGGGCTTGCCTCACACCAGGATTAATAAGCAAAGATTGGCCTGTAAAACTCACACAGATTGCAATTCCCTCTCCATAAAACGTTTTTCCTTTAGATGGAGAAGCTTTTTTTTTTTTTTTTTGCCTTCTAACTTTCTCAGTTTTTCTCTCTCTAGATCTAACTCTTCTGTAGTCTGAATGCAGGCATGTGTAAAAAATCAGGGTGAGAGGATTTGCTCTCTAGGCAAAGAAAACACCGGAGGTTAATTAAAAACAAAAGGAAGCGTAACAAACAACCCTCACGCTCTCCCCCTCTCTACCCACATGGACCCTTCAAACCCAGGGGTTCATGCAGGCACGGAGTTAGCCAGGACCGGGATGGAGGCAAGAGCCCTGGAGGAGAAAAAGGGTTTGTAATCTTTGAATGAAAGAAAGGGTGGGGGGAGACCATCCCATCAGTGCAATCCCAGTGGCAATTTCATCTAGGCCTGTTGTTTCTTAATGAGTTTTTATCCATCTTTAATTTGACGGGTCTTCTTTCCCAAATGAGGGATAAGATGGCAAGGGGGAGGGGAAGCAGAATAGTAGGGCAGAGAGCCAGCCCTCTGGCAATACATTTTTTTTTTCTTTATTTCTTTCACTCTTAACCAGTTGCTAAGATCTCTTTCTTACATTTTTCTCCTTTTGTTAGTATGTTTTTGTTTCAAAATACATATTCTATTGAACATGGAGAAATAACAAGAGACGCATCAAGCCAGACTTTATAATACAGTACCTCCTAACCACAGAAGCAAAGAGCAGGTAGGAGTACAAATATAAGAAAAATGTACTGCACTACTTTCTGTGTGATACCACCTCAAACAGCCAGACACAGGGTTTATTTGGATCTAGTATTCCTGGGTGTATTTTCCACTCATAAATACCTCTATCAATTACTTGTCCCCATGTAAACTATTAACATTTGTGATTCCCAGCAGCAAGGAGTTCCGTGGATCAGCTGTACTTTGGTTGAACGGTGTTTAGCAGGTGGTCATTAGTATGTCCAAATGCCTCAAGCCATCTGGAGCTGATTTGGTTCTAACCATGCTTAGACAGGAGTGAGCAATCATGGATATGCTGTGAGCATGAACAGTTGAATTTATGATTATTTTTTTCCTATCCTGTCACTTTTTCTTCTTTTTTTTCTTTGTGAAGTAGCTTGGGATTTTTTCATATATTTATGTTTTCTTGTTTCTTTGTGTTTTTTGTTTTCTGCAGTTCAGTGATATCTCCTCTGTTTGTTTTTGACCTTTGTTTTCTGTGAGTTGCTCAGACATGGAAGCAGCAAACTAGGATCTTGAATGGGAAAAGACTGCTTGGCAGAAGTCTCCGAGTACTAAATGAGATTAGGAAAGCAGATTACTTAAATTGGATACCTTGCCCAAAGTCATCATCTGAGTTTGAGGGAGGCAGGAAGCCCACAGGTGGCCAATTTCACCTAGGTAGCATGAAACATCAAAACAGTTGTGTAAGTAAAAAGATCAAGAGCCATAATACTATTTAAAGGCAAAATTCAGAGTTACTGTGTTGAGGAACAAATGTGTTAAGGCAGGATGAGCTTGGGGAATATCTCATTTTAAGAGCATGACTTATGTGATAAAGTACAGGTCCAACTCTCCACCAAGGCATTCATCTCAGATTGAAGTGCCCAGGTCAAGCTCATGAGCAGAGTTGTACTTTTTTTTTTTTTTTTGGGGGGGAGGTGAGCGGGGGGGGGGGGTTCACGCCTTTCCTCCACTCCCCCTTTCAACCACACACCTGCCTCCCATTAGAGGAGTAAACTTGGAATTAAATATTTTGCACATCTCTACCTCTGCATTAAATCCCGCTGGCCATGTCTTGACGGGCTGCATCAGTCAATAACGATGCAATATTAAAGGGTAATGACACAGCCATGCAGAGTAATGAGAGAAAGCAATTTCTCTCACTATTTAGCCATTTACCAATCGATTGGATTCAAAACCATCAAGTCAGAAACACAGGGAGTGGACTAAGTCCAAAAGAGGTCAACATGTGCCCCTGTAATGTAGTGGTTCTGCTCTGTAGCAGACAAAAAATGCCTAAGTAAGTACACTGAGTCAAATTCTGCTCAGACTCTGGTGACAGAGAAGAGCGAAGAGAATATACATGGATGTGGCCTTGTTGGGTGAAAGGCATAATGAGTAAAGAGAAAGGAGACAGGTTCACATGGGGAGCAAAAGTGGAGAGATGTGTTTGTTGCTTCAAGAGCCTAAAAATATGTACGCATCTATTTCTATAAGCTTGGTCTCAGAAGTGCAACTCCACAGAATAGGCATGAGCTCCCTCCTCTAAGCAACTCAATGGGCTTAAAGAACAGTGGTGGTCCATATGAGCTGCCTCCTGAGAAGATTAGGGTGGGCAAACTGTTTACAGACAGACAGAATGTGAAACCCAGATAAATCTTGAGATTTAGCAATAGATTGAGAACAGGAGCCCACCTGTAGTGCCTCTTTTGTCCAGGGGAATGTCTTGGGTCTGTAGCAAGCAAGGCCTGAAAATGTACGTCCTAAGAAAAGGCATTTAGAAAATGCTGGAGATAGATTTAATACATTCTTTTTTAAACTGAAAACAAGTGTGAAATCTATGAAGTGCTAGTCATAAAGCACCTAACAGTAGCGATGAGGACTTTTCAGGTTGGGAAGAGGAGAGGGTTCCAGCAGTGATATTGCTATTTTGGCCTCTTCCACAGAGAATCTGCGGGAAGATGAAGCAGGACCCTTCCTCATCTTCATATTTCCAATTGAATTACCCATATTCCCTTCTTTAAAAAGCAGGATGTCACTTGCTAAAAGAGATCTTCAGATCCTGCAATTTTGCAAAGGTATTTGGGAAAAGTATTTAGAACTTAGAGCAGCCCTTCACAAAGAAAGGTGGCAAACTCCGTATCTGCTTGTCATACAGCAAAATGTTTGGCTTTACTAGCCACAGGCATCCTGCACAAGCCACATCCCTGAAGGAAAAGGCACACACACAGTGTTTCACAAAAGAAGTTCTCTGAAGAAGCTGAGCAGAGAAGTTCTCTGAAGAAGCAGGCTGCAAAGAGGCAGGGGGAGAGAAGAGAGGAAGAATTGCTGTTGGGACTCCAGAGATCAGTAAACACTGGTTATGAGACAGAGAAGTACGGAAAGCAGAGCAGGAGCAAAGGAGGGAGATAAGGAGAAGGCAAAGCAGATTCTTTTTAATTTTCTTGTTTTACAGCTGTTTATAGGTGTAATATTACAACTGCAGAGTGCAAATTCTGCACAAACCGACATGATTACTGCAGCTGCAGGGCTCAGGGTGGTTTTGTAACCTCTCTGCTATGCTGCAGCTTCACAAAGCTTGGTGGGAGCTGCTCTCCAGCAAAGATACTGGTCTAAAGGCCCAACAATTTTCCCACAGTTTGGTGCCTCATGAGTTCGGTCCAAAACAAAAGGGAAAGAAGCAATGGCTTCTTCCAAGATCTCTCTCTTCTCACAGTGTCCCTCAACACTCTGTGCATGTAGGACAAGGAGACAGGTGTTGATCTAGGAGTTTTAGTGAGTTAGTGATTTCCATTTAACCAAATGCCCAGCTCCTGCTTTCACTGTGCAGCCTGGCTGCCATAAAGAAAGAGACCGTTCCAGCAGGCTGCTGTCCCCTGCGTGGTGTGAGAAGTGTGTCTGTCTGCAAGTTTGCCCAGCACACAGCAACACAGCTGCCCTCAGCACAACAGCAGTGTCCCTGCCTTTCCATGCAGATCTACAAACTTGGTAAACTCTCACATGGGGAGCTTACCTGCAGGAGGCTGACCAACCTGTAAGATACAGGAGGCCACAATCGAGAGTCAAATGCCCCTTTCTGTTCTGATCATTCAAACTCCAGTAAAACCTCAAACTTCATATGTATATGTAACTGTATTTATATATATATACACACACATATTTAATTTCTATTTTGCTTTTCATTGAGACCAGTTTATGACAGAATAGGGCATCAATCTGTCTCTTCATTTTGGAGTTCAGAGAACCCAAAAGTCCAATGAAACTTGGGCACCTCTGGCTGCTCTTATGGAGCTCTCAGAAGGAAGCATGGGATATGTGAGCAAAAAGAGGACATTTTCAGCTGCTGCAGTATGATGATCTCATCAAGCTCCACAAACGGAGAATACAGAAGCAATCTTCTGCCAGCGTTGTTGCATGCAGGGCACAGTTTTGCCAGTGGAGCAATGATGGCTCAGAAAGAAGGGGATATGAACACATCCCCGCAGTCCTCTTAGCTAAACAGGCTGCTCATGCCTTGGGATGCATCTGTGCAGCACCTAACCCAACAGGGCTTCTAACTGTGACCATAATAGAAATAACATACAGTAATAAAGTAAATAGACAGTAAAACTGTCTTCTATAATGTTATTCTCCAGGCTAAATGAGATGCCAAAAATGAACAAACAGCCTCCAAGTGATATTAAAATGTCTTTCACTTTTAATAATTTAAGGGACATACTAGTGAGAAAGATAAGGAAACTTAAAAATACATTATTTTTCAGCATGATGGTCTCTTCCTCAGACTCTCTCCTGTCTGATCCACTGAGGACTCATTGATATATCCTACGCTGAAGCAGAGCATTTTAATAAGTCATTAGGACAAAAAGTTGCTCTCTATTTTATTTTACTTCGTTAGTTTGCCTTAGAAAAACAGTGTTGGGCTTTTTTCTGTAAATGGATTTACTCCCCTCTCTTCTACCCTCCTTCCCTCTCCCTCCCTTCCTTCCTCTCTCCTTCCTTTTCTCCCTCCTTCCCTTCTTTATTCCTTCCTCCCCCCTCCTTTCTTGCCCTCCTCGCATCTCTCTCTATTTCTCTTTTTCTTTCTCTCATTCTTTTTCCTGGTTTGAAAAGCCCTAGACTGTCTCCTTGAGTGCTAAGGACAAACTGGCAATAATTTATGTTATAGCGTGATATGAAAAAAAATACATTACACTATAAATTATAATATGAAGGGTGAAATGCCAGGAAGGATGCCAAATGCTGGTGGAAGTCCCATTAGACAACAGAGTTCTATTGCCTACCATTCCCCACAGAAATCTTAGAAGGTTTGCATGAAACTGTTTGCTGCGAGGGGGGAGAGGCTGGAGGCTGGAGGGAAGAAGAAATATAACAGATAAAATACATAATCAGTCAAGTGGAGATAGGAAATTTTTACTAATGTCTAAAAGAAAGGTGACTTCCATATACAGCAATAGCAATTTTGTATTTGGCCACCTGAGATATTGTAATGCTGGCTCAGGTTTGAATAGGGGCTGTGGGGAAGAGGTTGTGCTATTTGTATGTACTCCTGCACCATTATTTGGGGGGGCTCTTGGATTTTGCTCTCACAGAGATGTCTGGTTTCTCAGGATTTTAGGTAGCCCCACTCAATACTGCAGACTCAGGGGTCTGTCTTGAGGCCAAGCAGTGCCCTAGTGGGTTCCCTCTGGGAACAGAAGTGGGAATTAAAAATGGCTCCTTGAGGTGAATGGCTCCAAGTGGCAGAACTGGGGTCCATTTTTGACACTGCAGTACAGACTGTTGTTCGTGAAGTCAGATGGATAGAGAGACGCCGAAGGGCCATTTCACGTGCAGTGTCACACACTTCCCCAAGCACTCCCCAGCAGCTCATCCTAAGAAGATCCTAGTGATTGGTGAACTGTGAAGCAGACCTGTGCAGTCATCCTCATGTAGGTGTAGGGCCTGAGACAACTGAGTTTCCTGTCCTCTGGCTGTTATTCATTTCACACTGTCACAGAGTCTTTGAATGCTGTAACTTCCATCCAACTTAAGCCCAGCTGCCAATACTCTGAAAACAAAATGTATGATAGCATACATGGAGCTTCCCAGCCACAGAAAAGGCATGAGCTCCCTCACAATTTAACAGAAACAATAGGCAATTCCTTCATCTCTTCTCAGCTGTCCCACCACCACCACCATCCCAGTGTGTAACTCCTACATGTGTATCATCTGGCACAGTATTGATCCGAGGCATTTACAGTGATTTTAGCAGAGTTATTAAGGATGACATAAAAAGTGAAAGTTGGGACACTGAATTTTTTTACAGGATAAGCTATAGGTTGTCAGTACAGAGAGAGTCAATTTACCCTGGAGCTGACATGGCTGGTGAGGCTACTGCTTTATATCACCCCTGTTGAAACAAGTCTTCGAATTCAAATCTTTGAGCCAAACTTTATGATATTGCAATGTTCATGGGGAAGCACAAGTGCTTTCTGGACATCAAATAATGAAATGGGATGAGTTCATTTTAAGAAAAAAAAAAAATATTATGATGGACTAAGAATGAAACTATGTCTGTTCTTCTTTAAAGATACAAGAAATAAAAAAAATGGAAAAAAAAAAAAAGAGTATTATTTTACTCTAAAGAAGAAGAAAAAAAAAAGTAGCAACACAGAAAACCCAAAACCATACCCAACATCCCAATCAATGAAGAGAAAAGCAGCTTTGAGTGCCTTATTGAATTGACCTACAGAAAAGGCTTCAGAGCTTCAAGCCCAAACAAGTCCCTGATAAGATGTGAAATGCAATGGAAAAATCATTTAGAGAGAACAACAGAGAAGCTGATTTTGCTCTAGTTTTACAGGTTGGTTCAATAAAGGTTCCTGAACTCTCTTTTCTGTGTAATTCTAAAGAAGGGTCATTTAATTAATATATTTATCTGGAGGAAGGGAAAAGAGGAGAAAGGAGGGGGGAAGAGAACTAAAAACAAAGACAGTATTTCATACTGAGCATTGCTAGTTTTGCTAATACCATTTGAACTACCACATGAACTCTCTGGGTACCCACAGCCTTTCTTTCCACACTGTTGCTGTTTTAGCCTCATCCTTTCTTTCGGTATATAAATTATGATGAAAATTATGGAATCCAAAGAGAAAAGACACAACAATGAACATTTCTTACTCTTTTTTTTTTTCCCCTTCCTTGTGATTTATTTCCTATATTTCCAACTAGCTCCCATAGTTTTATGAGAAATCGAAAGTGCAAATTTTTATATTGTCTCCCTGCCAGCCTCCGAAAGAGTATCTGGTGGTGTTAGAGTACTTCTTGTTGTGAAACTCACAGAAATAAAACCATGAAGCTCAATCCTCAGGTCTGCAACATCACTCTGCTCCTGCTCTTTCCTTTTGCACAGCACAGCTCTGCAAACCTCATTGTGATAAGGCTGCAGAACACCTAGAGCATCTTCACCACCTAGTTCTGCCTCACAGACACAAAAGCATTTGCAGCCCCAAGAAACCTGAGACAATCACCTGGGCAATCCCTGTGAAATCCATGTTTAGAAACTGCATTAATAATTGCAGTGATCGGTTTTTCTGTGCAAAAGTAGGGTAAAAACACTTCAAATAGTGAGCCCTCTGGTGGTGCTCCCCATGCTGATGAATGTAGCAGTATGTCTAGAGCTGAGCCTGGCATGTTTGCGTGCATGTGTCATAAATAGAGTTATCTGATGCCATCTGTGTTCCTACAGTTCCTCCACGTTATTTTTCATTGCCAGAAATGGAGATCGCTTCCCCATGCCCCCTTCCTAACAACACATTTATAAAAAGAGTGCTTTGCATTCAGGGAGAAGAAGGGTTAACAGAAAAACTTCAAGTGAGAGGGAGAGCTGAGCCTTTCTGCTCTCTGGGAAACTGAAATGTAGAGAAGTGGGGAAAAGACTTTCTCCCCCGCCCCACAACAATGCAGTCTGTCTCAAAAAAAAAAAAAAACCAACAACAAAAAAACCTGAAAGATATTTTTTTTTTTTTTTCATGTTCTTCCAAATATCACTTCTGCTTGTCACAATATTTATAAAAACCCTCTTGCTATCTCAAGCTGCACAGCCTTTGGCTCAGGTTCCTGCTTATGCAAAACAGGGTCATAAACATGTCACTGTGTATTTGATAAATCCATCTTCCTCTTGTCATTGTCACCAAGAAGCTGAGATGACGGAAGATTACTCCGTCAAATCGCCGTGGAAACGCCTGCAGAGTTTATGAATTTTCATAGGATGTAAGTCCTTTTTAATGGGAAGTGGGGCCCAGTGAAAGCTCACTGTTTTTAAGGAAAAGAGTGTGCATCTGTGTGTCTTCATCTATGTGTGAGTGCACACTGCATGGCTGGATTTTTACCTTCCATGCACTGGGAGTTATGCCATTGCATCCCAGTTGAGAGTCTCCATCTGAGTTTGTGCCCATTTCCTTATATCTATTCCTCTCTGTATGATCCCAATTCGCATTTATATTAAGGCTCGCTTCAGCCATCCTGGATGTGTAAAAGGGATGCTAAATAAGTGAAAATGCCATTAAAGTGTATTTACTGACCTAACGCATTTCCTGTGAGCATTTTCATTACCACGTTTTAAAATGCTTATCTCTGCCTCTACCCCTCATTTTTCTGCAGTCTACTAAAGATGCCAACCAAACTTCAGTGAGAATTGCCTCTGTGTTGGGGCTTAAAGGTCAGCTGGGTTTCTCTTTCTGTAGGGTATCTTAAAAGTAAACATGGTTTATTTTTCTGCAGTAGGAAACCTTTTCTTGCTCCTTTCTGGAGAATATCAGTGCAGGACAGTGAACAGCCAAGTCATGGAGGCAAACCAGATCTGCCCTCCACTTTGCAGGACAAGGAGATAACAGCTAAAATTCCGTAGAGGAATCACCCATGTGTTGGTGGGAAGGGGCCTCTGATAGAGTTTGGTCCAACCTCTCCTTCACAGCAAGGCTGTCATCCACATATGGTCAGGTTGGTGGTGGCTTGTCCTATCTGTGTCTCAACAGTACCTGGATGGGATTTCAGGTTGGTATTAGGAAAAAATTCTTCTCAGAAAGAGTGGTGAGGTACTGGAATGGGCTGCCCAGGGAAGTGGTAGAGTCACTGTCCCCGGAGCTGATCAAGAAAAGGGTAGATGTGACACTGAGGGTCATCGTCTAGAGAGATCACAGGCATGGTTTGGTGGCTGGACTGGATGATCTTATTGGTCCTTCCAACTTTAGAGATTCTGTGATTCTATGATTCACAGAGTTCCCAGACGTCTGATTAATTCAGTAAAGTCAGGTACCTCCTCAGGCCTCCCAGAGGCGAACTGGAGAACGGGAGCCCACGGGATCGCAAGAGTTAGCATTCCTCAGTGAAGTCATGCACATGCACAAACCACGTAGGGCACAGGTGAGCTGAGATGTTGCCTCTATTGCTCAGAAGCTTTGGGCACAGCTGAGCCGTTCCTTCTGTACTGCCCAATACAGCTCTGCAGCTGCACTGAGCTCAGGACAGCTAATAACACCTGCTGGTGACATCTTCAGCACTTCCATGTTTTTTTTTTTCCACTGCCGTTCATGCTGCTGCAATTGTACAGCTAACACCCAGACTGGAGAGCTTAGGACTAGCTCTGCTCCTTACACTCACCTTTTAGAGTTTAATTTTTGTTTATGATCTGTGGGAATGTGTTCCTCTGACCTCAGAACCTTCTCTTTGCATTGAAGTTTTCTTGCCTTCACTTTCCAGCACATTCAAGTGGTGCAACCTCCTGCTGGGGCAAGAGGACAAAAAGCTTTTAAGCCATTATTTCTGTGTTTTTCTGCTATCATTGCACTGCATACTAAACCAGAACCCTCCCCAGATCTCTGCCCAACATGGAGCTGCAAAATGGGATGCCATAGCTATTTCCTTTCATCACAAGACTTCAAGTGAGCTAACTACATACCTTCGACCCTTACTGTGGCAGTATCTGTGGTACATACAGCTCCATGCATTTACCCAGAGAGATAAGCAGAAACCGGCTCAGTCTTAAGCAAAGCAACCACAGCTGCTATTTATAACCCATCTGCCCTGTGTGTGTGTGGATGTGTGTAAACCAGTGCTTGACTTCAGTAGAATTTTTAACTAAGAGATTGCCCAAGGGTCATTTTCATCTCTCTGAAAGACATGATAAAGGCTATCTTTTGTCTCTCATCAAGCGCAGCAGGAATTCCTGGTTCCTTGCTTTCCCTCTGGTTCTGCTGTGAGTTTACCTGTATGTTCTCAACTGTTTGGAGCAAGTGAAAACAAATTTGGATGCAGTTCATGTTCATATCATCAGGTCAGGTATTGAAAATACCTCTCAGTGATGCTTGCAGACTGGCCCAGATATGTAGCAGCGCTGATGGTGTGTGATTACCCTCAGAACTTTCAGTGACCATTTTCCCCATGTGGTGATAATAGGTGATTAGGTGGTGGAGTTACCTGTGCTAGGCTTTGTATTACCACTGTCTGGTCTTCAGTTGCTAATGCATTTTTGTTTTTAGCCCCTGTAAACTTGATACTCCCATTGCTTCATCTCCACAAATTCCCTGCCAAAACCAAGAGGTTTGATCATTAAACGTCAAGCCTGCTGCACATGCAGTGGATAGGATCCCTTCCTGAGTATCTTAAGATAGTCAGCAGGTATTGCAAAGATTGTACAAATTAAATTGCTGCTAATGAACAACTTCATTTGGAAGTGGAGTAAGACTGAAAGGAAAAGAAGGAAAATCTGGAGAACCTTTATCAACCATCACAGTTCCATGTATTTCCTAGAAGCTGCTGACAGCTTCATGTTACTCATGTGGGGAAGTATATGGAAGTTTAATAAAAGCAGGAGTGTAGTCTGGATGTGGTACTCCAAAAAATTCTGCCTGCAGTGAAGACAGGGATCCTGTCCCTTTGTTTTGCAAGCAAACAACAGCTTATCCTTCTCAAGCTTAACATTCTTACTTTTGGAAAATGGAAGTAATTCTCAGAGAGTTTCTAAGAGAAACTTATTCATTAACTTATAAGTTAAAATTAATTAAAAATTGGATTCTTTAAGAAATGTAGCATCTGTGCTCACATTCTCTTCATCCAAATGATGTCAATAAGAGAATAGCTCAGACTTCAAACTTTCCTTATAGTTGCAGTTAATTGAATTCTTATGCTTGGGGTATTCTTGAAGAAATTAGGAAGTAATTAGGCTATGCTATTAACAATTGTATCTGTCTGCTCTGATGGTATAGGCAGCAAACAGGCCAAGGTCAACAGCTTATTCAGCTCTTAAGCTTGATATGATCTCAGAGATGATGCAATGGACTCCATCCCTTTCTCTGTCAGGAATTCGGATGCTGGAGTTCTGCCAGATATGTGGGGAGTTACTTCACTTTATTTGGACCCAATCCATCTTCTATTACACAAAGTCCACCACTGTATGGTGACCAGTAGGGGCACTGATGCTTGAAGGATTTTGTATGGCCCTGAAGCTCACAACACTAAGTAGCACAATGGCAGATCCTAAGTTTTGTCCACAGCAGGGTTTCTCAAAACACTCTTGGGAGGCTTAGAACCAGGCTCCCCATTCACAGAGTCGAATTGTAGAATCATAGAATATGCAAAATTGGAAGGGGCCCACCTGTACCATCGAGTTGAACCCCTGGATCCACACAGGACCACACAAAAATAGAAACTTATGTCTGAGAGTTTGCCAAACGCTCCTTGAACTTTGGCAGGTTGGGTCCGTGACCACTGCCCTGGGGAAACCATTCTGGGGCAACCACTCTCCAGAAAAGAACCTTTTCATGAAACCCACTTTGAACTACAGTCAAAGAGCTAAACCAAGTGGGCAACTCTCAATGCACAAACCAACTGCATGAGTGGAAAGGTCTGTCCCAGACCTTCGTTTGCCACTAACTCAGATTACCCAGTTATCAAAACAAACAAACAAAACAACAACAACAACAACAACAACAAAACAGTCAAAAAGTAAAGACAAAGTTCAGCAGCACGGTTCGGCTGCTTGCATAGTTGTAGCTCTGAGCAGCAGTTACAAATCCAGTTTAACAGGCCAGCGCTCAGACTCGTTGCATTGATCCAGCACACCAGTGGATTTGTTCTTAAAGAATGAAGTCAAAACTCCCTTTGGCTTTGCCAGGGTCTGGTTTTCACCCTGCAGAGCTACAAATCAATAGAAGCAGTGGAAGGCAGAATTCACTGTAAATGCCTCTGAAAGAGGAGGTATGGAAAATGCAATTATCCAGAGAAGGAAATAACAAGACAAGCTTTTCTTTTTTTATTTCTTTTCTTTTTCTTTTCTTTTTTTTTTTTCTTTTTTTCTTTTTTTTTTTGTGTGTGTGTGTTGTTGGTTTTTTTTAAAAATTATTATTATTATAATTTCCTCTCCTAGTGGAGAGTAGTATCTCAGGAACAGTCAAGAAGGGAAGCATTTGTGGCATTATACAATTCTTCCAAACTCAACAGTAAGAATGTAAGTAAGAAGGAAATATTGTTTCAGATGAAATTACAGAGATACAGATGTGTTATAATTTAGTATTTTTTCAGTCTGTTAAGCAGTGTCATCACCAGAAAACAAACAAGCAAACAAAAAAAAGTGTCTGTAAAAATGAAGGTAATGTGGGATTAAGTGAACATTACTGAATTATTTCATGGTGCCACTGATAACCAAACATGAGAGTTAGTAATGTTAGTTGCAGGTGTGGCACAATAGTTGTCTTCCAGCACCTTAACAATGAATTTCTATTAGTAATGTGACAGAGTTCTAATTAAGAATGGTAAGATTCTGTATGCATTATTAGCCTTTAACATCTTTTCACAAGGGAGCTTAGTTTCTCGGATGTATCCTGTTTTGTTTCTGCACATACTCTGCACTGAGCTGATTTGGCACTAATGTTGTTCACCCAGAGGTGGCTCCACTTTGGTCCCTCTAAACCGGGAAAGACAGCACGGGACATAATTTTCTGTACATACGTGGCTCAGTTCCTGTCATGTAAATGAAGCTACCTCTGAGGCAGAACATGGCAGCCTTTTAACAACTTTCAGTAGTGAAGTATAGCTCCTGCAAGTCAAACTGATTGAGGGCTATCTCACAAGGGGAAGGGGAAAAAAACACCATGAATTATAGATGGCAATCTGTCTATTTTACTATTACGTATCCACAGTTGGAGCAGATTCATTCCTCTTGCACCTCTCATTGTGCAGTTGCTCCCATTCTATCCCATTGTTTCTCCCTCCATGTATTGTACATTCAGATCCTGTCTCAACTGTACATTCAGGCTCCATTTGCAGGAGATCCATCCATGGGCTCAGCTGTTTCACAAACAGATCTAATAGCTGTAGTGTGCTCAGATGAGCATGATGGGTAATAGCAGAGCAGATTGAACTATATTGTCCCAGGAGTTCATATATTTTTATACACTCGTAGGGTACACATCATCTTGCTATGACAATGAGGCTAAGTCAAGCATCTCGGGAATGCAATAAAGCAGATTACAATACCGTTCTTTCACTCATTTTCAGTACACTTCCCCTCCCACTTTCTTTTAACCACGTTAATCAATGCCAGGCTACTTTACACCCAACTCCCAAATGGTGGCTTGCTCAATGCTCTCCCCCCATCCCCTCCACACACACATTTAGATTTTTTCCCTCCTGAAACAAGCTTCCTTGGAGATAAAACTATGAATTTGTTAAATATCAAAGAAAGTTAAGGACATGAATTTCAGCAGAAAAACTCCCAGCAATTCAGGCTTAAAAATGGCAAGGTTAATCATTTTTTTCCTCTCCAAGCCATGCCACATTATTAAGTGAAATAAAGCTGACAAAGGATGTCATATTCAAATGGCCAGCTTTCTCATCTGCTGCATTATTATTATTGTACACCTTTCTCGTACAGCCATGCTAGGCAATTAAGAGCCCAATTCTCCCCTCAGACACAGTTGAGAGGCTATTCAGCATCTTGGTTCTAAGTACAGGTGTTCTTCAGAGACTGATGTCTCCCTGGTTGGGTGAATAACAGACACTGTCCAAACGTTCTTGTGTCCTCTTCCCAATCTGTGCCCTCTTAAACAAGTGATGGCTGTATGCATCTCTTCTTGCATAATGCTGCATGCAGCTTATCTGCTTCCAGTTTGGGCAGAGTAATGTTTGTTTCTCCTGTGAGTTGAGTAGGTAAACTGGACCATGCATTTTTTTACTGGTTCCCCCTCTAGTAGTAGTCTCTTTTACAAACATTTAAACGTAGTCAAACCTTACAGATCCATGAAAGCTTCTTTAAAATCTTGGGTAGGGTTGGGGTTTTTTTGCTGGCTTGTTTCCAATTTGTTGTTGTTTTTGTTTGGGGTGTTTATTTGCTGTTGTTTTAAATGAGTGCCCACAGGATTCTTTCAGTTTGCATCACATTTTGGTTTATTTCTTCTTTTTGTTTGTTTGTTTGTTCTTCCAAGAGCTGAGAAATGAGGGAGAGAGAGGGGTCCCAGTGATTATGAAGCTTCAAAACGTACTGCCTATAATGCTCACTTCATTCCGGGCTGGCAGGTGCTAGTTGTAAAACGTTTCAATAAAAATGATAAAAATTATGTTAAGGAAAACTACTACTGTTCAATGGCAAAGTCTGAAATCTGTTATATTCACACAGGGCAGAGATTCTCCAAAACTCCAGATCTACAAGAGCAGGATAGATAAACTTTTATCCAGAGCAACACAAATAGAGTTGATCCTGTCATCTCATAAGAAAAATGAGCTCCTTCTAGGTGCCTTCCAGCCCAACAGTTGTGACAGTCCATGCATTCAATTGCACTTTGCATTCAGATAGTCTATCCCACCTTGAAAGATCCCACTGAGTGCAGCAAACCATATATAAGGAAACACATCTTCTCCACACTGACATCCGCCTGTCCCAAGGTAGCCGCAAGCATCTGTCTTAATGACCCGCAACACCACCAGACCACAAATATCAAAGAGAGTCTGAGATGATCGGCTGGTGTAAAATGAGCTGGAGAGGGCTCTTTATAGATTTACACTAGTGGAAAGTCGGGACCAGGGACAGAAAATCGTTACTATGTGCGATGGAAAGTAAATGTGTACCTTGGAAGGCCAAATACTGGCTTAGAATTGGAGATTAATTGTAACTTAGATGAAGCTTTAGAAAATGTATCATAATGTAAAATCATCCCTAATGATATTGACTCCTCTCACAAAGGTGCTGTGAAGCTTCACGTGCTCATAACAGCAAGGTACTCTGAGACGCTCCACTAGCAGGAGCTGTGGGAGTGCAGCTCGGAGAGGACACCACCTTCACGTTAATGTCCCTAGTAATAAAGAAAAAGAGGGAGAAAGATGCGAATGATGGAGAAATAGGCTAGTCTGACAAATTGGTTGTGATTTCCTGACCTTCTTTCCTACCCTCTCTCTATTTCATCACTCATCTTCACCCAACAGGACAAACACTGAAGTATCAATTCCCCTGTTACATCTGCCTTTGCCTTGCTTTATTTAAAAGAGGTTGCTGTGTTTAGGGCAAAACACATGTAAAGTAGATGCCAGCTAGGACATACCTAGATTCAGGAGGACTTGGGTCAAAGCTAAAGCGTATCTTAGCAAACACAGTCCTGACAAGGACAACACGTTACCAAAATCTTATAAAATGGGTTCCAAAGTGGCAGCAACTTCCCAGCATCGTGCCAGCAATCAGGTGAGGTTAGCAGTTTTTGTGAGATTTTCACCTGATGTGGGACATGTGACAAAGAAGAAAACTGTTGCTCTTTGCATGTCTCTGATTCAGGCCACGTAACTTTAGTACTCGTATTGGTTTTGGGATGCTTCTTTTTCCAAACCACCAGGGTAAGTCACTTGGAGATATATAAATGCAAATCTTTTTCAATCTCATTTCCCTCTCCATCCCTTCCCTTTAATGAACCCTCCCCACATTATTATAGTTTATTTCATTAGCAATACGAGATGCATCAGAGGTCTGAAAAGAGATCTTGATTAATTTAGTGTTAGATTCAGTGCACATTCAAGACCTGCATTTCCTAATCCCTTGTGCCTCACTCAGCTAATCCAACCCTGGATCCCACCCCCTGATCAGAGCTGTCTTCATCACACTGTGCACTCCAGATTTATGGCCCCAGTCCTGTGCCTCACTGGCTTCCTTGTAATCAGGCTGAGCCTGTCTTACTGACACTGAGGTTGTTAGGCTTCTTGTATCTGTTGACCATGGATTTCCATTTGGCTTGATGTGCCTAAGATGGATGGGTTGGCTGTGCTGCTTCAGTACTGTCCTCTGATTGTTAATGTTTCAGTTCAAACACAAAAGCAGTAGTTATGCTTATTTTTCTTTTTTTGTTGTTTTTTTTTTCTTATAAGGCCATCTGACTTTGTTTGCTAAATCAGATGTGACAGGAAGGGATTGCATCATAGTTTTACATCCCTTTGTTCTCTCACTTGTTCTTCTGAACATTCAGTTAGGCTGGAGCAGAGGCAGCACTGAATCGAAGTCCCATAGGCCCTCTGGCAAAGAACCTGGCTCTTTTCAAAACTATTTCAGACATGTAGTATGAAATGACATAGTGCATGTTAGCTAGGTTTTGAGAAGGAGGGAAGATAGGGGAAAGAAATAAGAAAATGAACAATAAGATACAGAGGAGCTGCAGTGAGCTGTTAGAAGGACTGAGGGAGATATCGTTATCTTTAAACGTTCATGTCTCGCTGTCCTGTTATCATTACCAAACGATGCAATCTTAAAACATGTATCTACACTAGTAAATTAAACCAGCCAAGGCCCATTTTCTGGCCCAGGGAGCAAGAGACACAGTACAGCTTTTATCCACATACCTAAAATCTCTTCTACCCAGGATAGAGTCAGTGAATCTAAATTTCTTTCTGGAAAGTGTACCTGGCCTGCAAAAATTTGTATAGCTGTGACACAGCATCCAGGCCCAAGTGCTGCCTTAGTTTACCTCATAGATACAGACAAAGACACATTGCTATGCCATTTTTCTCCACAGAACTATAGAATGACAGTATATTCGAAGCTGGAAGGGACACACAATGATCATTGAATCCAACTTCTGGCTCCACACAGAATCACCCAAAATTCAAGCCCTGTGTCTGAGAGCGGTGTCTGAACACTCCCTGAATTCCATCAACTCACGGCTGAGACCGCTGCTCTGGGATCCCATTCTATGCCCTGCCCTCTGGTGAAGAGCCTTTTCCTACACCCAGCCTGATCCTCCACTGATATAGATTCAATTCATTGTGGTTATTCATGAAAGCCTCTGTTCTCATACCAAAACTGGAGGAAGGAGATGCACATTCAACCATCTTCCATATGTGCACGCTCCTCTCCAAATACACTCCCGCAGCTAGCTGTAAATTTGAGAAAATTTCATCAAAGCTTAGTTGCAGGAGGATGTGGTTGTCATGGAAGTAAAGGATTTGGATTGTGTTTGAATCCTGATTATTAAGAGCAGAGCTGAGCCCGAGTCACATCCAGAAAGAGATTTCAACTCCCTACATGTATGTACCCTGGGCTTTATTGTTCTTCCTGCAGTGCTGACAGCAGAATGGGACCACAGCCCAGAAATGTACGTATCTCACAAGGATCCAAGATGTTTGAGCTTGAAAAATGGCTACAGATTTATCTCTTTCTGAGATCACCCTTCTATTAAAACAAACAAACAACAACAACAAAAACACCGTTTGTGAATACCAGTGTATGTCTTGCTCCTGGGAAGAAAAACTTTAGGGAAAGGGCAGATACCAGCAAATCTGGCAATGGGCAGAGAAGAATGAATGGTAGCACAGGGCTGAGGTAATTGAAAATTCAGAACAAGGGAAAGCAATATTATGTTAAAAGTAATTTGGACAATGGAGTATGGGGTTGTCAGCTTTTGGCAGTGGTGCTATTCACAGTTGGACAAGACACTGGCTTCTCAACAGGGTTAGTGTCCATGGAGATCCTGACATTGCAGAAAAGTGAGATGCTCTGCTACCACTTCAACCTCTGCTACCACCCAGGCCCTGAACTTTGCCTAAGCTTAGCCTGGATGCTTCATCTTTGCATTTTCGTGAAGCTGTCCATTTCCAAAAAAAAAAAAATAAAAAATTGCAGAATTTACTACAGGGGAAAAAAATAGAGCCCAAGTGCCATTAATAGGATCTATGGCAGCATTCTGTAATACATCAGTCCTACTTATAACATAATAGCCATATAACTCATACAAGGCTCTGGCTCATGTGAGGCATGGAGGTCTACATTACACAGGGGAGGAATAAGCAACGCAGTCACATATCCTGCAGCTGGGTATGATTACAACACAAGCAGCAAGTTTTCCAGGCCTTAAATGCTGGAGGAAAGGACAAGGCATAGAAGTTGTTCCATCTATGATTTTTATGAAAGCAAGAGCATATTCTTTGCAGTAAAACTCTGGTGATTCTCTGCAAAGCGGTGTGTATGTGTGTGCGATCCACAATAATTGTTAGTTGCCTCAGCAGTGCAAGCGAGGAATGAATTGGTGATGGGAATTAAATTTGCCTTTTTCTTCTCTCGAGAGGTGATGCCATCAGTGAATGGAGAGGTGAAATGAGACATATTCTTAGATGTGGTAAATTGCTACATCTCGGCTGAAGTTAAGGGAGCTCTGCTCCTCTATACCAGCTGAGAACGTATTAAAGAATAAAAATGTGTGGAAAGTTTTATTGTTGCAGACCAGGTTTCTTTAAGGAAATAAAGAGCTCTGAACTTGCAGTGTTACAGCTCTTTGCAGCTGTCACATGGTTAGGCATAGCAGGGTGACCAACTGCAGATCAGGGACAAAACATGTACAGTCTGAATCCAGTCCTTGATTTTTTTTTTCTTACAGCCCTGAATTCAAAGCTCTGGGCTTCTACTACAGCAGGTGATGAACATTACAAGAAGCTACAAGTGAACCTTTAAAGGCATGTGCCTTTCAGAGAAAGCAACCTTTGCCGTGGAGACCCAGTATCAGACCTCAATAATTCATGCATTTTAAGCCCAGAAGAGTCTGGTGTGACAATCTAAGCCAGCCTGCTACATAAAACAACCCTTCAGACTTCTCTGAATTATTTCTCAATTCAAGTCCAAGAGATATTGTTGAAGTAAAGTATATACTGTAGGAAAATATCCAATCCCACCTTAAAGAAGTTAGTGACAGCACATCTTCCATAAAACTTGGTAAAGATTTCTGGTAGTTAATTGCTCTTTAAAAGGGGCACCTCATTTCTACTTTGCATGTCAGACTTCATTTTCTACATTGCGTTTCTTTCTACATCCTCATCTGTTAAATTAAAGAGCCCTGTGTTCTTCCATTTCTCCAGGTACCTGTCCTTGACAGTCCCATGGCAGTGCCACATGTTTCTGTATCTGCAGGTTTAGGTGTTTTGTGGCTCAAGTCCAAACCACAAATTGGGAAATGCTTCAGTAGTAAATATTGCAGAAAAGAGTATGTGTCTTTAACGGGATTAGTTCTAGCATTTGCCAGATGTTCAAAGCAGCAAAAATAGCGGTGTTTGTGCTCAAAGTTTCATGGCTCAGATCCAGCGCAGGATCTGAGTAGAGGCTCCTGCTTCAGTGGGAAGTTTGAGGTCCCTGGTAGGAGGTGAGTATTGTGTGTTTCCTTGGATATGAGCTGCAGAGCAGATCCAAAAAGACAATGTCCATGAATTGCCTTACGTCGTTCCCCAGACTTGTGCATGTGGAAGCAGATGCGAGCACATCTATGCTGTAGCCAGCCAGGGTGAACGTGCACATGAAGAGAATTAGTCTTAGCATTCTCCATCACCAATCTGGACTATGTGGAAGATAGCTCTTAGAAACAGAGGTTAAAAACTAGAAAGCGTAATGTGGAAGTAAGCCATAAGATCTGGCTGGACAGGGAAAGGAAGAGGGGGTATGGATAATTGCACCCATAGGGCAATTAGAGTTACAAGGAGCAGTGGAGCTCTTCATCAGTCCCAAGAGTGTGATTAATTGGCAATAACAATGCCCCTGGAGTTGCCTTATTGCTATTATGAAGCCAAGTCTTTATTTTTTTATTTTCTATTTATAAATTAAATATTTAAGTGCATGACTTTGATCGCCAGGATCTGCTAGTTAGTGCCGGCTTCAGCCACAAGGTGCCAAGATTAAAGATTCATCAAAGGCAAAGGATTAACCCACCCTGCTGGAATGCCAAGTAGCTGGTAAGGGAGAGGATGCTGTGCTAAAGGCTGGAGCAAGTCCTTTATATATCTTGTTTCTCTAGGGCTGTGGATTTGGTGTCTCCCTCTTGCTCTGCACTGCTTAGCTCATTTACCATTCTGTACCTGTGACTTGCATGGAGGAAGGGAGTGACACCAGCATTAAAAATACAAACACTCTGCTGGAGTGGACTCCTCTCCTGAAGAGAGCTAGTTGCAAAGGTGATGCCACGAAATGCCAAGGGTTTGGCAGCCTATTCTGTCTTTCTGGAGAAAGATGGAGAAACATCTCAGGTGCCACCTGATGCACAAACCACAGATATCCAGGTTTCCAGTGGGAGTTAGATTCCTAATGAGGTGCATAAATGCCTAGTACTCTCTTCCCTTCCCTCCCTAGTGCTCCTGTCCTGTCCTGTCCTGTCCTGTCCTGTCCTGTCCTGTCCTGTCCTGTCCTGTCCTGTCCTGTCCTGTCCTGTCCTCTCCTCTCCTCTCCTCTCCTCTCCTCTCCTCTCCTCTCCTCTCCTCTCCACAAATCTATTTTTCCCATTTGTTGGTGCCAAAACAAAATAATTGGCAGGGGTTTTGGAAGACTTGAAACTTTACTGGCAACTGATTATATAAGATTTCTTTCCCAATTGCTCTTCTCATCTCCCTCCTATGATATAGCTTAAGAGCCCAGCAATCTGCCTTCCCTGCCAGATAACATCAAGTGATTGGAAATATTATTGTTTTCTTTAGGCAGATGGTGATAGTCATCCTTTGATCCTCTACTAAACTCATTAGAAAACCTGGCCTTAGATCAAAACTTAAGAAGAAAAAATCAGAAAAGATAAATAAATGTCATGGTGATTATGCTAGCACGTAAGACCTGGGATGGAGCAGAGCAGAAGCTCCTCTTTCCTGTCTGTCTTTGTAACAGATTTTTTTTTTTTTTCCAGAGGCCTGAAACTTTTCAAATACTGATCAGATCTCACCAATCATTGCACATCCATTCACATACCCACACACAGATGTATACATACGTGCATGTGCTTGTGTGTTGATGTATAAAAGTAATCAAAGGCTTCTCCACTTGATTCAGCCTATAGTTGGTCCATAATAAGAGCATGTTATGGGACTCACTGCACTGAAGTGTGTACACTTCGGTGTATACTGATAAGGGCTGTGCTGTACATCTTGTTTTGAAAATGAAGGGTGTTTTCAGCATTTGGGCCATACCAATCAGGATGTATCACTGCAAAGTGATTGCTGACATGGCCTTTGTGCTTATCAACCTGAGTGCACCCCCTCCAAGCTTGGCAATGCAAAGTGAGCACAAGGAGCGTGCCCAGCCATGAGTTATCAGCATAGCTCAATGTTTTTCTCTTGTGTAGAGGCAGATTTATCATGTTCTGCGAGAGGAAGGGTCCCAGGTGTGCATTAGAGAGAGGAGGATGGAAAGTGGGGGAAGGCAAGCAGCACACCGCTGTTCCCTGTTTTGTCTTCTGGAACAAACTCAAAGACCCATATATAAAACAGGACCACTGTGAAGTGGCAGTAATCCACACTAGTGCCCAAAATAGGCATAAAGAGCCAAAGATACATCCAAGCAGGAGATACTGCAACACAGCCTGCTATGGACTGAGCCTACTGAAGTAAAGCTGGGGGGAATTTGTGTGACTTGTAATATTTGAGAAATGTGAGAGTGGTGGCCTTTGTCTCTGTCTTTTCTTCTGGGATGGGGTGAGAAACCTGGAGGAATATCTTCAGACCATGAAAGCAAATGAAAATGTGCACTCAACAAGCAATGGGCAGTGATCTGTACAGTACTGCATCTCTGAGGCTGAGCTAGGAGGAACTGGACACCCCCAGCTCCCATCAGCAGGGTGCAGGTGTGCCATTCATTCCAAATACCAGCCTAGCGGGGTTTTTTTCTGCAGCACCGGGCTGGAGTCAAATACTGTGACTGGACTTCTTTTTTTTTAATGGATTGTATAATTTTATGACTGTCAAGATGAACAAATAATTTGCAATGAATAATTTATCCAACAGATTTTGATTCTTTTGCAGCTTACTGAATATCCATGAGCAGACCTCGATTTCGGCTGGCTTATTTATTGTTTGAATTTATTTGACATGTACCTCCCTACCCCCCCCCCCCCCCCCCCCCCCCCTTCTTTTTTTTTTTTTAAACACTATCAACTGATCAGAGACAGCTCCTGAAAAAGTTTGATAGTCTGCAGTTGAAATTAGTTGTAGCAGCCATGAATCAGGGGGTGGACAGGCCAATGTGTAGAAATTTCACTTGAGCAATTTGGAATTAATTTTCAGACCTTTTACAGACTTTCAATGTGACCTTGGTCAAGGCAGTTGGGAATAATTTTGTTGCTAAAAAGCTGTCCCTAAATGACTAATCCAAGGCCTGAGATAGGAAGAAACACAAAGATGGCAAGGCTGGGGCAGCCCAAATATCTGCCTTGCCTGGTATTCTGTTTTTGCCTGTGGCCAATAGGAAAAATGTAAAATGAAGGCAGACTGGTAGTGATTCGTCCCTAAAATATTCATCCCATCTCCCATGATTTGTAGTTCAAAAGCTCCCTGAGCCAAAGGTGGTGTCTTTCTCTTTAGTAGTCTTTGATGTATTTTTATTTCATATTAGGGACATGAACCTGAGGCTGGGGAGGATGTCGCCTCTGATGTAAATTCTGTGTTTTACACCAATGCAGACTGTGTGGATTATCTTGATGAAGTCACTTAGATCGAGATTTATTTACTTCACCTAACATGAGATATGTAAAAGGCAGACATGGATGTGAGCTAGCTGGGTGCTTAGAGACGGTGTTCCTCTGCTGGGGTAGGTAGACCCATTGCAAGACCCCCTAAGCTAGTTGAGGCTTATAGCTGCCTGGGAACATGCAAGCAGAGCTCCACGGGTTACAGCAGGGACAGTATTCCTTCCTCCAGAGACTGTTGTTATCCTGATGTCAAGGGGATACAGCAAGAAAGTGGAACAAACAAACGAGAAGAGATAACAAACTGAACAGCACTGAGAGGGAACACTGAATCCAGGATTACCTCTGGCTTTGCCCACAAGAGACAACGGTGTTTTGAAAGCACCGAAGCAAAAGGTAGATTTTAATTCATGTTCTTTCCACTCGCAGGCTCTCTGCTGAGATGAAGGAAGTGTTTTAATCCCCAGGGAGCAGAGCGATCAAATTGGCTGGATGGCTCCCTCTGTCACAAACAGCATATTTTATGCAATGTACCCACACTCTGATCTGTTATGGTAAATCAGCTTTTCCTTCTCGCATGTCAAGCACAGTTCTGTGTAGTTGAGTGGAGAGAGGGAGGAATGACCCCGTTGGACTCCGATGTAAAATCCTTCCCTGTCCAAAAGAGGGAAAGAGCTGCTTGTGAACAGGTGGAATCGAACAGCACTTGATGTTAGATGTCTACGCTGGCTGTTAAGGGTAACCCTGAGAGCTCAAGACCAGGAAATCACCCTCTGTGCAGATAATGAGCCTGCAAGAATGGCCTAAGTTATTTCAAGTATATTCAGCTTGCGCTGCACAGACCTTGCCTGCCCAGGGATAGGCGAAGAGTTTGTACGTTACCAGGCAGGCCCAAACACACTCTTCACATGCAGACAGTCCACAGGAGGTAGAGTATGCTGTGTTTCCTGCAGCTCCAGATGGTGCTCCTTCAGAGTAATGTAGATGTAGGCAGCGAGGTCCTGCAGGGAGACAGCTCTCTCCTGCTGGGCAGCTGCACACTAGATAGGCAATGCTTCCCAAAGAACTTACACATCAGCGTGTCTGTCCTCTCTCAAGCCAGGAGGGATTGTTGTCAGACCTCCCCCTGAGAGTAGGATCAGGATGAGGTACTTCCAGGGAAGAGGACTGCCCAGTGGGTCTGAGAGTGGGAAGTCCCCTCCTGCCAGGGTCTGTTTTTTGCAGGTCACTGCTCCCTTTCTGCAGAAGGAGGAGGGAAATGCAGGTTTTATTATTGTCTTGGGGCAGAAAGTTTTTGTGTGTTTGTTTGAGGAATGAGTGCAGGTGTAAAAATACCTATTGCTCTTCCGTCCTTTCTCCACTGACAGCAAGGGAAACCATCTGTGCCAGAATCACAGCTGGGCATCTCTGGCCTGAGGTCATTTTCAGGCTCACTGCAGGCTGCACTGAGATCAGAGCAGCCAAACTCACTGCGTTTTCTGCTCTCTTCCCATGTCTTTCTGGACTCCCGTTTAGTTTTCATTTAAGATCTCAACAGGCTAGAATAACTCAAGTGTCCTCCACACCCGTCTTCTCCCTAGACCTGATAAGATCCTCCTTGTAATCCTTCCTCTTATGTTTTTCTATCTATAATGAGTACTGCTATGCTCAGTGACCCAATCATCCCTCCAGCACAAGAAGGCTCTTTTCTTCCAGGCTGGTGTATTTGTTTTGGAGGCTGTCTTGATGCAGGTGAAACTGCTTGTGGCCTGAATCTATCAGCTACTCAGTGTTGCTCAAATTACTTTCAAAAAGTAATTTGTTGCTGATTCCCACATCCAAAAACTTATTGTCAATCTCGTGTTCTTGGTGACCGTCTCAGTAAAAGATAGCCACGTATCCAAAATTAGAACCCGGCTGTTGAAAACTCTGGGGAAATAAACCTGAGGTGCAAATGAAAAAGAGATTTTTAGAGACAAATATACTCTGTTACCAATGCTTTCTTTGACGGCTTGGTAGAAAGTGGTCTTCAAACTTTCTGGCCCTTCAGCAGCGTTTCTAAGCTAGTTATGTGCCACATGTGACATCGTATATTACTGTCCCAGCTGGTTCTCATTAATCCATGAGAAACCTCCAAGAATCTGCAGATAACAGAGGGTCTAAATGGGGATGATCATAGTTTAGTAGCTACTAATAAAGTAGAATTGTTTATACTACTAATAACGTCTGAGGGCATTTTCTGCTATCACAGCTGAGACAGGGTTCATCTTTCCTTGTTTAGTTATCCTAGAACACATGTTTCTAATCCAGGTTAGACTTCCTGGCTTTCCTTTTAATCCAAGAAAGCATGCACCTCTACAACTTGTTTCACTTCAACCCAGGAAAACCATGTAAGAAAGATGAACTGTTGTCAGAAAGTGTCTGTATATCCAAAATGACAACAAAGTTACACTAAAACAGCTAATTTAGACACCTGACTTTTGAACATCCTCAATCAGGGAATGAGAGGGGGATACAGAGGAGACAGGTCCTACTCTTAATTGGAGAAGCTAGTATTTGAAATTCAAGCCATTCAAGGCAAAATGCTGTTTTCTACCAAGAGATATCAGAATGGAAATTGTGTGCAAATCTGTTCTGTCAGCACTGATACATGTATGTATCTGTGTGTCTTCAAGTTGGTGCTGACTGTTGAGAAAAGCACCAGGCCATAGACCTAGAACTGTACTCTATGAAACATATGAAATACAGAGAAGAAAGAGTTACTGCTAAAAAGGTAAAACAAAAAAATAAATCAAAAAGTTAAAAACATGGCACAGTATTCTGGTACTGGCATAATTCTGTTTGTTTTTTTTGTTTCTTTGTTTGTTTTTGTTTTGTTTTGCTTTGTTTTTTGTAGTCATTTGACTTAATTTTCAGAGTAACAACTTTCAAATAAATAAATAAATAAACAAAACTGCACCTTTGATTCCAGTTCAGAAAAAGAAAGAGAGGAAAAATAACTTTCTAGAACTTGTCCCGTTCCTAATTTTCCCATTTTTCTTTGGGATTTACTTTTACTCACACAGTATAGCAGACATACTGCTGTATAGAACACTTCTGGATTGTATGCTCATGCGTAGCCCAGGTGAACATAGCAGACAGAAAGGAGATGAGTACTGTGATTTCCACTGGTAATGCAAGCTTTCAGTTAAAACACATTTTTGTAGCACAGTATCAAGAAGTTTCCTTGTAAACCAAACGTTTTCTGGAGTTTCTTCAAGAACATTTACTTACCTCTTGCTGGCTAAACTTGCCCATTAAAAGGTTGAATTTCTATTGAAAAAACATGAGTGAAAATGGATAAAGCATGTACATGGAGTCTGAGCTTGGGGAATTGCAATAGTGAATGGTGGAGCTGAGGCAACAGAGGCCCCAAATCCCTTGCTTACGCTTAGCTTGTGATGCTGGAGGTGTTTCTATATATTACAGGAGTCAGTATGGAAGAGGAAGAATGCCTTCCCTTTCTTCCTGTGTCTTAAAATGCAATAGGTCATTATTGAGGTCATTGCTGGGGGGAGGCAGAATGAAAACTCCACTCTGCTATGTGACAGCCAATGTCTGGCTCCATCTGTCCTCCCAGTAAGAATTCACATCACCATTTAAAAATCACCAGCATTAAAATTCACCCATGGCATTTACGCCACCATATTCATCCATCCCAGGGATTCAGGGGTCATCGGTGGAACTGATTGGCTTAATATCTCTGACTACACAGAGCCGAGCCGTGAGCTAGTGCCAAAAATAATGATGATTCTCATTGAGAGCGAAGCAGTTAGGTTTGCAGGGTAAAAAGCATATGGGGTGAAGAGTAGAGAAGACTTTTCCATGACAAATCATCAAGTTCTTTGTCAGCTGCTCCTGCTCTTTTGCAGCTGAAGGAGGTGCTGAGAGGGATCTAGGTCCCTGTTAGCAGCTGTGTGCTTACTGTTCATGTATGTACCTGCACACCATGCAGGAGCAGCCACAGGATTAGGCCCTCCTGGAGAGATATTGGCACATCTCAATGTTCTAGATGCGCAGATACTAGATATAAGCAGAATATGCTGTTTTCTGTGGTATGGACAAGGTTGGTTGATGCTCTATCCCTGGAGACTTTCAAGGCAAGGCTGGATAAGACCCTGGGCAACCTGATCTACCTGTACTCCTGTTCATTGCAGGGGAGTTGGACTAGATGGTCTTGAGAGGTCCCTTCCAACCCTAAGGATTCTATGATTCTATGATTCTAACCCAGTGTTTGCTATTTTCATTTGCAATAGGCTTCTTGCCCTAAAAGGAGCCCCATTTTCTTTAGCCCTATCCCCACGGCACAGCCCCACATCTTTGCTGCCAGACAATGTTCATCCACACAAGCAAGGACTTAATAGCACAGAGGGGGAACCAAGGTGGCTCTTAGAATATACAGGATTCATGTATATCCCTGCCGATAGCAGGGGGATGGAACTAGATTTTAAAGGTCTCTTCCAACCCAAACCATTCTATGATTCTGTGATTCTAGAGGGTAGCAGGAAACTGTGCCACTTCCTTGTCCCTTGTAAACTCTATCACACAGCAGAAGTTGTACATTTTCTTCTTACATCAGGGAAGATGCTGCATTTCTCAGAAAGTTCATTGGCCTCACAAGAAAACTGCCCTTCCTCTAGGTTAAGCTTGATCCTACACACTTAAGAAAACATTAATTATATTTCAAAAAATGCGTAAGTGTGGACATGTATGTACTTTGCCGAGAGTCCTCTGCCCTGTATAGGAAGAAGTTTAAGATTGGCCTTGTTCCAAATCATGTTGAACACGCCACCTGGAAGGAACAGAGACATCTGGAAAATCATTCCACAATCTCTGAGGAAATTACAGGAGAAATACCGGATGATTGGAAGAACAGCCCTTTGTGGGATTCTTACTTTATCAGCCAATTTCACTTAGGTTTTTTTTTTTTTTTTTTTTTTTTTTTCCTAAGTAGCATATGTTCAGAACTTTAATAAGAAATCTTTGAGTTCTGGGAGCTTATTTATTTGTTTATTTAATTTTCCGCATAAATGAAAAAAGTTTTAGAATTTTCACAGGTGGCAGGGCAGGGGTGGGGAAAAAAAAAAAGAGAGAGAGAGAGAAAAGGAATATCTGATAATTCATGTGCTATGGAGCAGTCACAGGAGGCACTGCTCCTTCTCTTGGCACATGGATTTGGTTCACTGAGCTGACAGCAAATTGCAGTGCACCTGAACCGCGGCAGACCTGGCCACAGGAGGAAGACTGATGGGTCAGTGCTTTCCTGAGTCCTCCTGCAGACAAGCAGGGTTGTTTCAAACACGAAGAGACCTCCAGTGTGAACGAAGGTGTAGGTGAAGTTATGTCTCTGTGTGCCCATGCATGTTGTTAGCCCCAGTGCCCTTGGGGTTTAAGGGAATGGGGAGAAGAGAGCATGACTACACAAGCTCTGCTTCTGGTTTCTATGCCATGCCTCTGATGCAGAGTTGCTCCATCATTGCCTGTTCTGCAGTGGTTCTTACACTTTGGACTGCAATTCCAGCAGTGAAGCTTGTACTAACTCAGTTTCCTCTTTAAAGTGCATTTTAGAAAGTAGAAAATGCCATAAGGTGCATATGGATGAAATAGGGAGAACCCAAACTGTGTCAGCAGAGACTGCTCTCTCATGTCCTTGTATTTGATGGATTGAGACAAGGGGGGACAGACCCAAAGCCATAGCTTTATCTGAATGCACTTGCTATTCAACTTTTCATATTCTTGCAGCAAGGGAGGTGCGCAGGATGTGGAGGATGACAAGAGATAGATTCCAGTTCATAAACATCTTGAACATTTGGAAGCTTTTAAGCAGCTGCTATTCTGGCAAAGTATTTCGGAACCAGCCACCTGCATATGTTTTCTGTTTTTATTAAGCTACGCTCCAGAGATGAGAAGATACAGGTGGAAGCTTTGAGCTCCGTCCTTTTCCCCACCTCCCCTTCTGTGTTTTAATCCTAATCTGTATCAACAAAGATAAGTCTTTTCTTAACACATGCAGAAATTACACTGATGCTCATTGAGGACAAACGATGAGCTTTGATTCCATAATCAATCTCTAAGAAATTCATTAGTGCCAGCACAGATCTTCATGCAGGAGGAGCTCTCCCAATGGACCTGCCTACATCAGAAGAGCTCATGAGCAGCCATTCTACTCCGTTAGGCTGGGTTCGTTTTTGTACCAGGGAATAGCCTGTTCCCTGCCTTTATCTCAGAGAAGAAAAAGCTCAGGATCTCAAAGACTGAAAACTTGTCTTCACTACTAACTGCCCTTCACAGCCCTTCTCTCTCTTGTTCTCTTTCAGGTCAGGTCCTGACCACTATAGGGTCATTAGAACTGTGCAAAACAAGCATCAGAAGTATGTGCCCTCATGGCCAAAGTATTTAAAAGGAAGTACCTACTTTCCTCTACTTGTGTGTAGGGCCAAAGACATTACCATTTTCAGATTGTGTGTCAGTTTCCAGAGATTTCTTTGAAAATAGACAAAGATGCATCATTGCATAAAATTGGGGATGAGCCTTTCAAAAAATACTTCTGATTTAAGTATATGAACCCCATGTTCATCTGAAATGTGTATTTATTGTTGGTTTTAATCCCCATTTGGTCTCAAGAATTTTATACTAACAAAAAATAACAGAAAGTGAGAAAGAGCACATCTCTCCAAACCTTACGCAGTACTTACCTACTTAAGCATTTCATCCTGAACATCTCTAATGGAATTAGGTATCCTCCCTGTTAAAAATCTTGGTTAGCATAGGTGTGATAGCCCTCCTCAGTCACTTCATTAAATGCGGAGAATTATACAGTACTTACCTCAAGTACCCCCTGGCAATAACAGTTAAACTCAAGTCTTCTCATCACTGTTGTGCAGTGAATAGCAAAGGAAACACAAGCTGGGGGTCAGGGAGACATGTAAGGAAGTCAAGCCACATAAGATGTAAGAAATTCATGGGTATCTCCACCTGAGAGACTTTACTTTTATATTCAGTTCTGCACTGAACAGAAATACATAGAATTTAGGCAACTATGAGTCTATTCAGGTTGCCCCAAAATGTACCAGAATATTCTTGTGCCTGGTGGTGCTGTTTCTGCTAGGTTGAATTTGCTGTCCTGGTTTGTACTTTTTTCTCTGGTAACCTGAATACTCTGGCATGAAGTTCTTATTATACTTCCACAACTAGGACAAGAGTCACTCCCTTGAGAGAGGAGTCTATACTATGGCAACAAAGAGAGTATTCATGGTCCACTTTGACTCTGTCCCAAACTCTCAGCTTCTAGTGCCTGGTGAAATGAGTTCCAGGGGTTTTCTCCCAAAGCATTTGGATTTCTTTGAAGCCCCCTGGGGACAAGGAAAAGACTATTATATCAGACTTTTATCTAAATCCTCAGCAAATTCAAGCTTAAGTTGCCCTCTCCAAGTTGTCCATCAAGCTCACATACACCTCCTCAAACCTGAATCATGATCATGACGCAAGAAAGAATCCCAATGCCATATCCATCCCTACATCTTCTGGGACCGGCCACAGTGTATATCAGCAACAAACACAGACAAGAGATGAGCATCCCTTATTTTGCAGGTTGCTTTCTGATGTGCCCATGCATTCCTTGTCAATTGACACCTAGGAGGACAGTATGTAGACTGGGAAAAACTAGAAGGGTCATGCATAGACTAGGACAAATGCTAATCTCTGTGTGTCATGTACCTGCATGCACACCACCTTAGACATAGCAGCAGGAATCAGTCCTTTTGGAAAAGCAAAATGATCTGGAATCCTTTAACCTCTGGCTTGAAAGCCAAGAAAAGCAAAAGAAAGGATACTAGTTGAACAATTTATCCATGGGACAGGCTTGTTTGGTAGCACCAACGACGTAAGTCCATGTAAGATAATACTAGCCACTGAGGTGCGTATTTCTTTTGACAAAGCTCTTTTTACCCTTCCTTTTCCTTGACCTTGTCATTCAGTTCCCTGTGAAGTAATGTGAAAGCATCTGTTGTCTCTTTCATTTAATTTGTAAATACACTCCCGGAGGGCTGGCAGAGCCTGAGAAGCTACCACAGTGTCAGTTATCACTACCAAAGGCATAAATGCTGGTTCGTGCCCTCTGTGAGCTGCCCTCCATCCTCACCAGATGCCCACTGATCAACTGAGCAATGGTGGCTGTTTTGAAAAATGGCAAAATACAGAGTTGGGAGACTTGTGCACACACCTATAGTGTGTGTGTGGTGAGGAATGGTGGGGAGTTGCACTGACACTTCCGATAGCCCTTGCCTAGCTGGGCACGGTGTTTAAAATGCATCTCTTCTGCGCTCAAATTCATAACATCGGAAACGTGTTTTGTCCAACGGTATTTAATGTCATCTATAAAGCTCATACCTACCTCTGTGCTAAAAAAAATAGAAAAAAAGCAAAAAAAAAAAAAGCTCCTAAAATTTTCTTAGATTATATCCTAATAACTGCAGCAAACACATGGAGGGAGGGGAGAAGAAAGAATTTGGGGGGTACAGAAGTCCTTCTTCAGGTGTATTACCTAAAGCAAGGAGGTCTTTTCATTCCCTTTGCTGTATTATTACTGAGTTAGTCCTTGGGCTGCAGTTCAGTCATTTACTCAGTCCTTGAGACAGCAAACTTGTCACCAGCTTATGTGGTAGTTCTGCCCCACAAAAGACTGTTAAAGGCCTCAAGGTTTCACCCTTGATTGTTATGATTACTATAAATTATCTTTTTATTGCACATTGAAATCCTCAGACACCAAGCATCTACCAAATCATGTTTCTTTCAGCAGCAGGTGCAGGCTTTCATCTCCTAAGCTGCTTCTTAAGGCTGCCAAGACAGCTGAGACAACCAGACGGAGACACAGGAATAACATACCTGGTTCCCCAGCTCCTTGGCTCCCCTGCTGTCTTCACGCCTGACAGAAACAAGTCTTTCCTCTGCCTGGCAGCCCTCCGTCTTTGCTGTGGACTGCTCCACCAGGTGTTTCCCCACCAGAAACCTAAGTCAGCATCTTTCCTGAACAAAAGTAGGGACAGAAGCTCCAGTCCTATGCCAACTAGGAGATAACATTAATTAGCAAACACACTTAAACCTCTTTGAAAGTGAGGGAAATATCACATCAGTATAGACACAGGTAGCTCTTGATCATTTTTTTCTGGCTATAATTGCATTTAATTAAGATTACGTAGTGCCAATGAGGCATCTTAAAAGAGGCTTGTGTGATGGTTTGGTTGCATGTTTCATGTTATCCTGATGGTTTGGTCTGCCACTCCACAGTCCTAGTGCTGCTGTCTCCTCCCAGCAAAACTGAGGCAGAAGGGGGCACCTTGTCCTTGTGGGCCAGCACCAAGCCAGGAGTTCAATCCCTCAGGTCATGTCAAACCCTGAACTCTTGTTTTTAGTTGATGCATTCGGTTGATCCGTCTCACCAAAACCAGAAGCCACATGGAGGTAGGAGGAAGGTTTCACAGGCTTGCTAATTGCTTTCCTCCTCCTTAAACCCACCAAAATCACTGTAATAAGGAAACATGCAGAAACCTGCATAAGTTGGTCTCCACACCAAGTAAGATTTCATCCTTTCCTGCCATTGCAGCTTGGCAAAGCCAGGCAACTCTATATTCTTCATTTAAAGAGACAGAAGAATGATATGGAAAGCAAGAAACGCCCCCAGCCCTCCTAGGTATAAATGTTAAGGCTTCTTCAAGCCCTTTCAAGTGGTTTTGTCTCCAGCGATTTGCACTTCCCTGCCTCCCAGCCCTTCCCCAGGTTCCCACTCCTGCCCTGATGCTGCCTTGCCAAGTCCTTGCGCCACTGTTGTTATTTGTGAAGCGTGAGCAGAGCTGTGACAAGGGAGGGATGTCATTAAACCACGCCGGGAGGAGATGTCAGCCGCCATGCAAGCATCTTCCTGACACTCCACTTTCAAACGATTTCAGAAACGGCACTCTGATGATTTCAGGTTGGGTAGACCTGTCAGCTCGGATGGAGGCCTCAGCCGGCTGCTGGGCCCGTCGCGTACGCAGCCCCATCCCCACGCACACACAGCCGCACGTCATTATTTTTATGCCACTCCAAGACAGATATCCTTGAATGCCGCTGGAAGTGTCAAACTTTGGAGGCAAGTGAAAGCTTTAACATTTAGAGGGTTCTTGTGTAATGCAAATGAACCGGAAAGGTAGGAAGGCATCCCAAATGCCACTCAATGCATTTATAAAAAGATAAGGTGACTGTGTCCTACCCTACCGTATCACTTCATTACTGAGTGTCAGCAAAGAGCCTGGCAGCTCAATTGGTTGATGAAATCACATGGCCTAAGTGTTATCTTGCAAAAACACATGAAATTGTTGAGCTCAAACAGCAAAGAAGTATAAATATCCCTGCAGTTTATTCTCATCAGCCAATCAAAGTCTATGAATCTCTTTGTTTCCTTTCATTTTTTTTCCTCCCAGTGGGAAGAAATGAAGAATTTCCCCATTCGATTTATAATTCAAGATATTTTGCTACCTAATATATTTATATTATTTTCTTCAATCTCTAATTGAAGTGCTTTGTTTATGCATTATTCATCTGATCTTTGTTTTCCATCCTCATTGTTAACTTCCAATGCAATTTTAATAAGCTCGTGGTCAGAGATCGGGGTGGCAGGCACTTTGATGCCATGTTAATTCACTGACGAAAGGGCAGGAAGAAAGCTCAAGGAAGGAAGCCTTTAAAGCTCATGTTATAATGTGCACCTAATTTTCATAGGGAAAGGTTTCCTGGCTTTGCTGCAGAGGTGCTTGGGTGTCACAGTGGCAGTGAGCGAGAAGAAAATGCAATTGCCTGAGTTTCTACAGATGGGGGGCATTTGTCGTTGCCTGCTGAGGTCTGTGGAAATTACACATACTCTGCTGCTCTTCATCCTTCCAATGTCTCTGCTGAATGGCTCGCACAAGTAAACAGAGCTGAAGGTGATGGATGTGGCATGTTAGACAGGAAAATGGGTTGGTTTTGATGATTTTCTAGTACCTGGGGCAGTGCTGTACAACCTGGAGTGTGTGCTGCACTTGAGGAACTTGCTTCTCTGTGAGCTGTGGCTGAGCCATAGGCACCAGAGTCTGCCAGCTGCCCAAACAGGACATAAGTATGGTCTGTTAACTCGAGGTGGTGGGATCTCAGGTGGATCTCCGCCTCTTGAATCACTGCTAAGCTGTCTTCTATGAGAAAAATGCAGAGCTTCTTTTTTTAACTGAGATATTACAGCTCAGTCCAGCTGAGATCTAACAGATTCAGCATCGTGCACACTGCAGCCAAAAGCTTACTTTTGATTTTGTTTTTTTCTTTTCAGCTGATCTCGAAAAGACCTTTTGCAGAAGCCAAAGAGTTAATATCAGCGTAGGAATTATAATTCAGCCTGGGAGAAACATTTTTGGATATTCTTGGCATTTCTGGATATCAGCACAGCTGTAGCTCTGTCTTACCAATGAACAAATATTCTTGGCCAAGGTACAAACTCACACAGCCCATTAAAGGCGGCTGCGGTAGGAAGGAGTGCATGCAGCAAGCAGTACTAACTTGAGCTTACAACTGCTGCCCACTGAAAGTTGGCATGGACAGGTAGTGGAAGTATTAAGTGATAAAAGGCATAGAGCATTGAAAGTGACAGGCAGCAGATGTAAATAGAGGTAATTTTGTGCGATAACCCACCAAATTCCATTTTAATGAACTTAGCTCTCCAGTCTCCATGAGACGAGACATTGCTAGACAAGAGAGAGTGAGAGGGAGGTCCAGAAATAGTGTCATGAAGACAGAGGCTGCTAAGAAGTTGCAGCAGCAATCCCGCAGCGTGCACACTCATAGAAGTAAACCCACCAGCCAGCTTCAGTTTGCACCAGTGACAGGAATGGCAATAACACCAAGGATGCCTATGGAAGAATCTGTACTCACAGGATGATGAAAGGAGAGACATGAGGAGTAAATTATGCATTGCACATTCTAACAAGAAGCCTGGCAGCGGATGGTGGAAATAAGGGAGATTTGTGGGAGCGATGTTTGTCTGGTACCAGTGCGCCCCTGCCTTCCTATTTTCCTTTGTTTTGCACATTTATTCCCCTTGAATTAACTCATAGAAGAGGAACAGATGCCATCAGGATTTAAAACAACATTTTCAACCTAGTGTTTGAATGGAGGCTGTCAGCATTTCCTCTGAATTGTGCAAATCAGTGGCATTGTAATAGGGCTATTGTTTAGAAATGGTGCTTTTTTATTAGAGATTCTTCAGGTCAGTTGCTTGCAAATATTTTTCAGAAAAATCAGGAACTGGTTTTAGGAGTTCTTTCTATCTAAAAGCATTTAATTTTCAGAAGCTAGAAATAATATATTTCAGTTGTTTTGGAGCTTCCTTAAAACACTGATGTTCTACACTTTCTGAAGCAGAGATTCCTGACTTTGATTCTCTTTCCTCCTGTTTGACTGACAATCATACACATACAGAAGTGAATGAAGATTCACTGTCTGTTTGAACTCAGTGGCCTCAGATTTGTTCTTAGATGCAGATGATCAGAAATCTATGAAACTCAGAATGGAAAAAATCAGAAATGGTATCTTCATTATTCTTTTATTTCTTTTTTCTCATCAGGAATATGTGTCAGATTTCCCATATAATAGTTACTGCTTCAGCCTCGGCTTTCTCATTGTCAGTGTTTGAAATTACCTCACTTTAGTCTTTGTGTGGGTAGAAGAGATGACCATGCATTCTCTGTTAGAAACTATTTTCATACAAAATGCTTCCCTTGCACATAAAGTACTCTCATTTAACCTATTGCTGGATATTTTGTTAGCACCACATTGGCAAGCCTGGTTCTGAACATGGGAAAGAAACATGATGTAGCTGATGGGTTTACCATAGAGAAAAAAAATGGTGCAAATACCGCCTTTCTATGTGGAAAATGCAATTTTCTACTCCTCTCATCTTATATCTGTTGCAAAATCAACTGGCTTAGAATAAGGGCACTTCCCTCTCAAACCTAGACGACAATGGAAATTTAATTTCTCTCTCTCAAAAAAAGTTTTGATGGGAAATTTTTCAGCTTGCCCTTAAACAGCAAGTGTGATGAGACAGCTGTCTTAGTCAAGCCTCTGGTTGTGCTTGGTTGTTCTTAAATGCTGTTAATGGGAATGCAAAACAGTTGTATGCTTGACGGGTAGAAAGGGAAAAATCATCAGAGACTTCACGTATGAGCAGAAAAGGGATTGTTTCCCTTTCCCCACAGATCTGGTCTTTTCCCAGTGTTCAAAAGAATTTGACTGCATGGTGGGGAACTATCTTTCTAGCAAAAGAGGAGTGAAATGGGGAACAAAAAAAGAAAGAAAAGGAAAAGAAAATTCCACTTGATTAGCTTCTTAGCATCAGTTGGATGTGACAACTCTTTGAATATGGATGAAGTCTACAAGAGGGATCATCTGCCAGCAGTAGTTGTTACCAAGGAAGTAAGTGATGCTAGAGGTCGGAGGGCACCTGTCTCGCCAGCTAATGAAAGAATTGTGGGAGACAGAGCTTTTCTATCTGATTAATATAAGGGCTGTAATTCCTGCCCTTGCCACCCCCACACCTTATCTGCTCTCTCTTTCAAAGTGATAGTGATACCAAGGCTATTGTTGTTATTGTAAGTGGGATGTGAAAGAGACTGTCCTAGCAAGAGCTTTGCCACTTGTAAGTGATATTTTAGCCAGTAACTTGTGCCAATCTCATCCTCCCACACAGATTCTGGAAGGGAAAAGCAACTCTTTGCTTTATACTCTGCCAGACTTTTTTTCCAATCAAGCTGAGAGCTGAAACTCAGTCCTGATTTTCAAGGGGGAGGAATGCGGTGGTTAGAATGGGCTGATTAAGTGGGAGCATTTATATGGGGGTGGGAGAGTTAGAAGAGAGAACTCAGGAATGCTTTATCTTTAAAGGTGACAAAGAAATTGCAGGATATAAATGTGCTTATAGTGCCTCTGATCAAAGAGAACAGTAATCCAGTGCCCTTTCTCAAGCAGTGACCAGCAGTAGACATTTAGGGATGTGTTGCTCTGAAAGCAATGCCTCCTAGTTTTTTCCATGAAAACTACAACTACAAATAACATAATAACACTATTTGATAGAGCAAATTCTCAGCTGCAAAACACTTCTTGTCAGCATAATCAACACCATTAGCTCTATATTTCAACCACCAATGAACAAAAGCCTTCATACCACGCTCATAAAAATCCGCCATACCACCATCTGCCTCTGACATTATGGGTCAACATAATAAAAAAGGAGTCAATATTTTTGGAGCAGCCCTCATTTAATGAGGTTTCTGATGTTTGCCTTCTCTGTTCAGAGAGTTTTTCATTTGGATAATGTATCCATGTGACAGCACAAGCTTGAGCCCCTGTCTGATACATATAAATGTAGATGAGAACTCCCTCTGTATTTGTGCAGAGGTCTAACCTATACCTAAGGACAAACTTTTATGTTCACATTTGCAGTGTCATGCTCTCTGTGACTGGATATCCATATACATACTGCAGATAAGGAGCAATTTCTGGCCTGTGCTACTTCCTGAACCATAACTGGATGAGGTTCAGACAAGCTAACACTCTGCTATCAATAACAGATCTTTTTTACAATTATCAGTCATTGACTTAGACCATTTTCTGGCCCAATTTGCAGTGGAGGCAATCTAAAAAATCATATAGCTAGTCCTCCTTTTAGTTGCCCTGAGATCTCCATCCCTATGCCTGTGACTTCCACATGAGAAAACCAGGCATTTAGGCAGCACCATAGGCACAGGCCCAGAACTGTCAGTCTTGGAATAAGTTCAATGAAAGTCTAACATGTACACAGATTTAGGCACGTAGCATAGTACACCATTCACCATCCACTGCATGGTAAGTGCTGCTATGTGAAGACAGAACCCATTGAGAAAAATGTGCATTGAACAAAATGATCATGGAGACCTCTCCATGTTGTCCAAGATACGGTATAAAGCAGGGCTTTCTGTACTCGCACAGGTGCTCCCTGTGGTTATGGCAGTAGTAGCCATCCTCCAGCTCAGACTTCCTCACTAACAAATCCTTTAAAGGAGCTCATCCTTTACTGCTGTCATCAGTAAGCTTTGGTGGTTTTCTAGATCAGATGAATTGGCCCACGTATTTAACAGGAAGATCAAAGGTTTTGCTTGGCTTCTCTACAGTAGTGCTGGTTCATCCCCTTATTTATCTAGGTAATAAATGCCAGTTAGTGAATTTAAGATGTTGTCAGTGAGTCTACAACTACACACAAGTCTTCTATCACAGAAACAGGTTTCACAGAGTTTAATTAATGCTGAGGATAAGACATTTTCCCCTCCACTGACACAGGAAGAGAGAAGGGGAGTCTGGAACTTCTCCATTGTTGAGCTATCACTCAAAAACTTTGTTACACCATCAATCGATAATGTGCAATTGAGAAAAGATGCATATAGCAAGGCAGCTACTCCCATGATAATGCCCATGCAGGGTTAGTTATAAGGGGTTGCAGTGAAAGATACATCTATCCCAAGGCATCGTGAGCAAAGTGTCCTTCTTCAGTTCTCTTTGAAAGGTAAAGAGAAATGCATAAAAAGCCCATATCCTAACCCAGTCCACTGAAAAGATGTCACGGCTGTTCTACTGAGGCTGGATATAGTTTAATCTCCAGGTATAACGTTTTATTGGCTCACACTTTCAAAGATATTGTAGCAGAATTTATTAACAGAACTTACACTCCTTTGGTGTGAAAGTCTTTTCTTGCCACCTGATAAATGCAGAAGCTGGAACAGGGTTATAGATTGCATTTTTAAGTGGATTTTATCTTTTGCAGATATATATATATAGTTTACCTCTTTTCAGTCTGTGTGCTTATGTAAGTGTGGGTGGTGGGGGAAGGGGAGCTGTTTATATCTCACTTCTAATTTTTCCATGCATTTTAAGGTCTAGAAAATAATAAGAAAAAGAAAGTTTTAGTAAAGAATGGATACGGCTAAAAGTTTCCCCTACAGAGTGAATATTTGCACATGCAAGCAGCAACCTGTGAATTGTTGTGCACTTTTAGTGCCCCTGCCCATAGGCATTTGATCTGAAAATTAGAAGTACTTATTTCTGTGTGCTGGTGCACAACAAAGAGAAACCCTAGCCCTGTTCAGTTATGCATAATCCTGTTAGTATCCTAAGCAGTTTTAAAGAAGGTACTCACTTTTAAACCGGTTTCGCCAACCTTCTCCCAGCCTTTCAAAAGTCAGTCTCTAACCTTGCAGATTCTTGAAGTCAAAGACAATGAAATTTTGTATTAAGGAGGAGTTCTGTTTGTTTGTTTTTGTTTTCTCTTTTTTTCCTTTGTGTGTATTGTATTTAGGTAGCGAGTAGGAATAGCTTTTATGCCTCATCTACATTGAAAAGTGCTTTAGATATTGCATGATCCCCAGCAACAAAACAGTTGAAAGAGTATAAATATACCTATATTTGTAAATAAGAAATGCCAGAGACCTTCTCTAGGAAGGGGCTGAGCTGGCACAGGAGAGCTCGCAGTAGTTCTACATAATTCTTTCTCCCAAACAAATATAGCAAAATCCAATCCATCTCCTCTGGAAGGCCAGATCCTTCTATCTCCTGTGGACGGTCCCTGTGCTGTCTGCCATGCTTCATCCAGGATTCACATGGGACAGGACTTGCTGACCCATACCCAAACTATGTTAGATATCAGTCTTGTGCTGAAAGAATGGATTTTTGTATTACACTATACAGACCATTCCCTGGCATTTTCTAGTTTTCTTTGTAGATGTAATGTAGGATGCTCTGCTGGATTATAAGAGAGGAAGCTTTTTGGTCAAATATTTATTCATTGAGAGAAGAAGAAAAAAAAAAAGTAGGTAAGCACTCAATGGAAATATATGCATGCACCTATCAAATAATAAGATACTACAATCAATTCAATTGAGTGAAAATGTGAAACTTTTATTTTGCTGATGAGGCATGTTTTAAACAAAGCGTTTTCATTTTCTTTTTCACAATTTCCTTTATTAATCTGCTTACTTTTAATGAAAAAGGAACAAAACATAATGGAAAAAGTTTCATTTGGGGTCAGGAGAATCAATATAGCAACCTGGGAAGTAATTTTTTTAAATTATTTTGTTGATGTTCATGCTGGCTAGTGAAGTAAACAATTAGGTATTCAGACATATCTCTCAATCCATAAGCAGGGCTGCCAGCACCTACCCACAGTCCCAGGGAAGAACTGCATGCCCTGGACAGCCTTTGAAATTGATGGAGTTCTGGAGTATGCTGAGCCTGGGTAGTCAGGCCCAGACAGATGGTTGCAATGTGGACATATGTCAGATGAAAAGGTTAAAACTGGGTTGTTTTAACCACACTTTCCTTCCACATGCACAGGTACAGTTTGCCATAGCAGATGGGACCAGTGATCCATCCAGCCAGGTACTGTGCCTCCAGCAGCAGTCTGTGCTTGGTGCACAGAGGCATGTGAAGCCCTCCCTCCTGATAGCATCTGGCCAACAGCACACTGAGGGACAGAAAGGACACATTTGTCCGTAAGCATTTCAGCACTGACCTTATGTCCTGTTGACCCATAAAGAGAAATGCAGATCTTCAGCTCAAGCAAGTCATCTTTGTGCCGTGAGAGTTGAGAGAGCCCTTCAGGCTATGTCTAGGCAAAATCTATGAATGAGAGAAGGGAGATCCATCTTTTAGGACAAGAGGCTTACAGTTGCACCAAAGGAGATTCAGGTTGAATATTACAAAAAGTTTCTTCTCAGAAACAGTGGTGATGTATTGGATGTATTGGCTGCCAAGAGAGGTGGCAGAGTCACCATCTCTGAAGGTGTTCAAGAAAAAGATAGGGGTGGCACTGAGGGATGTGGCTTAGTGTCATGGTGATGATGGCTGATGATTGGACTAGATGGTCTTAGTGGTCTCAGTGGCCTTTCCAACCTCAATGATTCTGTGATTTTATGAAAAGGCATTTGAGAGGACTGAAAGATGGCCTTCAGGAAGGGTCTGCAAGAGAGGACACTCCAGGTTCAGGGTAATTCCCTCCATCATGATCTGATTGTAACTTACAGTGTGAGTTCTTGAAAAGGAGAATTAATCTATGCTTGATTTAGACTCTATGAAGCTTCATCTCCCTGCTATAGATTTTAGAATGCTTAAAACCACTGGGCATGGCCAATCCTTGTCATCAAACAAGTTCCCACTTCTAGCACCCGCCTAAGTTGGAAAGGCAGAAAACCAGGAACCCTGGTAGAAACAAGCCAGAGTATTACAGATGGACCATGCATTTGGTCCTTCCTGCTCCATAAAGTCCCACATTGGCTCTAAGTGCAGCGTGCTTGAAGCAAACCTGTTCATCTTGGATATTCATTCATGAGAAAATCTTGTTGGGAACCCTTTGATCTCATGGGTAATGGGAGTACACACGGGAGGGTGTGAAGACGAGAAAAAGGAAACAAGATTCAGATCTGCTGGACTAGGAAGAAGGGTGATTGCTTTAGGAACAGGCTTTCTTGAAATTGTTATCAGAGCCCTAAATTGGTGTTTTATTCTGGGGGTTGGGGGTAAAGAAAGAAAAGCTTGCCCCATTCAGCAGTTCAGCTCCAGATCTCCATAACACTTTCAAATGAAGGCGTTTCCACAGAGCATACTTTATTCCCCAAGGCACTCTTGAGCTTGAGCAGCAGGGATTTGCATCTGTAAAAAGGACGGAAAGAAGGAGACAGCAAGGCTTAGCCTTTGTATCCATCTCCAGAGCTGGAGGAGGGGACAGCCTGAGGAAGGGGTGCCTGACCCTTACCTGTGGAGCAAAGAGATTGGAACCAAAACAAAAGCATTTTCCCCCTATGGGTCCACCTCCCTGCTGTTCCCCCAAGTCTAGCAGGAAAATCAGAGCTACAATCTCCCACTGTCAGGGGCTAATAAATAAAAAAAAATAAAGGCCCAGATTAGATAACAGCAGCCACAACAACAACAAAACAAGTAGCAGCATCAGGGGCAGGAAGGATCAGCATCTATTTTAATTAAAAAATCTGCCTCTATTGATTTTTTTTAAAAGAAACACATTTGTAGGGAGATGAGGAAAATGTTCTCCCCTCACCATCTTAGTTCAATGAGTGGTATGTGTGTGCTGTTAGCTACAAATAAGCCTTTGATCATTTTATTGCTCTCTGTAAAACTAAAATTATTTTGCTGTATACTTTCCTCTTTTTTTATTTTTCCTTCAATTGGAAACATTAAGAGGGGAGTGGCAATAGACAGACCTACTTAGGGAATATCCAAAAAAAAGGGTGGGGAAGAGAGAAAAAAGAATAAATACTCTCAATATAGCTGTGGAGGGGGGGATCAACCTGCCAGCGCCCAGGGCTTAAGCAAGGAAGTGTGCAAACTCCAGCTCAGAAAAACCCAAAATACTGAATGTACTATTCCCAGCTGCCTACACTCCACTCCAAACATTTACAACAATTAGAAGCACTTCGGTGCATTAAAATTGCAGAAAGGCACATGCTTGAGCCCAAATTCAGTGAGTGCTCCATTGTGCTCATCCTCATGGGAGAACTGGGGTGAAAGAGGCAGAAATTAAGGGTGGTTGTGGCAGAAGGACTGGAAGGACACAAGCGGTGCAGAGCCAAGATGGGAGAGGTGGAGATGAGCTGCCCACAGATGGAGGCAGGATCAGAGATGCAGCACATTTCACCTCTGCTGTCAACTTGCTTTGTATTTGTATGGAAATCGTTTGTGTTTCCCCACTGTAAAATAAGCTTAATACCACTTTTCCTGCCTCCCAGGGCCTCCTGAGGGTAAGCAGATTAAAGGTTTGGAGGCGCGTGGGCACCGCAGCAGTGGGGAGCAGAGGCCGGTGCAGTGCAGCCCAGACTCGGGAGGACATCATGCTTACCACAGCCACTCAGGGCTGGTCCTGCTGCCTCTGAAGTGGCCGCATCCCACAGCAGTGTGGGAAGAGCTTTGCAGGTGAGGGCAGTGAGGCAAAGTATTGCATGTCCAGAAAGTGGATTTTAGTGCAGCCACCATCCACCTCACTCTTCGGCAACAGCAGCTGGTTTGGCACACTGGAGCTGTCTCTGCTCTGCGGGCAAAATCCCTTTTTGTCATCCCAACTCATTCTCTTAACCTAAGAGAGGGACTCTACAGTGCTCACAGCCTAGATATGGCCTCGGGGACAGCACAGGGATTAGCAGAAAGACAAGAGGGACCAGAGGTGCTAAGGACAGCTCAAAGCACCTCAAGAATAGATCTCATGCCACTGTAGTTGTTGATGTTATTTTGGACAGTCTTGGAGATACCAGTGTTTTTGCAGAACTTAGGTAGGTTTTTGTTTCTGTAAGTCTGTGATTTTCCAGGAGCCTAGGAGATGCACGTAACAGGACACAGTGTGCTATCTGTGACTGTTCCCAAATTTAATGTTGACCAATATATCAACCAGACTTACACATCTTACAGATGGTTGATTCCTGCTCTGGAAAAAACATCTTTTCTTTCCTTGTGGACATCATGGCATGAGACATGCCAGAGTAAGGGATTTTGGTCCTTCACAGCTAATTTCCATTGGCTCCACATCTCCCATTCATAGGCAGCAAGAAAAGCATGAGAGGATATGTGCATGTGCATGTGTATCCACTATTTAATACATATGTATGTATATTTTTACATATCAGTTCTATAGGGCTCAGCAACATCAAAAGGAACCTGGATAATCAGAGCAGAAGATATAAAAGATCAAACAGAATATCTTTTAAACAGATCTGAGAAGCTTAATTTTCATCCAATGTTACTGCAGGAGCTTTTCCTTCTTTTTTTTTTTTTTCTCCTCTCTCTGTTTTTTTTTTTTTTTTTTTCACTTCCATGAGTTTCTTTGATCTGTTTTGATGTCTTTTTCAGCTCCTCTTTCAAAAAAAAAAAAATTCTTTTAAAACCTTTTTTTTTCTTCTTCTTTTTTTTTCCCTTTTCCTTTCCCCCAAAGTCATGAAGGCTTCTAAGGGTAAGAAAGTAGCTCCATGCAGCATCTCCCCACACACTTTCCTCCTCACAATGCACATGCAATCCTCAGTCCCTATTCTGCTCAGAAACCTCTGACTCCAGGGCAGAGGGATGAAATTAAAACTGCACAGAGTAAAATGTTATTTCCTTTATGTCAAGGGTTTTCAACTCGGTCATTTTTGAGTCCTGTTCAGGGTTTGAATTGGACTACATTTGTGGCAAAAGCTGTTCCCTCCGTTGTATGTCTAGCAAAAGGCCAACTTCACAGAGAGAAACCCAGCAGGTTTTATTTCAGACCTGTGCTATCAGTTTGCATTGACAAGGATGTGAGCATAAGGTCAGGTCACCCGGGCTTTTCCTTTGATTTCCTTAAGGCCTGTACAAAGTTACTTAACTTCCCAGCCTAACTGCAGAAGTTACTAACTTCTGCAAATCTGCTCTGCCTATAGGCAAGGACAGAAAATTAAATTTCATCCCTGGATGAAAGTCACCAGAGAGGAAATGATCTTTCTTCACACTTTCTTCACAGTGGCATGCTTACTGCTCTGGGTAGGTGCACCCAAAATTCACCTTCCCCACCACTTGTTCTCCCACCTGGTTTGGGGTCCAGGGTCTCTCTCAATTCACAACCGCAACATTTCAATATACAAAATCCCATCACCTCAGGCCCTATGTCAACCCTGACCAGCACTTTCCCATATTCACCACATACCTCTAGTTCCCTCTCCCACACCAACCCTAAGTAGGCAGTAAGCAGAATCACCTGCATGCCAAAGCTTGTTCTTCCTGCATGAAGGCTCTCCCTCTCTCAGCTGGTACTGCCAGAGCAGTAGGAGGGCTGGCCTGTGCTTCTAATTAATATGATTTTAGTCTCCTGGAGTATCCTCAGAGCCCAGATAAAATGTGGAAAGTGTAAATACTATTCACAGGCACAGACTCACCAGACTGCTTCGTCTTTCAAGCCCGGTTAGTCTTTCTTGCAGCAAGCAGATGAGCTCGGAGAAATTGGGGGGAAAAAAGACTGAGCTATTACAGCACAAGTTTTGTGTGAAACCAAAACTACCCTGCAGATTGGAAATCTATTTTCGGTCATTCCAGTTCTTTCCAAAATACTAATAATAATAATTGAAGTTCTGAGGCTTTTCAAGTAATTTTTATCTACCAGCCTCCTCTGAAGTACAAAGCCAGCTCATGCCTGTCAGGCCAGCTGGGCTGAGCTCAATCCGAGACATGGGGTGCCAGAAATTTAATCCTGAATTTCCCAAATCTAATCGAAACGGCACAAGCGGTGATTAATAATTCACCACTTTATTACTGATACGATGCCTCGGACTATCACAGCGTCTGAATAATTGATTTGCCAAGAGGGGCGACATGTCCTTTCCTAAAGCAGAGAAAGTTTGACCGAAGTGTTGCCATGTAAAGCTAGCTAAACGCTTTTAAATAGTTTGAGTCTAGATATCTGACATTCAATTGGTATCTGAAGACAAGCTGGGAAGAAGCACACAGGGAAATACAGGTCATATACATCTAGAAACATGGCTAGAGAACTGGTGCATAAAGCACTGCTTTGCACACAGAAAAAAAAAATAATAATAATAATAATATTGATAAGACTGGAAAAGAAAACAGTGACACTACCAGAAGAAAAAAAACTTACCTTAACAAGTGTGTTTGTAGTAGGAATATTAAATAACTGTAGACTTGACTCATTTGTTCTAACTCCTCTTTCTCCCAGCCTGGTCCCTGTTTTGACTCATGCTGGCTCAGATGTGCTGAGCCTAATGGACTGTGAAGTCCAGTGGAAGAGCTGTGCAAAACCTGGTATAACAAAACCACATTTTGTATTTTCTCAGCCTGGAAGGTTGACAAAAGTCTGACATTCCTGCAGTGCCTTAGGATTAGAGGAAAATTTGGGTAGGAAATGGTACCTCAATGCTCTGGAGTACTGACAGCCAGATCCGAGCCTTGAAAAACCTAGGGGATTGTTATCTAAGCTGAGTATTTCAGCTGGGACAGTAAACAAGTTCTCCATTTCCCATCCAAACCAAAGGCTAGTACTGACAGGTTTCCCCTTTTGTAAAGTAGAGATGCTGTGTGTTGCTGCACTGATTTCCCACCCATTCCTCTGAATGGAATGGCCATCAGAGTACTTTAAACCACCGCTATCATCTAACTTGATGTGGCATCATGAAAAAAACATGGAGAGAGCTTTCTGAAGTATTGGAAGGACATCACTGGGGGTCCCATCATGGCCCTGCATTTAGAAGTGTAGAATTTTAATTGTTGCTTTCCTGCCAATTACACAATGTGATTAGTCTACCAGGAACAAGTGCCGCCTCTTCACAGTTTTTGCTGAGATTTACAGAGCAAAATGGCAGCCTCTGGGACTTTCAGGGAGCAAAACACACAAAAAAATATTGCATTGTAGATGCTAGCAAAAAGAAAAAACAACCACTCATCATATTTTCTTCCTAGTTTATTTTAGCATAGGAGATTGTACTTCTGAAGCAAATCACCCACTACTGCTAGTAATGAAGGGGTTAATATAATTGGCCTGTTTTCTCCCCCTCTCCACTTTGCCTTTGGTAGTTAAATAAAAGCAAGTAGTACTGCCTTATTACTATCATTGTGTTGAAATATTGCATTAAAGGAGTTTAGGGTTTCAAATTGAATGTCAAATATAATATCACAGTGGAAACTTGAAGTGCACAGCTGAGCTGCTCAGCCCCGGAGGGTTAAGGCCTTTAGCACATCTGCCCAATAGCATGCCGAACAAGTGAGATCCATTCCAGCCCACTGAGCTACCTTCAGATGCTCACCAGGCCTTGGAGGCAGGAGATGGGGGCCCTGATAGATGTCAGGCAGCTGCAGATGGAGGGAAGGAGAGTTTGGTGTAACAAATTGATTGCTGAGGAATTGATTGGAGTTCTGTATCACTTTAGCTGTAGCAGCCAATCATAACTAATCAGCCCTTTGTCACTTCAGTCTGGAGCTGCATTTGGTGTGGATCAGGGACGGAAAGAATGTCTCTCATTTTCCTTGGTAGAAAGGTTCCTTGCTGGAAAAGAACCGTGGCTGTGGCCGTATATGATTTTTCTACATCAGTGCTCAGAAGCTGAATAGTTTCAAGTTTGAAGGCATTTACTAAGGGCATAGATACAACCTGATCCAAGTCTACCCTTAGATTGTCATTATTTGTTGTGGATTTTGTATTAGTTTTTTTCTAACTTACACTTTTCTTGAAGGAACTATTAATGACATAAGCTAGATGATGAGAAAACTGTGGTGTGATGTATACATGTTTTTATCCTCTTCTAAATGCAAACTGAAGTGTATTAAATTTTAAGTCACTGAGGAAAGCGGGTTAGGCCTATTCAGAGTTTGAAGGAACTCATTTCTAGCTGAGAGAGAACAAATTCCCATTCAAGCAAATTTTTGCTCAAATGAGTTGTCACTGTAAAGGTCTCCTGAGGTAAATACTTTATTCTTAACTGGTTGGAGGACTGCCAGCATCCATCTTTCTCATCCTCACTGACATCAATATAGTTGTGTCCTCCTCACACCAAGACTAGAGTTGTACAAAAAACTCACCTGACACAGCAAAACTGTCCTTCAAGTGCTGTGATAATCCTAGGCTTAGCCTACACTTCCAGTCTGCTGAGATCATGATTTGGAAGTGCCCTAGAAAATTTGTTTGTAGTTCAGATATGCTCAATTCGAGGATCAAGGAATCCCTTATCATCTCCTTCTTTCCCTTATTCCCTCATAATTCCCCCCTGAGTACATCCCGTGCAGGACTAAATAGTGTCTCTCCCTCTCTGTTCCCTAAAGCTCCTGGAGTGTAGGAGCCATTCTCAGACTGACAGTTGAGGCTACCTAGACAGACTGACCCACCACTTAGTGCAGGCAGGACACCCTCAGCTCAGACAGCTGTGGAGGACACCCTGTAAAGCTTGGTCTGTCAACATATAATTCATAGCTGCCTGCTGTGCCTGGACACTAATTTGAAGGCAGGACAGGATGACATCAGCTCTCCAAATACATCACGGAGCAAAGGATTTGAGTGTCCCTAAGCCTTTCTCTGCTCAATAGGGAACTTCAATGCATATTGGACATAAAACATATGCAATTTGTATTCAGCTCAGAGTTCTGCTCCAAGTCACCCCTGCATCTCAGTGCTGTGCTGAGCAGAAATGGACTACATTGGGTTTCCTATGGGAAGAAATACTGTTAATTGCTGAAGAGTACCATTGCAGTAGGTATTATCTTCTGATTGTGAAAAAGATTATTACGTTAAAAAGTGCAGTTATCAAATGAATTGTAGAATCTGACAGTGCACACTGTAAACCAGTGGCAAATTAAAAGAAATTTTTATTAATTGAAGTTCTGATAAAGAAATATCATATACCCAAAGCAAGTGAAAATGTATAGATACAGCTATAGTGCAAGTCTACTGAGCAGTGAGAACACCTGGTGTAGGAAATCTTTGGATCAGTTCCATAAACGTGGTACCTTTTCTTCTTTTTTCCTACTCCATGTCCTTGGAGTACAATGAAGAAAGATGGTAACTTTAGTTGATGCTGTGTCTCTGCTTGTTTACTGTGTTGCACATTATATCGTAAAAGATTAAAAACAAAAGAAACCCAAAAACCTGCAGGGTTAAGTTAAAATTTTATAGCCCTATTGGGAAATAACATGGCAGGAGCAGCAGGCTCATCCTACAGATGCATTATATTTTGTGACAAACTCTGGTGCATGCAGAACATCCATCAATCATCGAGATAATTTTCCATCTCATCAATTATGCAAATTAAACCACAAAAACTATGTTCAAATAACGCTAAGGGCCTGACATAAACCCAGGAAAGCGAGGCAACTTGGAGCGAAGGTTGAAATCCTACCCTCCCTTCACCCTGCCATGCATTGGCTTTTGAGAAGACACACTGCACGTAGCTGCTGTCACAAAACAGTTTTTTTCTTGCTGCCAGCAGCTCAAGTATCACCCATCATCGTGGTACAACTGCTAACAGAAGCATCAGGGACGGAGCTTGAGACTTTGACTGATATTCAGTGCCTGCTCTTTACATTCCTATTAAGGTTAAGATCTGCATCATGTGTTTGTGAGGCTGTACTATGGACATTAGTGCCTTTGCCCAAAATACCTTGATGCACCTAACAAAATGAGCTACTGCCTACTCACTGGGGTTTGGGCTTTGGACTGTGGAGGGAGAAGCTTTATGCCTCAGCACTGAGTTCATTATCAATCAAGTCTCAAATTACTCTACTACAATAAAACTCTTCTCAGTAACTCAGTAAACCTAGTAAACTTAGTAAAACATCCTCACTTCTTGTATGACTTCCTCCTGCTTTTCTTCCTTTCCTCCACCATGACACGACTTAATGAATGGAGTCACAACCAAAGAGGATAGATTCATTCATTTTGAAACAGCCACATGGGTTCTCTCTTGCCCATGTGAAGATATTGTCATTCTCCTAGTAGATCTTCCTCAAAGGTATAACATCATAGCAGGAGTTAGATATCTCAGAGCACAAAGCTCAAAGTGACAAAAAATGATAGTGAGTAAGACATTTGTTAGCTTTTCAGAGCTTTGGAGTAGTCTTGCAATCAAAGCTGCTGTCTTCTCACTAATGCCGTATTGTCATCAGTGGGCATAGAGGAACGAGAGACACTGGTGCTGATAGTGTTAAAGGTAACCGGTGAGTAATGGAATAAGGATTAATCCTCAATATGCTGGCTGTTGAATAAGAATAATAAGAAAGGCCACATAGAAAGGTTCATCTTTTTCGACTTTGTTTACCTCACTGAGTTAACTGACTGAATATGTGCATACTCAGCATTTGTGTCTGTGATCAAGTCTCACTTGGGTGATTCTATAGTCAATTGTGAGCCTAAAAACATGGGCAGTGGAGTTTGCTCAAGGTTCATTTCAGCCCAAAGTAGTTTCCATCATTTAGTGTGGGGAATCCTGTCCTAAAGATTACTGACTGTCTGGAGGAGATCTCAGTTTCTGTTAGGGGCATATGAATATCCAGTTAAAATGTCAACACTTACATTTCAAAAACTTACTGTTAGGTGGGGTCCATTACATTACAGTTGTCCCATGTCTAGAGAATCTCGTTTCAAGCATAAAGAGTTATTTTGAAGTACTGAGAGAATAAGTCAGTGATTATGGGATTTCTTTGGTTCTGAAGCACTCTGCTTATAAAAATTTGACATTTCTTCCAGTTTCCAAAGACCTTATGTGTTTTGTGAACATTAAAATGGTATTTTCTCCATTGGTATGTAGAGTACTTTCACATCAAGGGTAGTCCAAACACGACGTTCAGAGAATGAAATGTTGCCCAGTCAAAAAGAAAAGATTTGCAGACAAAGGGAAAAAATGATATATTTTTCTTGTCAAAGGACAAGGTGTTTTTCTTCCAAATGCAAGCATTGTAGGAAAAAAAAAAAAAAAAAAAATCCCAATTTTTTAAAAAGCAATCTATAGGTCCATCTGTTTTTTCTGCCTGTTGTTTATCTGTCTATCTATCAATGCACCAGAAAGCTTGGGAAAAATTACAGATATTCAGAAAGATTGTTTTTATCAGTACATCCACACCACAAAACTGTTTTTCCTCTACAAATTATTACTAGTGGAGCTGTTTGATTGCTTTTTTCCTCCTGCCCCTCCAGTTCTGATCACAAATGCATTGTTTGTACTCCCTGTTGGTCAAATTCCACATTTGGTATGCAACCACCAGCTCTTAAATGTAAGCAAAGAACTATACTCCACTGATTTGTGTCAGTGAAGCTGTATTTGGGAGATAATTGTTCACTGGATTTATTTATTATAGTCACTACCACAGGATCTGCATCACAGTATGGTCACAGCATGTCTCTGGAAATAAAGCAAAATGAATTGTATAAATAAATCGGGTACATTAACTCAACATGAGCTTTGCAAGCAGCAATATAGTCAGTAGAACATACTAGTGAAAGTGACAGGACATTATATATTCATTGACACATGCTAACGAAGGTAACAAGAAGCATTTATTCCATAAAGCATACAAATATCATGTAGAGACAGAGGAAGTTTGAGTCACATCCAACTAAAATGGCTTGTTTCTGGCAGGTGAACTGCACCTGACAGATGTCCTCATATACATCAGCACCTTGCAATGATCTTTGTAACCAGCCCAACTCATCTCTCATTAGCAAGACATTTCATTACCAGTCTGTGGGACCATCCTCTCAGCACTGCTGATTTCTGTCTGCCCAGCAGAAATACTGTCCTAGCCAAGAGCCTCCTGTAGCTGACTGTCTAGCCAGAGAGGGAACTTGGCACTCAGCAAAACCCACCAGCTTAGGAGGCACCTGAGGCACTTGCAGTCATGTTTCCTGAATATTGTTCACTGCTGTCACACCAGGCTCTCTTTTCTGAGAAGATAACCCTACACTCTGTAAGAGAATTATTTGCTTCTTAACTATTTTTTGCTTTTTATCTCCCTTCTCCTACTCTTCACCTAAGGGAGAACTCCCAATGGGACTCTGATTTCTAGTTCTTTCAGTGGAGAATATCCACTGACAGTGAGTTCTGCACTGACTGGAGAGCATAGGGAAAAGAATAGGTAGAAGAAGTTATTGTAAAAGTTCTCTCTCTCTAAAATTATGAATCTCCAGTTATGTAAGTAGGAAAGAGGGAAAGTTCTCAAGTGTTTGCCTACCATTTAGAAATGAGCATTTTCGCTGCAATGACTTGTGATTGTTCAGAAATACAGGTGGTCTACATTGGAGCCTGCCCTTTACCTGCGAGAGGGATCACTGACCACTGAAGGGATTTTGACCTTCATAGCACTGCTGCTCTGTGATTTGCACAACCATTTTAAAGACAACTTGCCCGAGTTTCTCCTGCCTTGGATAAATATTACTGTAGCTCAAATGTGTTTGATGCAAAGTCCATTGAAATTAATGGACTTTGAAATTAACCAGAACAGCAGTCCTAGAGGTTGGACCAGCCTCAGTTGAATAAATTCTTAACCCATTTTCTTAACCCATAGCCTGGACTCCAACATAAGCAAGTGGGAAGTGCAGCCCGCAAAACAGATCAGCTCATGAAATGAGCTTAGTAAGGATTAGGGAAAGGAAGAGCTAGGAGAAGGCTCCGACTAGGAGATCGTAATGCACTGGTGCATCTTCCTATCTCAATAGATAGGTTAACACTAGAATGGTCATGAAGGCAGATGACATTTCTTCACATTTATATTCTTAGATGCAAAGAACAGAACCATCAATTTATTTACCTGTTCCTTCTGTTCTTTTTCCCTGTCTCTAGTCTGTGTTCATGCATTGCACCTAATATTATGATATACTGAGGTGGGATCTCCTTCTCTGCAAAACATATTCGGAGAACCAGTTCCTGGAAGAACTGCCATCCAACCCCCTCCCCATGTGCACCTGTAAATCAAATAAGAGCTGATTCACGCATTAATTTGCCAAAACGCTGGAGGGACCATGTAGTTTAGGTAGTAGACCATAAAAGGTACTTTACAACTCTTTCATTCTCTCTTCATACTCAGCTTGATTCTCTCAGCCACAGGTTTTAATTAGACAAAAACTTTGTTTTGGCTGTTTCCAGGTCATGAAAATCCTGTAGTCTGTTAATGCAAGCTGTAGAACAGAAGTGATTATGGACTTACTGAAGGAAGGGACAGTTGTACAGAAAATGAAATGCGTGCATGCATGCGTTAATGTAGTTGACATAACTCAGGTGGAAATTAATGTATCAGAAACACCCTGCCACAGCTCCATCTTAACATGAAAAAGCATAATTTATGCCACTTAAAACTAGTTTCTCCTTTCTCCCCTCTTCTCATACCTGTTATTTCCCTTTTTAAGAAATGTTTTACCTTTGAACCATTTTCCCTCCAAGATCCAGAAACTGATGAACAAAGACATCAGCTTAAGTGCTACACTTCCATCAATATGTAATGCACACCATAGAATTAAATCCAGGGAAATCTTTACTCCATCAGCTTCTGAGAGACTCATTTAGGCACTTTGTAGGAAGATAACCACAACAGTGCCAGAGGTAGTTCAGCTCATTTTGGTCAAAAGAGACTAAAATCCATGCAATCTGAGCTCCCCCAAACCAAAGGCTGTTCCTAGCTCTCTTCACGTGGTCTAATGAATGGCATCCATCTCCACGGCAGAAAGCTGGAAGATCTCTTTCAATCCAAGCCATTCTGTAATTCTATGTTCTGTCACACATCCCTCTACCCTTGCTCACCATCACTTTGCAGTCCCCATACAGTGTCACAGATCCATCCATCACTCTCTCCTCACTGGCCACTCTTCGCCGCTCCAAAAAGGAAGGTTTATTCCTGCTTCTCTCTTTTTCTGAAAAAAAAAAAAGATATCAAAAGCAAAACACATCCTTTTAGCTAAGAAAACCCTTCCTAGAGCTACAATATTTGGCCACTGCATAACCCTGTGATTTATATTCATTAACATCATAAACATTACTGTGAAATTTTTCGACCCGGCCCTGTCTTCTTCAAGCAATAAAAAGTGAATGACTTCCACCAAAAACTCTTTTGTCACAGCAGCAGGAGAGCCATTTTTTGAAAACATGGTTACTTTGCCTCAGCGTGGAGCAGAAGTCAATGGGTGCAGCTCTCTAGATTTATAAACATTTCTTAGAATTAATTTATCTTTGAAGTCTAACATCTTCCATGTAGTAGTACCTGTCAGATACAAATGATTCAGCTATGCAAGATGAAATCCCAATATGTCGATATGATCTACTGTAGAAACAGGTTATTTTTCTTTCCCTTTTTTCCAATATTAGACAACTAAGTCTCCATCCAGAAACAAAGAAACAAAAGAAACCGCACAGCATTCCCAACAGCAGTCAGATGTTATTTGTAATAGCAGCCTAACTGAAAGGGTGAAAAATTCTTGATGAAAGCAATGCTGCTTTGCAGCATCTCAGTTCTGCATGATTTTCCAGACTTTTTCATAAGTTTCTTTGTTTCTGTCATGTATTTTTGTTTTTTTAGAGATTATTGTCCTGGTGATGTTTTTATCTTTTTGGTCCAAACGGAGATAAGTTCTGGTGTTATGTGCCTCTGTCACAGTTTCCACTTGGCTTTTTTTTATTCGGTACAGCTGTGGCTACAGGAGGATTATAGCAGATACAGCTTGATCTTACAGGGCTTTTTTATCAATTTACAGCTGCAGAGTTAAGATCTCATATTCCGATTTGCAGGAGGTAATCTTCAGAAATGAAATTTGTTGAAAGTTCATTTTGTATCCCTCTTAAGTCAGATGCAAGAAGGAGATGAAGCACCTTGTTTCTTCTGTACGAGGCCAAGATTAAAAGGAAAAGATACTGCTCCTATTTCATTCTCATATGGTCCAGCCTTTCAGGTCAGTTTGTTGTCTGTCATTCCAGAAATGCATCCACTGTGATTCATGGAGCAGTGAAATGACTTTAAAAAGGCTTCCTGGAGATGTTAACATCTCCCTAATAGATATGTGGCATATGCAGAATAAAGGCCCCACTGTGTGTAATTGTTTTATCACTGTGTATAGAAGAATGTCCTCTTTGGATGGCAAAAACCAAACAAACAAAAAAACAAAAAACAAAAAAAAAATGTATAAATGAGTAGATAAATCAGAGAAAGCATAACAAAAGTATTCAGGAAGAGGCATGAGAAAACTAGTGAAATGGATGTATTTATCACTTCGAGCAATGAAGGCAAGATAACTACATAAATGTGTGAGGTGACAGATTGAAGATGTGGCATGCTTGTGAGGTCCATACAAACTGCAATTAAGAGAAGGTTGAAAATGAAGAAAGCCTAAGAGAGACTATGAGACTGATGAGATCTTTTCGATGGTGGAAGTATGGTTCTCCCAGTGAAGTGGCAGAGGCTCTTCTGATTATGTTGTCTAATTTGAAATTGGATCAGACAAAGTAGTTAATTTCCTGTAACAACAAGCTGCGCTGAAACTTGAGGTGAGTTAAATTATTCTAATTGGCTTTGGGAACAGAAAGAAGGCAGAGTCTACTGTGATGATCAAAGAATTTTAGTTTGGACATCACTGTGCAAGAAATTGTTCATTAAAGCAGCAATAACTTCTACCTAATGATTATACTTAAACATTTCTGAGAAACAGCGAGAAAACTCCTGCTCTCAGCATTAGCCTACCTGTCTGTTCTGTGCTTTGCGTTTTACACCCCAACTATGTAGAGCGGAAAGTGAATTCTAATCTCAATAGCCACATTATCCATCCCAAAATTCGCCCTCACTCCTCACTCTCAGTGTGTACAGAACTATGCCCTGTCTGCAGAAGGGCCACTGCCATCACTGGCCTGTCATTAACTGTATAAGGAATGAGGAAAATGGGGGAAAAGTATGTAGTGGAGTTGAAGCTATAATAAGTCACTTTCCTGGCATTTATTTATTTATTTATTTATTTTTTAAGATCAAAAAGTACTTTACAAACATTCAACTATTAAAGTCTGCACAAGCTTTGATAACATGTGTTCCTGGGATTTGCATTCTGTACTGCTTATTACTAACACTATTAATAATACTGTTTTGCATTAGAGCAGCAAATAGAGATCTTAATCAGGGCCTGGAGGCCTCTTTCGCTAGATACCACAAGCTTATATAATTACAACAATGACTATTTTCAGGCCTACAGCTTTACAGGGTTTGGGTGGGACTTATCTCACCCAACTTTCACTATCTGAAAACAGGGAGCACAAGATTGTAAAATGAGCATGACTGGCATGGTTAGAAGCAGACTTGCTGTGTTTCAGTCAGCTGAGGTTTGCTGGGGTTGTGCAAGTGTATGCTCACGTAGTAGTTCGGGATATCCAGGGAGGGACATAATGTGATCTTATAATTTTATGGGTTTAAAATGTGTGGTAAGTTCATGAAAATTAGCAGTCTACTCTGTATGTTTGCATGTGTATGTACTTGGAATGGTTTGTATGCCCATCTGCTTGCAGACAGAAATGTATGTACAGATAGATGGATATTTTTATATGACTCATTCCTATATTGCCTTTCCTTAATAGATGCTATTTTCTTCTTTTGAAGCCATCGCTGGCTAGCATATCAATCCATATTATGTAGACATCATTGAGAGAGGCATAACAAGAAGCAATGGCTTGAATCCTAAAACGGAAACATTTAGCTTAGACATTAGTTAAAAAAAAAAAAATCTTAATGATAAGGCCAATTAGGCACCAGAATGAGGCACTAGAGGTGTTTTCAGAGGAGGTTAAGAAAAGGACTTACATCAGGGTAAGGAAGAAAATCTTGCTTGTAATACAAGTGTTTCAGGGAGAGATATATACATACATAAGTGTGTGTGTGCATATATATGTAAAATGCATAAACATCATTTCGTATTTTGTGTATATACTTACATACAGATGCGCATCTATGATAAGGAGTTTGTTTGCATATGTGAGTGTGTGTGTTTGTGTGCCTATGTTTACCTAGGCAGAAATGCAGCACACTAAAGCATCACACATTTGAAACTCTTTGGTCCAAGTTGAACTTTGGGACTGCAGTCTCTAGGAAACAATTCTGTTAATCTTTGCTTGTTTAGCTGACGCTGTTGTGACAAAATAAGGTTGCAAGGTGAGAGGGAGGTGCTTTTGTGCACACACTTCACAGAAGGTTCCAGCTGAAATGTTAACAGCACCTACCCCGAGATCATCCACTCCTAGTTCATCTCTAAGGCTATGGATGGTGAGCCATCCCCTGGTCTAGCCACATTGTTTGTTTCAAGACAGCGGTAAATCCTATTGATTTCCAGCAAGTTAGCCAAGTTGGTCATCACAATTTTAGAAGCAAAAATGTCTTGCTTCAGACCACAGAAATTGTGGAACAGCCAGAGTTTAATTCCAGACCTTCCAAACCCTAAATGTCGCTTTAACTGCTAGAGAGTACAAATTATGCTACAGAAAAGGGCCATGCTGTTTTACTGTGATGTAGGAATCATAGAAACATAGAATTGAAAAGGACCACAGTGCTCACCTAGTTTCGACCCCCTTGCTGTGTGCAGGGTCACCAACCATCAGATCAGGCTGCCCAGAGCTACATCCAGCCTGGCCTTGAATGCCTCCAGGGATGGGGCATCCACAGCCTCCTTGGGCAACCTGTTCCATCATTAAATAATATTTTTGCTTAGAAGAATTACGTAGGAAGTCAGTACCAAGCATGCTCAAAGTCCCAGACTGAGCTAGCACTGACGGAAGATGGAGGAAGAAAGTTGTACTGTTCTACTCACTCTAAATCATCCTCTCTCTGGAAATAAGTTGGGCAGTGCAGATGCTCATGGCATTCCTAGACATCTTTCCCAAGCAACCAGCCCTTCAGTGACCAGGGAATATGAAGCCCATCCCCAACACACTGCTTCACATTGTTTTTCTTGGGAATGGGAGCAAAAAAAGTCTCTGTATGGCAGCCCCTGGCACCCCGCTTCCCCCAGTTCCCTTGCTTGCTTTCCCTCTCTCTTTCCTATTTCTTCTTGTCAGCAAATTTCATTCCAGACAGAAGGGATGAAAATATAATGGATATGCACCAGAAAAAAACAGCACTATGGATATGCACAAGAAAAAGCCAGCACTATGGAGTCAACAAGTCATCCAGAATTAGAGACCCATTTTTGGACTCTACCAGACTGAACTCTGGAGCTGTTTCTGCATGCATTCACATGCATAACATGCATACATGTATGTGAGTAAGAACAGATGCAATTTAATTTTCCAGGACAGATAAAGACAGGCTTGAAGTTCCCCTTCCCTGGATTAGCTGGCCCATGAGCATTCAGCGCCAGCAGACTGATGCCCTCCATCAAGCAGTGACAGAGTGGCTTTTTTATGCTATTTCCCACCAGTTTACTTGAACCTCTTGGCAGTGCAGGATAATAAGAATTAGATGAAGTAAATTAGCCTTTTTGCTGGGACTGACAAAAAGAATGCTCATATGGTGGGGAAGTTTTGAAGATACTGCTTCTCTGAAAAGTAAGTGTTTTGGTCTACAGGTGTGCAAGCTTAATTACACCACCATATTAATGAAAGAGCTCTGCTAAACTAGTGATGTGTGTCACCTATCCCCAGGTATGGATGCTCTAAAGAGAGCAGGGCTTTGCAGTCTTACTGCTTGAGCTTCTCGCATGGAGGTAGCCTGAGAACCTGGCCTGTACCCTGAGCAGTTATCACTCTCAGCTAATTGACTGGGCAGCATGCTGGAAAATATGTTTTTAGGTAGAATAAAAGTGTCTCTGGAAGCAGTGCTTTTCTTTCAGCAGTTTGTTCAGGCTGGGAAAGATACAGTCCAGCTATTCTGAAATCAGCAATGCCATTTCAGATTTACACCAGGGTAACTCCTGCAGCACATGGCCCTGTCACGGGAAATGAAACTCAGACAGGCTTCTAGCAGCGCTTGGATGGCATAGGAAGGATGAGAATGGATGATTTGGTCAGGCTGACAGATTTGTCTGTTCCTGCTCCTCACCTGTAATATCTGGAAAAAAAATATGTTCAGGGGGAAGCTGTTGGATGAATTTTGTTATGCTCGTACAATAGTTCCCTGGCAGGAACAGAACAGTCTATGTATTTATGAATAGCTGTGGTGACTTTCAGGTAGTGTGAAAGCTAAGTACATGTGCATGGAGAGACCATTGCATAGTTTGATCCTGAAAACCCCTCTGTGGGTACAAGAAGGTAGTACCTCTGTTGCAATCACACTGTAACCCACAGGAGGTCAGCTCTGGCAAGATACTTTTGTTGTTTCTTCTTGCAAAATCACGTAGCAAAAACAACTGTAAGAAATCACAAAGAAAGGTACAGAACTGCCCAGTTGTTAGATATGCCATCTAAAAACATATTTTGCTTTGTTACCTAGGCAGCAGTTCACCTCAGATTCCTTCTTTTCAACAAAAAGTGAGCTTCCTTAATCACATCACCTAAACCTAAAATGACCTAAAATTGCTCCTAACCCTGCCTCTCTGACTGAGCTTTGCTGCTAAAAATCTCAGCCTAGGACTTCAGTCCTTCTGGCCAGGTCTGTTTTCCACACATGGAGGTGAATAGGCAAACCCAGCCTCTGTTGGACTCTTTGCTATGGCTTCGTATCCTTCTGTCTTTAATGTTATTTTCTGTAATAGATGTTTTAAACGATATGAGGAACTTGGTAAATTAGATTCATTTCTAGTGCCATTAAAAATAACTAAATAAATGTAAAGGACTGCTTAAGAAAGAGCTAGACCGTGTCTTCCCAACGCCGACAGTGCCAAGCTCTGTGAATCTCCAATGAGCTCGTGTGTTAGTTAATGATAGAGTTGGGGTTTCCAGATGCAGATTTTTTTCAAATAATAGTGATGGTACCATACGTTAGCCTAGCCCTTTCCACTCCAGTATTCCCCACTGCACATCCCAAATTTCTTAACCTCTGAAACACAGATTCTTTATTCTCATCCACCTACATCCTTCTTCCCTGCCAAGGGCTTTTGCTTGAGTTAGGACTTCAGACTATACTCCTGCATACACTCTGGATTTGCTTTATAAGATACTCAAAGGCAATTTCCTCTGGGATGAAATACATCAGCTTTTTCAGCAAGGGAAAGTCACATATCTGCCCGGGGGTCTGCTCTCCAGCTGCTGTAAGTCAATGGAGATGCTCCACTGGGCATAAGAGGAATCCCTTAAACATGACATAAGGAACAAAGCAGCAAAGGCTCTGCAGACTGCATAGTAAGGGCATTTTCACGTGACTCCTTTTTTTTCCTGGCCAGCAACCACTTCCCTAGCAGACAAGCCTGAAGGCCTAAGAGGTTTATGTGATTCTGTTTGCATAGTATCTCCCACCTTAGCTAGAGCTGGTAAGAAGATGTTCACAGTTTAGATTAATTTTCCCTTTCTCTTAAAAGCCTGTGTTTCAGTTAGGAAATGTAGAAACCTTCTGGTGGAAGTTCTCACAGGGGTAAACTTGGCTTGTTTTTTGATCTTTACACTCAAGCCTGAGAAATGGGCTCTGGTCAGATTAAGACCCTTTGTTTAAGAGCAAGTGCCCCCTGAGGACGCAGTGCAAAGCCCCAGAAGAGTGGTGAGCAGTATTTGGCTGCATGTAGGCATCAGCAGGACTTGCAATTGGCAGTAGGGAAAAGCAGTGCCAAAGAAGCCCTCACTCTGTTTCTTTCCAGTGTCTCAGTTCTCTCCCCCCTGCCTTTGTTCACTTTGCAGTAAATCTTCTTAACACAAATGAATTGCTTCTACAGAAAGCACTGATGGAGACAGTGAAGCCGAGTGTGCAAATCAGCCTCACTGGGAGGAAAAGAGAAGAAGACTATAAAATCATCAGAAGGGTAATCTTACAGCATCTGCCAGCAAGTCACTGGGACAGCAGCTTTGGGGGCACATCTTTGCTGCACCCATTTGGAGCAGAGAAACAAAGTGGTGCGCTCACAGCTGCACTGTGAGCTGGTGAGGATGTGACACTGTGGGTGGAAGAGGAAAATAAAATTCTGTTTCTTGTCTTCCTCTTTCTGCTCTCACTCTCACAGACAACAAGGAAAATGTGTGACAAGTCCAACAAAAAAGCTTCCTTGCATCTTTTTCAGGTGTTAGGGTAGGCATCCTCTTCTTGAAATATCCCCCGGATGAGTCTGTCCATTGGCCCCGATAAGAGATGTCACATTTTCTGTCCTGTCCCTGGTTTCTTGAGGGCCAATTTGGCTCCAAACATTGCCTGCTGTCATGTCACCTCAAATTGTCACCCTGCTCAGCTCAGAAATGCAAATCACTGCAAACCCAAGTGCTGACCTGTCATTCCCCTGATATACTGGAGAGCAAATGACACGGACATCTGCATTCCTGTCTTCTGCTGCCTCTGCCACAGTTTACTGCAGAGGGGAAAAAATGGATATATATCTTGTTTATAGCCCTCCTTCTAACCTCTTTTCATCTCGCGGCTTGGGTGAATCTGGAGGCTCTCAGAAGCTCTCTGGTTGCTAACTGAACTGAGCAAACTTCACAGGGAATAGAAGTGGTCTTGCAGATTTCAAGAGTTTCTCCATACTTTCATTGAACCAAAGATCACCTCTTCCACTATACCTTGGATCTTGAGTTTTGCACAGCTTTGCGTAGACAGCTCAGCAGTTTAGACACGGATTCAAAGTTTAGGGCATTTCTGAGGGTATGAGAAAACAGTAGAGGAGCTTAAATACACAGACAGATAGACCTTTGTGTGAATAGAACTAGCTTACAGAAAGTGAAATAATACCTCTGACTGCCTGTGCTTCCCTTAGGTTTCCTTTGTGCTGCTGGGAATATGTAACATATTAGTTATGTTCTCATTAGTGCAGCTTGGAGATGTGTTTGTGTTCTCCATTTAACTCAGGCTTTTTCATCCACTCCTCTGTAGCTCTACAATCCTGCTGAGCAGACTCAGACCCGTCATTGTTGGGCAGGGATGGGGGAGAGGAATTACAACCACCTTTTGTGAGAGCACAGCTGTCCCCGTCAGAAATCCCAGTGCTGAGAAAATGAATGAAAGGACCAGGATTTTGCTCCACTTGAATATGTCTTTGGCCTCATTTGCCCTTTCCCATTTGCTGATGTGGTACTGCCTTAATGGGTTTTGGGAAAGGAGAAATCAGGGGGCAAGTGATGTGAGAAGATGCCCAGTATGCTGAAAGCTAAGAAATGCTTTTTTTGGTGTTTTTTTCCATCATTATTTTTATTTTTTGCTGTAAGTTGGGTTGGGAATCCAGCAATACTTGTTTCCAATTCAGAGCCTGACAGAAGCACTGGAGTCTGTTTTCTCCAAAACATAGTTTGGCACTTTCTGATCTGTTCACATCCCATCAGCAAAGCAGTGTTACATCTGGCCAAGGGAGGACTAAGAGAGCTCCGGGGGAAGAAAGCTCTTCTGTAGAAATCAGAGTTGGTGACTAACTGCACACCAGGTTCTTGGCACATTGCTCCAGGGCAGAGCTGGGAGCATGGCTGAGGTGTAAAACACAAATCACAGTTAGTGCTTGAAAGACCCCTCTTTTTAAAAGGTATAGGCTATTCTTTATTAACTGAGCTCCATTCTAGCTTGGGCTTTTGTGTTTTGTCAATCATAGGTGCAATGAAATTGGATATATATATATTTTTATACTGCAAAACTGTACAGAACTGCAATACTGTTTAATGCATCCCCTGATGTCCTGTCATGGAAGCAGCCACATTTTGCACGTGGTAAAACAGCTCCTCTGAGTAAGTGACTGAAGGAAAGAAAAAGCTCTGGGACAGGCTTTACTTTGAGGTCTGGGAGTTTATGTCTGCTCCAAAGACATTTTGCTTCCAGACAGCTCCTGTTACAAGTACGGAGAAAGAAGCCAGCACTGGAGGTCAATAGGATGAAGTATCCTGTCTCTTTGCCTTTTCCAAGCACTTGGCAGACTCATATGCCATCCTGTTATTATCTTGACATTGCCCTCTGTGGGTGTTTCATTTTTTTCTTGCATAGTGAAGAAAATAATAGGAAAGGATGTCCAAGTCCCTCTTCTTACTTCAGGTGTGGCAGAACTGTCCCAGTTTTGTTCCTTCTCAGCCCTTTTCAAAAGAAAACCAAAAAAAAAAAAAAAAGGAAAAAAAAAGCAAAACAAAACAACAACAACAAAAAAAAAACCACCAACACTCTAAAACAACAGCAAACAAACCAAAAATGCACACAAAGAAAGAAAAACAACCAACCAAGCATCAATTTCTCTCCAACATCAGAGTGGCAACTGCAAGGTCTAAGCATTTATTTATCAAAATCACTGTAGATATTTTCTTCACTGGAAAACTCGGTACTTTAAGCTGAAATCATCCATCACAACAAGGGAAAGGGAAAAAAAAAGGCTCTTCACCTTCATGGATTTTTCCCCTCCCTTCATCTCACCTTATTCATGTTTAAATGGGTAGAAATTCATCTCTTTCTCCAAAGATCCTGTTGGCTGCAGCACACCCTGTGCTTAAACAAGCCACCTGCATTGGAATCATTTTTCAGTCTTTCTGTCTCCCCTTCCCTGTCCCCTTGGGCTCCGATTGACGTCTCTTCTTGTTTTTATGTTTGACACCTCAAACAACAGCTTAAACGAATAGCCTCTATTTGTAAAGAAAAGCAACTTTTCTCAAAGACAAAACAGGAAGGTATGCAAACTCCTTGGAAAATACTCCTTGTAAGCATGAGCAAGGTGAACTCCAGCTGTGTTTATGTGTGTGTGTGCACGTATGTTAGTGCTCATATCACCATTTTTTGCACTCTGTGTGTACGTATGTATGAGCCTCCATGTTGGCAGACAGTGTAATTTTAAGCTTTTGAAAAGAAAAAATGCAGTGACATTTTAAAAACAAAAGTGAAGTTGTGTGACTGTGAAAGTGGAATATCTTCTCTATGATAACATGTTCAGTATAGCTGCCAGCAGCTTCTGCTGTAGTGTCTGTGGAATGCCTGCATGTAATTGGAGCAGAAGACATAGGGTTCAAGAGAGAATGTCCCAGTATCCTCAGAATGTTCATCACAGTCTCTCTGAAATGGGAATTGAGAGGTTTTCTTCAGCTCCCTGTGCACAAAAGCCAACAAGGGACATGGTTTTCTGCTGACAAGGCTGATGGAGTAATGGTGCCACCGAGGCTTCAGCTGCCTCTTTGGGGAGCATGGGGCAGAGCAAAACCACTCTTCTTACTTCAGCGGCCTTCAAATGGAGCCTGTAGAGTTGATTGGTTATGAAAGGTGATTGCATGCACATTTATTGCACTGGGGGGGAAATTATCACTTGGCAAGGGGAAAGAAGGGGAAAAGAATTGACATCCTTCTCCCAGGGGATGTGGGGCACGTGTTCAGAACGTGCCTGTTGCAACATCACTGTTCCTACTTCTCCCCATGCCTGCTGCTGTTTTGAAGAGTTAGTTAATCATGGGGTGAGAGTTTTCTCCTCAGGTTTCCCAGGACTTGACACAGGTCCTGAGAAAAGGAGACTCTCAGCTTCTCCCAAAAAAACCAAGTTCTTCCTGAAGGATCTGGGAATGTTTGGTTCTTTAAAGCTCTGGGTGGAGCTCACGGGTCCACCTAAGCATCTGCACATAAGTATCTCCCTTTCTATCCTTCATCTGCTACCTGTGGTAGAACAGTGATGTTCATGCTCACTGGGCATCATGACAGAAGTTTCCTACATCGTCCTTTTGCACAGAGTACCAGTTCTGATGAGCTGCAACCAGAGATAAGACAAAAGACAAATAAGTCAAATTATCTGAACAAAATACCAGGGCTCTCCAAAGCATCAAGAGTCAACAAAACCTCCTCAGTCTTTGATCTCAGGTGATCACAAGAAGTGAAGTTTCTAACTTTGTAGAAAGCCATTTCCTTTGAAACAGCTCCATGCTTTGTTTCTTGGTACAGCCTACAACTGATAACTGCGTGTGGCTATGGTACAAAACATGGCACTTTAGTCAAGGCCACAGTAGCTAATGCCATTTTCAGAACCAAATTCCAATTTTAAGGGTACATTATGCATGTCCACATATCCACCCCACACCACATGACCACAGCAACAGCATGCAAAGTTGTGTCTTGCTTTCTGTCCTGAACACTTGACTGCAATGGTATGAGGCTACACTGGGCTTGTAGTGAAGATCAATTAATTTTGGATGAAGAATAGGGCATCCACTGGATGGACAGGAAAGTGACCTACAGCTGGTTGGGATACAGGCAACTTCTTTCCTCCAGTGCAGTTCTACACAAATTTGTGTGATCCCAGCAGCCTATATGGGGAAAGTCACATTAAATGGAGATCATAACAAGGAGAAGAGGTGGGACCTGAGACATCCATATACTAATCGCTATTAAATGTGTAGCCTTTATGGGACATTTCAGGAGGTTTTGCACTTATCTTTGTGGCATTGATCTCTGCTGGATACATAATAATGCCGGATCAGAAGGCCTGAAAGTCTTTGTGGTTTACATCTCTCTGCTGATTTCTGCTGAAATGATATGAATCCCCTGAACATTAGAGAGTGCTCTCTAGAGTGGCACTCCACTTTTTTATTTTTTTTATTTTTAATTTTGGGTCAACCCAAAATGCACTTTTGTACATTAAATATACATTTGTGTTTAATGTGGGGGTTATTTAACCCATTTATGCCCTTTTAGAAATTAGGTCAAGCTTTAGATAAAAATTTAAATATTACTTTGAAACAAGAATTCACCAACTACTGCTCTTTGACCCAAGATCAAACATTTGCTCAGAAATGGGCAGTATTTTTAGCTAAGACTACTCAGTGTTCCTCAATCCAAAATCATGTGTTATTTAAATGATCACATATAGTTCTTCTCTCTATTGAATGTAACAACTGGAGAAAAAAAAAATGAAGAACTCAGCTAGCTTTTCCAGATATGTTTGGATTTCCATATATTATTAAATGGACCATATTGCTTGATGACTACAGAGAAGCAACTGAGTCCTGGTTCACAGTGAGTGTTCTCAAGTACAGATTTTTTCCCCCATTCAGTACACCATACGTACTGGGCTGCACTGAATAAGATATATTGAGATCTGAGGATATATGCAGCATTTGTGGTGAATTCTTCATAATAACTCAGTTTAACAACCTAATATCCTAATATTAGTAGGTAGAGAATTAGTAATTATTATAAGTACAATTCTGTTGCTGCTGCTCTATATGTAACCTGTATCTCTGCAAGATTTCTAGCCATTCAAATCAGTTGAGGATATTAACTCTGAATCTGGTTTAATTCCTTGACCATTAAGTTATGAGCTTTCCAACCTGGATGCATCTAGTGTTTGCAGTGCTAATCCCTATCCATTCATATATGCCATCTGAGCTCTTTGACTTGAAAAGGATCCTCACACAAATAGCACTGTGAAATGTTCAAACTGCACTATGTAAATTCAGTAAACTGAGAGCAAATGTCTATGTTAAGTCCATGTGGAAGTGCAAGAAAATCCTATTTGCTGATGTGCAAAGGGTTTGTAAGGCAGATCCCTTAGCCTGAAATCGCTTGATTTGTGGGTCCTTGTGATTAAGTTGAACTGAATGACATGCAAAGCTGGCAATTGAGATAAAGAATCACTCCAGGCCAGTGAATGAAGGCAGCTAGGTTCTGAAAACAAAGGCTGCTCATTTCACATGCATCATCTGTAAAAGGCACACATTAAAAGCACAGGTAAAACTCAGCTGATGCCTTCAGATTTCTGGATGGGGTGTTGTCTTTTGTCTTCAGAAAACTCATTTTGATTTGGATACTGACATGCAGCCTCCTTGTTCTCTTCCCCACTTCCTGGTAGAGTTTCTGCCTTTGAGGATTCCCCTCCACCTGCCATGGTTCCTGCTGGTTGCCACTCTCCCAGAGTGCCGTTGCTTTCTCCTTCTACCCCCTTCCTTTGACACTAGACCACCTGCCCAGGCTAAAGGAGTGATGCCCAGACAACAGTTTGCGGACAAACAGGGCACCTTGTGCAGAACATGTGGTTCATCTATCTGTCAAAACACAGAGCCAGATGCACAAAAACAAAGCTGTTTGTCCAAAGGAGATGTGCACAAAGACATCTGTCTGAAGTAGGTGTGTGCAGGCTGGAGCTTAATCAAATTCTTGGAGTTAGCAAAGACAAGTCCTGTTTCTGAGGGTGAGCCATTGCAATTCACATTTCAGATTCATGCTGCAGCATCCCTATGAAATGCCCAGCATCCAGCACTGAGCATAGATTGGCAGAGGTGATTGCACAAGTCCGTAGACAACAATTAGAGTCTGTGCAAATTAACACCATAGTAGGCTTTGGCTGTATCCAGCCACTGCTGGATAATCGGCAAAAGGAGATGCATTTAAGAAGGATTGGAAGATTTAGAAAGGTTCCAGAGCTGCAGGTTAAAAACTGCTCCAGGATTGCAAGTTCGGCATTTTAGGGATCAGTGGGAGATTTCTCTAGAGATTAAGAGCAATTGAAAAGATCGACTTCCTCTCTATAGAGAAGTTTTAATAAGGCTGAAAATAAAATGCTGTCTCTCTCAGCCTTTCTGGCAGAAGAGATCCAACGTGCCCCCCTGTTGTTTCAATAATTCAAACTTCAGCTTTAACCAGCCAAATAGGCCTGAAATTCACCTGCAAAAGTTCACAGGGCTAAATGGGATTCAGAACAAACTCCTCTTGTTTCCAAACTCATGTATAATGCAGTGAGGAACTTTGCTCAAAAGCAGCTCCGTCTTGCTGTTATATTTACGATGCTCCGAAAGAAAGAACAGGAGGCAAACTGATAACATCACATCACAGACAGCAGAGTGGGAGGGGAAGGAAAGAGCACAGCCACCAACTTATAATAAGTTGACATTCCTCTTTAGCCGGGCAGCACCTAAATCTGCCTCTTCTCCCTCCTTAAATTGAGATCACGGCATTGCCCAAATGCAAACAGAGAAAAGGTCTGTGTCCTCCAGCAGAGAAGAAAATAAATAGATAAGGCAGGCACTGAAGGAAGAAGAAGCACAATAAGGAGAGTTATTTCATTAGCCAGTTGGAAGAGGAAACTGAAGCTGAATAGAGATTGCAATTGCTATCATTTTTGCCTGGAGTACATTGGTGAGAACCACAGTGTTAGACAGAGGTAGCCTCAAATTTGTGTTGAAGTCAATCTGTTCATCTGTTCGTTGATCGGGTCCCTGGAGGGTCTGGGGGTGGTTCTGGGGTGACCCAGTCACCCTTGGCAGCAGGCCGAGTGTGCCCATGGAGTACCAGTGGCAGATGGGGCTGTGCTGGCTATGCAACTGCATGCCAGAGAAGGTGGATATTTTGGCTTCAGCACGCTCTGCTGGTTTGTTTCACAAATTGTGACTCAGGTAGCATGACATATGCCTTGTGGCTTTTTATTCTGCCACCAGCAGATTAGGAAAGGAGCCTTTCTGGCTCCGTGCAGCTCAAAACAAACCAGTTGGCCACCATGATCTAAGGATCGTGCAAATAAAACACTCTGAAAGCTTTCCAGCTGACATCAGCATTAAGGGCTGTCAAATTTTAAAATGTTAAACAATGGGTTTCCACAACTACCCACCTTAGAAAAGCAGCTTTCCTACAACATTAGCTATGCTTTGCTACAACATTAGCTACATCTTTGCACAAAAAAAAAAAAAAAAAAAAAAAAAAAAAAAAAAAAAAGGTCACTTCCCAACTCATTTCTCTGTTGGCCAGTGTAAGTGGCTCACACTGCCTGTTTTAAAACCTTCTCCTTAAATTTTAAATAAACTTTTGTTAACCTATAGCAATTTGCTATAGACAGACCCTAGATAACAGTCTGAGAATAGAAAAGTGAGTTTTAGGTAGCTGTTGTTAAGTGAGTTAAATCTAAGACAGAGTGTTCAGAGGGAGATGCCCACATCTACTGGGGTTATCAGTGTTTTGCTGTGTGGTTACATCTAATCATGAATTCTACTGCTGATCCAAGATCTTTCGTCTTTCATTTCTTCCTCTTTCTTTAATTACCTCACCATTATAGTAAGATGTTTGCTGTTGTTTTCCTTCAAGTGCATGATTTTTGCGGTTTTGTGGTACTGGAGTTACTGAAGTGCACTGAGTGATTCATCTGAAACAGTAAATATTTAACAATGCAATCACATCTTTTTTTTATTATTTTTTTTTATTTTTACTTTTTACAGATCCCCAGCATCTTTCCATCTCTAGAATCTTTTCTATTAATAAAGCATGTAGTAATGCACCCTCTGTATATACCATAAGATACATATACTGCTGACATTAAAAGAATGTAAATATTGCAAAATAGTCCATGAAAAAGTTTGTCAATGCTAATATTGGGGTAGCATAGGCAAATTTAAATCTGTTCCATTGTATTTGTTTCACGGATTCTGACTCACTTTTTAATTGCATAATCACACATTTTTTTGAAAGCTACGAAATTTGAGATTACAAAAACCAACACTGGGGTGAATCAGCCCTGTGTGCTTGCTCTGAAAAGCAAGAGCATCTCAGGTTGTGCACAGCTCCTTCTCCTAAATTAAAAAAATAGCCACTGCTTTTCCAGATCACATTGTGTTGATTTTGTGTAGGTCAGAGAACACCAGTGTAATGACCAGTGTGGATTTAGAGACCACGCGTGGTTGGGTAGGCTTGGTGATGTGCCATATCCTTTGCACCAGGCTTTTTTTGTTTCTTAAGTATTTGGTTTGGTGCTTTGAATGCTAATTGTATTTGCAGGTTTGTTAGTTATACCAGGAAAAGTGCATGAAAAACTGTAGTTCATAATGTGTAGGAGCTAAAAGCTGCAGCTATACTGCATAATTAGTCATGGTGTAAACTTGTGAGAAGTAGGAATATTGCATTTATGCATCTTGATGAAACTCAGTTTCCTGCAACATTTGCTGCATTACAGTTAATGGAATTTATGAGAATGGCTTGTAATTCTCCAAAAGTGCCTGGTGCGGTCATTTCAGCCAGCGCAATGTGAATTATGCAATAACCCATCGCCTTAATTAAAACAAATTGCATTTACTGTATCAGTCCATACTATAAACCACTCCCCGGGGCCCCTCTTCAAGGTTTGTGCTTGACCTGTTCTTGAGAAATGTTGACAGCAGCCTCCATTACCAAAATATTTTTGAGCATTTTGTTCTAATGCTCTTTGCCAGGATCCAGCCTTTGAGATGACTGCCCTGATATACGAAACAAATCTTATCCAAAAAGCAAGACAGAAATCATAGGAAAAAGACAGAATACTTCATTTCTCTTTTCTCCCTCTGTTTTGCAGTGTGTGCTTCTGTAGACTCTGGCAGTGGAAGATGAAGTTTATTAATTGCAATAATGACAATAATAAAAGCCAAAAGAAGAAACTTGCAGATTAATTGTTTTCATCCAAAGTTAGGAGGCACATGGGATTCCTCACACTCCCTACTATAATTAGACTGAACAACAAGACAACCAGATTATTAGTCCTTTGTGTAGCTCTAGTTTAATAAAGAGAATGACCATTGGGTATTTATATTCATTTGAGCTCAAAACAGCTTAAAATGAAGCGTTAAATACAGCATATCATTCTGCAGAATGAAGTAACTCGCCTTTTAAAGAGAAACTGCCATCTTGTTCATGACTTCTGATGTGGGTGGAGAGATTTTCCTCATGGGTCAAAATGCCAAGACCATTCAGCCCTACTTGGTGTTTCAGGGAGCATGTTTGCTCTGTTTTCTTTGCACTGAAAATTTAAGTAAGGTGATTAAGTACTGTGCTGAAAAGTACCATAGCTTGGAACTCCCTAAATTAGAATATTAGACTCAAATTTCTGATTTTAGTCATGTTTGAGAAGGTTCTATTGCAAGTCTGGAGGAGATGCTGTTTTTAAGGTAGTCTGCACAGGTTGAAATGCACAGGAGAATCTTAACAGAAGGTTAAAGCAAATTTTACAAGCTCAAGAAAGCATTTGTAGCCACTTTTGTAGGAGGTGCTTAAATCCCACTAATTTTGGGGATCCTGCAGGTGGAGCTGCTTTTGTTAAAATTATGAGAGAAGTGAACCATTTATATCTAAAACTATTTGGCAACTCCAGTTACTCTGAAATTGCTGAAACCTCATCATGAACAGCCGGGTCATTGAACATAAAATCAGACCCTAGAGCCTGATTGGAAAGCCATTAAAGCCAATGAAAAAGGAACCCACTGGCTGGAGCCAGCACTGGAGCAGATCTATAGAGAATAATCTAAACTGAATCTGTCTCCATATTTATTTTCCTCTTGATATATACCTAAAAGAAACCCAGGTAGACTTGCAGCAGCCATAACAATATCTACCTGTTTATTGTGTTAATGATCTCACTTAATATCAAAGCAGGCACCCATCCTTCCCAGCAGCCTCTTTCTTACAGCATTTAGGTCTTCAAATGAAAGCCTCCATCATACAAACAGGCAAATTATGTCCAGAGAAGAGGTTTAGGCACAGAGAGGGGAAACATTCTGTTTGCATTTTCTTTTCCTGAAAAGAGAAGTAGGCACAACTAGAAAAAGGTCCATACAGTGACTTCTGAAACACACATACTGGGAAGTGAGTGAATACCTTGAGAACAGTTGATAAATATCATAGCTGCATTTGCCTATATATTTGTTGAGTGGCTATGACTGTTGGGCTTTTATGAAATCAAAAGGTATTTATTGATGCTCTGTTAAGGGCTCATTGCACAAAGCTCAGGAAACTCAAAGTGCTGAAGCCAGCAACAAAAATCCTTCAGCCTCCAATAGTCATAAATATATTTCCCATCTCTTACTATTAAGATTGCACTGTATCGGACTGTCCTGCAATTTGTCATAGTGTTTAATTTTTTTTTTCTTTGCCTAAATTTATTCATAATAAACAGGTGTCTCTCAGTGACTACATTCACCCTAAATTTTCATGTCATAGGAGACTGAACATACTTTCTTTTTCTTTGTAATACTTGAAATACTCCATTTCCTATTTTTTTTCCTCTAACTTCTGATAACTCCAAAATAGATGAGGAGATTATCTTCCAACTTTCTAAATAAATTCACTGCTGGCCCGTGAATAAGAAAACGTGAGAAAATTTCAGCCCCCAAAGGTAATTTTGGGGGAAAGTTATAAAGCACCGAAAACAGCAGCTTATAATGAAAGTGTCATCCCAACCATAAAAGGTATCTCAATGCACTGAACAGGCACCGTAAAACATGATTGAAGGGGAGTTTAGAGATATTGCTAATGGCTCCGACATAAGGAGTGTAGCTATAAAAGATGAAAAGATGCATGGCTAAAACTGCCCACTGCAAATCTTTGAAGAGCGTCTAACTACCCAGGCGTGCCAGAGATGCGTGATTGCTAACAGAACTGGTCATGCAAATCTGCTTAGACAGAGAGACCTTCAAACACTTCATGCTTTTCCTTCCTCTGAAAGTAACGCAGTTGTTTAGTGGAGAGACAGCTCGTGTCCCCAGGCTCGTGTTGGGGGCATTGTCTGGTATTTGAGAGATAGGGATTGTGGATACTAAGTCAGGACTGTCACACTCAGTCCCTGGCTCTTGAGGAATAACGTGGTGTGTGGTTAGAAGCTTCCAATTTCTCTTTCTGTCTCTGCAGCCAACTTTCCAGGTTACGATAATGTTGCACTGTTTTAACAGAATCAGGTAATTTTGGTGGGAATAGATCTCTGGAGGACATTTAGTCCAGCCTTCTGCTCCCAACAGGAGAACTTCAAAGTTAGTTTTGAAGTATTTCTGCTATTCTGATTTAAGTCAGGTGATTTGAAGTTTAATTAATACATGTGAAATATTTCAACATTCTGAAAGTCATTTCATGGACTTCCAGAGTTTGGCCATGATTGCTCTACAACATTGTCATGATATTTGCAGTGAAACAGGTATTGGTTTGTGTTGAGACTTGGTCAGGAGCCCTGCTTGCTTAGGTTTATCATTCCCTTGAGGGCACAAATTCTAGAAGCTGTATTTTGAATACCTGCAGATCAAAGTGACATACAAGATATTGTAGGTTGAAATGACAAAGCATTTTATTTAGACCATTTCAAAATGCTGACTGTAAGGTAGAGCAATTTGGAAAAAACCATGGAAGAATTGTTTGGTTTTTAATCATTGTTTAACAACAGAAATAATCAGTATAGAAAAATGTTCTTTGAAAATAAGCTGCTCTGCTATTTCTCTGCAAAGTTTCTGCCTAAAACTCCTCTGTTTCTCTTTTTGACTGACTCCCTCTTAGAGATATGAAAACAATATTTGCACTTAACTTAGCCTGTGTACAGGCTTGCCCCAACTTGAAACTTTGGAGTATTTTCCAAAGTCTCCAAATGTTGACAAATATATTTCTGGATGCTTTCCCAAGAATTATCAGGCAAAGCAGATCCTCCCCCAGAGCTGAGGATCAAAATTCAAGCCATTTGCTGGTCTTTATTAGCAACTTCAAGGGCTCAGAAAATGCAAGTCAGACCTAAAGATGTTGTGAGATTTCACTTATTTAATAATAGATTTAAAGTTCCTTTTATTTGTCTCCTGCTGAGCCTTGTGCTTGAACTTGGGTCACTTTCAAACTTTTGTACACTCCCGAGGTCTTGCAAACAGGGGATTTATTTAACAAGAAAGAAAAAAATCTCTGGCGTGCACATGACAGCAGAGGGCAAGGCCTCAAACAGCTTGAGATGCTGTGAAAATCCTGATTGGTTTCTAAGCCCCATCCCTGCCACAACCCTCTAGCAGGCGCTACCCCTCTTTCCCTGGAGCCAACTAGCGCGTGGTGTAGGGAAGATGCTAGTTTGACTTATTTTAGAAGAACTTCATGGCAATTCTTTACAAGGAAAAAAAGGACCAACTAAATGTGCCCAACTAATTACTGCAGCTATTCAAACACCTTCTGAGTTTACCATAGCTGCTCTTCACCACAGCTTCTCCACCTCTTCCTCTTCCTAGGCAAGTATGGTGCTTCTTGAGGAAGGTGACCTATGCTATTTCTCTCTATCCTAGTGAGGGAAATAGTGGAGTATGGCAGGAAGAAGGCTTTTGCTTCAGCAACAGAAGCATCTCTGAGTAACTGTGGAAATGCTTTCTTTCTTTCAGGCAAAGGTGTGCTTCCTGGGGGCTTCTGAGAGCTCTTCCAGGACACAAAGACATCCTGAGAACAAATGCTCCTTGGTGTCAACATGCCCAACAAGCTGTGCTCAGTTGCCAGCAGTCACTGCTCTTTCAGCTACTTCCCATCTCCTCTTTAGCAGCCCTGTTGAAAGATCCCCAGAGGGAGCTAGATGAAGCTGGGCTGGGAAAGCATAAATCAGGGCTTGGATCAGGAAGCCAGGGAGATGTGGATTCAGTGCTCGCAGACTCTAGGAGGATGCTGTTCACTGCCCTCAGCATAGCAATAGGTGGTTACCAGACTGGAGTGGCTGGGAATGCAGAAGCACCCAGCCTTCCTAGCATTGCCATATTCTCAGCAATGTCCTTTGCCATAAATTCTTCCACTGGGACAACTCACTGTGGGGACAGATTTTGCCTGTGTTGTATGATGGGTGCGAAGGGGTGAAAACCTATTTGGAGCACACTCCATGTTTCCCATCAAACAAGGGACAGCAGCAACATTGCTGCCTGCTTGCCAGGTGCTTGGAGGTACATGGGAGAAGCAGGCAATTCAGTGCAGTACTTATTTTTTTCTATGTGTTAAAACTCAAAAAAAAAAACACAAATCCTCCTTGAAAGCCTCCTCTGCAGATCCATGTGCCTCTCTAATTGAAACAGGGCAGGGTCTGAAACCATAGGAGTCCACAGCTGCTATTTCTATTGTGTGTCTGAGTCAAGGTGAAGAGAAAAGTCAGCAAAGTATCCCACAGGGTGAATCCTCCATGTGCCAAGAAAGCTGACTCCACATTAAAGGTGAGAGCCAGAGCTCACAAAGCAGTGATGGCCTGGGAAGACAGAGGCCTTGATTCCCTCCAGCAGCCTCCAAGTGTTATTCCCATTAACACTGGCACAAGCCATCGCCCCGAATACCCTGTGCACCAAAGGACGAGTGAGAGAGCAGGGGGAGAGAAGAGGTGATAAAGTTGTCAGCTGCAGGCAAGGCTGCAGCCGCTGAGGACTGACTGGGGCTGCATCAGTTAGAGATACTTCCTGGGACTTATATTAAGGGATCTGAGCCACTCAGGATAGGGCAGTCTTGCTGATCTCAAAGATTTCATCTTGTGACAGCCTTCTACTTGGTTTTCCTTACCAGTGGGAAAAGGTTTGTGTGGCACCAGGACTCGTGAGATGGCAGAGCCACTTCTGTGGCTTTGCACACCTAACAAGTACCATCTTTGTCCCAGAAAAAGACACTGGGCCAAAATGAAAGGCTGTGATTAAAGTGAGAGGACTGGCAGCATAGAAAATATCTTTCCCAGAGTTGAGAGCTGAATTCTCATGTGTGTGCACATTACCCTGGTATGAAGATGATCATTTGTTTGACACTCCTACCTTAGCACTCAATTGAACATCGCCATTCTGGGTTATTATAGGAACATGGCTTAGGGACGGACTCTTGGTCCCTTGTGACCAGCATTCAACTGTTGCTGCTCGCCCTGAAGCTGATGCATGAACCATTGAATAAAACCCCTTCCTGGCCTCTCCAACAAACCAATGCTGTTCTGAAAGAGCTCAGCCCGAGATTGAGCATGTTGTAGAGAGACAGAATGAGGATTGTTTTTGCCCTGCCTCTCCACATTTATGTTGAAAGAGCTGCTGCCAAATAAACCCCAAAACATCACACAGGACCTCATGTTTCTCTTGCAAATGAGTCTGCAAGCCACACAGAAGTCAAATAGGTCCCTGTAAGCAAAGACAAAATCTGACCTCTTTTAAGAGCAGCATGGCCCTCCTGCAGAAAGTTTAGCAGAATTGACAAGTGAGTCATTCCTCCTTTCTCTCGTCTCCCTCCTGCCTAGACACTAAACTGCACTGAGAAAACGAGATGTCTGGAAGACATCTCCTGGATCACTGCAGTATCTTGTCTGCCTCCAGGCTCCAGCATCAAGTAATGATCAGTCTCCTTCTCACTGCGCCCTGCCCTACAGAAGCAGCTTCCAGATGTGACCTTGCACCTCTTCACAGCTACCTGTGTCTATGAAACGTCCAGAGGTTGGCCACTCACCACCTCTGCAAGGAGCCCTGTGATGGAGATTCCTGGCTTGCATCACCCTATCTGATGTCCCTGTCATCTCCCATCATGTTCCCAAAGTGATGGAGGCACCAGGAGTTTAGAGAGTGTCTTCCGCTGTGACATGGATTCATCATTTCACTATTTGTTGGGAAAGGCAGCTGTGTGCTGTTCATGGAAATGTAGCCTTGACTGACTAGCTAAAAATCGGAGGTGACCTAGCTGTACAACTTACTGCTTGGGAACAATGTGACAAACTTCATCTTTCTTCACTGCCAACCTCTAAGGTTAGAGAGGGCCATTACCTGTCATGGTGGGGAGGAGAGAGACAGGTCTATGGATGTGTCTGTCTGTGCGTGCGGAGGGGGAGATGAGTGGGCATGCTCTTATTCTTTCTTTCCTACTTCTTTATATTGATTTTCAGTGGCTTGCACGCTTGGAATGCAATAAGGGAGCAATTCCCTTCCATGATGGCTAGTAAACATTGCCTGTAACTTTATTCTGGGTCAGGAAAGTCAGCACTTAAAATTAAAAGTGGTTTCAGAGGAAGAAAGCCATATTTTAGGAAATTCCAGCTGGGGGTTCCTTGCTACTGTACTTAATTTTAGAATCCAATGTGTCGTGTCATGTCATATACACCTTTAAAAAAGCATTTAACTGATATATATTCTCATCTGCTCTTTACTTGCAATATTTCAAGCAGAAAGTATTTTTTAAAAATCAGTTCCCTGGCTCCCTGAATTTGCAGCAGAGGCCACAGAGTATAAAGTGGAAGGAGTTGAAATTAAGCCCAAGGGAGTGAGAAGTGCACTGGAGAGAAAGGCTCATGTGACAGATGCTTAAAGACATGCATAGCTTAAATCCTGTGCTCTCTGCCTGAAGCCAGTGGAGCTGCTCTTGTACCTAAGATGAACACACCTGGCTTAGGTGGTAGGACCTCTATCTCCAAAACAAAATGCATTATGCTGGGGTTCTGACCATGATGCCAACAATCTGCTCCTGAGCAGCGATCCAATCAGCTAATGGCAGGTTTCCTGTTTCCTTTCTTTTCATTCCCTTCCATCTTGGAAATCCCAGAGGGCTCCTTGAGACAGGAAATCTACCCCAGACTGTCCAACTGGGGAATAGGAGACGTTGCTGGGATGTGGCTTCCAGATGTGTCTGTAAGACAGGACCCAGCCAGCAAAGGCTCACTTCCCAAGCACTGGGGTTTTTGTCCTGAAAGTTTCCTTTTGTGGCACAGGCTCTCACAGCCAGAGTTTCACATGCAGTTAAAAATCCACATGTAAAAGACAGCATGTTAGATATCTAGATGGGCGGGCAGGTGTTTTACAGTGCTCTGCTCCTAGCACTGTCAAAGCAGAGTGCTGCTACAGAGTACCTAGCCTGGGACAAGGGGCCACAGGGTGCTGCTGCATTGGGTGCTTCTCACTTTGCAAAAGAAAAACCACAGCCTTTTTTCCCCAGCCCTCCAGCACCATCCTACTGCGGAATGTCCCTGGTGCTGAAATGTCCCTGGTGCTGAAATGTCTCTGGTGCTGAAATGCCTCTGTCCGCTCTGCCGTGCTCTAATCTACCCTGCAGCGGGGCTGTCACTGCTTTGTCAGGTCTTGGGGATGTCTGTGGCTGGAAACCCCGCTGGGGAGAGGAAGGGAGTGTGGACAACTTGAGAGGCGGTGGGAGGCAAAGCGCAGCTTCTCGGCCCTGAACTCTGCCCGGCTGCCCGGTGCTGGTGGGTGCCCGGCCCTGCCCACGCTGATGCCTGCCCTCCCTGCTCCTGCATGACACCTATAGGTGGTGAAAAGCCCCACCATCCGCCTCCCAACGTGGCCACCCCACAGGCTGGTAAATCCAGATGCACTGCGAGCTTCAGCCTCCCAAAAAAGAAAGCCCTGAGGACTCAAGACAACTAAGTGCTGTCACTCAGGCCAAAGGCATTTGTGTTAGGAGAGCTTTGCGCTGGGCCAAGCAGCTGGATGAAAGGGAAGCAGAAAAGCACACAGACAGACAAAGGGAAAGATGGACAGTGCTGGTTTCCTACTGCAGATCTCCTCCTTCTCCCTCCACATCACCTCTGTGTGAGTGACACTTAAGCTGCTGCAGCTCTTGCTCCACCCCTGACCTTGGCTCCAAGCACTGCCCCTGGTCCATCTTCTCCAGCCGTAGTAAGGACCCGTGAAAGCACAGCCATCAGTACAAAGAGTTCAGCTGAGCACTTTCCTGAGGCCCCAACCTGCTTTGGGTACCCACATTGCTATTTCCTGCTGACAAATCACAGACTGGGACTTAAGGGCTTGCTTGAGCAGGTGGAGTGTTGCCTTCTTTAAGAAAGCAAATTGGTAGTCATCAGCAAAAGACCTCCATATCCCAGACCGTGATTCCTAAGCAATTCTCACACAGGAGCTGCTTACAGTATTCATCATTTTTCAGGCTGCCACTGTTACTCAGTCTCTATCTAAGCAGTCATGCAACCAGCAACACTTTCAAACAATGGTCTATTGATTACTTGCTTCGTTAACAATGATGCAATTCTCTGGAGAGGTTTATTACTCTTGTTTTGTGTTATTTTGTGCCTTATTATTTGATTTTATCATTAATGGTTACACTTGCATTTCATTTCATTGTCACTTACTTTCTTGGGAGGAATTCTCAGTGCAGCCTACAACTGTTCGTAAATAAATGTTTACTGGCAGAAGGCATGCATGTAATGCAGGGCTATAGACGTGTTTTCATCCTGATGATGCCATTGTAAATCAATTAAAAACACGATTGATTGGGGTAAATTTGCTTGTGCCTTTGGATTTCACATCACCCAAGTCAGGCTAAATATATCTAATAATATGTTACCTGTTTGGTGACTGCCTCACTGGTATCTATAGCGAGAACTGCTCTGCGCACAGCTGAGGCAGGAGCAAGGGCTGAAGCTGGTACTGGCATATCCTGCAGCTCTGATCCCACACAAAGCACAGAGCCCCGTCCCAGTGGTGCTTTAACTCCTTTAGGCAACATTTGACTAGAACTCCCTATACCATTGGATAAAATAAATCGAAAGGGCTTTCTACACAGAGAAGTTCATTCAGATTAAGGTATAGTGTGCATTTAACATGGAATAGCTTTTCTTAATTAATTCCCTGTCCAGTTGCTCTTTTATATTTTCAGTCAGACTGCTGTAGCCCAAATTAGATTAATCAACTTTGGATATTCTTGCTTGCTATTACCTTCTCTTATTATTAAGCATTATTAATATTACTTATTAGAAATTAATGATTCCAGAATAGTTCTATCCCAAACAGCACCGAGTGGTGTCTGCTGAGCAGAGGTAAGCATTTCAGTTTAAAAATAAGTTGAATCAATTTCTGTCCTAATATTCTCCCTATTTGAAAAATCTTCTGTAGTTAGGAAATCTCTTTGTAACAAAAGCATATTCAGAAGCTGTTGCTTAGCACACAGCATTGAAAAGGAAATGAGGTGCAAACAATGAGAGAGCCTGAAAAGGCACAAACTAGGGACAGGACTTCGCATCCCCATCTTCCACAGTCCCATCCAGGGCTTCATCCCAAACCCAGAAATGTCAGTGTGAGCCCTGTGGGATCTGCCTGCAGACCAGCAGAGCCACACTGTGCCATCCCAGGGATCTTGCTATATCTCCATGTGTGTAACTGCAGATACAGGCAGAGAAACAATGCACATGGCTGTGTACTTAAATATAGATTTACAGAGACAGTGTGCATAAATCGGGAAAATTTATACAGTGCCACAAATACAAACAGCAACTGCCACCCCTCTTTTTTCACAGACTCATATACACAAATGCACCTCAAGTATGAATAATGCAATGACAAAGTGAGATGCATTTGTATGGACATCATTGGTATCAGCAGTTAGGAATAATAGTTGTCTAATTGTAGTCTTTCATTGTGTGCTATGTCAAAGCGTGGGCGAGTAATTGCAATCATCAAAACCCTTTCAGAGTGTGTGCAAAGCCCCGACCCCCATCACCTGCCGTCAAGCCTATCTGATCCACCACACACAGGCACTTACTGAGCAGATGAATTAGCTAGAAGGACTGCTCTTCTTCTTCTTTTTTTTTTTTTTAGCTATTATTTTCTCTTTTGTTTAGTGTTTTCCTTCCCTCAAGGTTGTGTCTGGGTTGTAAAGAGCTGTTAGACTTTTTTTGTTATTATTATTATTATTGGTTTTATTATTTTTCAACATGTATGTGATCACTTTTTGGGGGAGATAATTTAGACAACAGACATCAATAATTATACAAAATAATATGGTAACCAGCAACTGAAAAAAATATATATAATTGATTCTCACGGGCTGCTGAGTGTTACAATTTGAATGTCTGTTAAAATCCTTGCAATAGACACAGGGAGAAAGTGGAAAGGAGGAGAAGGGGAAGAGGGAGAGAGAAATCTGCTCTTTTTCAAATGTTAGTCATAAGATGGAATAGAAGACAGTTTCAGAATGCAAATGGGACTGATTTCCATTATCATAATCCCATTTCTAGTATTATTTTATTAATATAAACATCTTGGCCCTGGGAATGCCCACTGGATCATACAAAGCTACTATATTTTGCATTGAGTTTAGGGAAAAATCGGGGAAAGAGATTAAAAAAAAAAAGAGCCTATTTGTTATGTTCATTCTGAATTGCTTGCTGTACAGTACCCGACTGGAGCAGCAGATTTGATTATCTATACAATTAAGGCCTGTTTTTGTTGCCGTGGAGTACCATGTAAGTGCATATTGTGTATATCTGTCTAGAAGACAGCAACAGCACAGTCATGTCGTCTACATTCTCTGTCTTACTGCTGGAAAGTAAGTAAGTAAGATTTACTCTGCTTGACCCTCTTGTAGTGAGGCAACCATCTCACTGCTGTAACAACAACTGCTGCAGAGAACATGTCTTGTTTAAGGAGTGCATATCTTCATGAGTAGGTACCTGCTTTAAGCCTTCATAGAACGTCAGCTCTGTTGTTTCTTTTTCCCTCACTTTGTGTGATAGATCATATTTGTTTATTATCAGCATCCAGTACCTTCACAGAATCAGCAGGCTATGTCTTTTTTGCTGCAAGTATTTGCTGTTGCTCAAGGACGTATGTGGTTTTTATGGGTGGCAAATACTATATTGGATGGGAAATATGCGTGCATTCAGACTTCTGTCATAAGACAGTTTAGAAGGCCATGTAACTAATCTTACACAAGAAATAGCAAAGTCCTTTTGTCTGGGCAAAATCCAAGCAAAGGGGAAATTGTACTAGATACATGGAAGAAGGTCCCCATGGTGAATTTTCTCGGACCACGGAGGTGAGCCTCAATGGAAAGAGATGCAACTTAACTTAAAATGAGGATAGGCAAAATGGTGAATATTTTGCATGAGAATGTCCCATATATTTAGAGGACCACCAACCTCAGAAGACTTTTTCATCTCTGCTTGCTGTGGAGGCATCTTCATAATGTTGAAACTTATGCCTTCTCTGCTTACTCAGAACTTGTTTCTCTGTGTGGACAAAAGAAGGGGGATGTGCCAAAATGTATGTATTTAACAACATCCAAAAGCTATCGAAATGGTATCAAAATACAAAATGCAAAATACACAACTGGAAAAATTACAGATCTTGATGATTTGTTTTTGGGTTTGTTTATTTTTTTATTTATTTACCAGGGAAAGATATAGCCACTCCTGACATCACAACAGAAACCAGGTCTCAAAATCAGAAGAACAGGTGTCTGGTCTTATTCTTTTTGTAGAGTTTGGGGCAAGTTGCTTGGAGTGGAGTACATCTCTCTTACCTTCTACAAGACCTTCTGTCTTGTAAAGGTTAGGTAGTTATTCCAAGCTTGTTGTCTGTGCATTTTGACAGTCAATAAAGAAGAAGATAGGTATTCCCACAGGTTCTTTAATGCAGTCCTAAGACAGGTGAGGATGAATCATTTCATGGAAATTCACCAGCATCTCTCTACATTTCTTGTAGAGTCTGGCAAGCTAGTTTTAAATAAGTTCATACATAACAGTTTAGAGGAGAAAAATGACTCCCTTTGGATCACACTCCCCTTCCTTTAAAAGAAATGGGGAATTCACTTTAACTTCAGGAAAATCTGAATTTGAAGACCTATAACTAATTTCTTGTCATTTTAAAAAGTTTTGAATTGCCACTAAAAGAAGTTTAATCTCTTTTGATAGAATTTCAGAATAACCTCACAGTAAGGATTTGTTTCGTTATTATAATCCTTCCTGAGGATTAACTGGAATACACCTTTAGTTTAACAAAAGTAGAAATCAGAAAGAGCTGTTACTACTTCCATTTTCCACTGTTTTCTGCCAGTAAAATTTGGTCTTGATGTATTGAAATGGCCAGTAAGCTATTTTCTTAAGTGATTATTATCCATATGCTAATGAGTGCTGAGAGAGACAAATTTTCAGGCAAAAACGTTAACTTCTCATGATTCAGACATTGGACACAAAAATAGTGAATTTGATTAAACTTACTGGGCAGGTTTCTGAGGTAGATTTTTCAAGATGGACTTTTTGCATCAGCAGGTGCTTCCACATACAAGCCATGTTCTGATGGCATGAGAGACACCTGAGCTGCTGACTTATTGTAACAGCTGTGCTCATGGGAATTTCAGAGGGAAAGGGTGATGTTGTCAACTCAAGCATTTGTGAAAGGTTATGGTCCAGAACTGAAATAAAGTACAAATACTTGACATTTTCTGCTAATAGCAATTCTGGTTTTCCTCTCATCCTAACTAGAATGGCGCTGGGAAATCCATGTCATAAGGAAGGATGGTACCATACAAGTGCTTTTACAGAGGCCAGTAGAAAACTCTCAGTAAAAAACTTTCTAAAACTTAGGGATAGAAAGAGAGAAAATAGAGAGAGAAAAACAGAAAAGAGAGTAGAGGAAACTGTGAAAAGAGTTTCATAGCAGTGAAGTGGTTTCAAAACAGCTTCAGTCTCAGTGCTGTCAAAACTGTATGAGAGCATCATAGTAAGAGGGACAGGTTTTGGAGGAATTTCAGGGAACATCTAGAGATGGGATTGAAGCTCTCTTTAAGGAGCTCCTACCATGCATGAAGGGGCAACATGGGAGAAAACAACGAGATGCTTGTCTGAGAAATTCAATTACTGAGTGATAGAGGATGTTATCAGAGGATAACCAAAGATGGGAGCTGGCATTTCAATAGCAAACAAGAGATGTTAGGTAGAAGGGAGATGGGCTGTAAAGAGCCTTTCAGAGATCCCTGTATGGACATTGAACCATAACAGCCACTCATCAGTGTTATAAAACTACCAGCAGCAGTATCCCCAGGCTGAAAAAGACTCTTCTTGGCAAGCTTGTGTACCATGCCATGCCATCGGATAGAGCCCATCCTATTGAAAACTGAATCCCTTCAAGTTCCCTGGAACTGCAGCAGCTGGAGGGGAAATAACAGTAAAATTCTATGGCTGTAATAAAACGCATTAGCCATCTGAACACTCATTTCAATCAAATAATGCAGCCTATTCATATTTAAACAGGAAATATTGTTTAATGTTTATGGTAATGATCAAATCAAATTTTAAAAATTAAACACAAAATTAAACATTAAAGTGAGGTTCCAACATTTGGCACTTGGGACGCCATTTCCAACCCACAACTGATGGCTGCAATCAGCAGGTTCTATCCTCTTACCCTCCCTTAGTAGAACTTCTTGAGGAGAATGCTGGGAAGGGTCACTGAGGGGCTCTGGTGTCACACCAGCGACCACGTTTGATGCAGGCTAGCTGGTTTGAAGTCGTTCATTCAGCCCAGCTTCCACATCCATTCCCTCAGTTTTCCATGGCTGTGGGAGCTAATGGCTATTGAGTGGGAAGAGAAAACCCAAAGGAAAAGTGCTTTCATCTGGAAGGAGTGAGTTGTCTTTCATCCAAGTGGAAGGTATTCATGTGTCCCCACTGAAATATTTTGGATTCTAACTCATTCCCAGAAAGAACAGGGAGAAGAGAAGTTACTGATTGTTTTCCAAAGCAGTGTTCAAATAGAAGTTAAAAAAAAAAAAAGTCACTGTGAAGCTGAAAGATCTCAGGCTTACGTAGCAGTCATTCTTCCACAGGACATCAAAATACAGAATAACACACACTTGCTGTCCCCTAGGGGTAGAGCACAGCAAGTAGTACACACCAGCAACACTCACACTTTTCTGTACGGGTAGGAATTGGTGAAGGCTCCTGGTTTTGAGAAAGGTAATGCCACTTTACACTAGCAGAGGAACAAGCTCAGCTGATTAATTTAAGGCTTTGATCAGGTTGGCCAAGTTTGTGTTTAATGAAGACCTTGGAGTGATGGCTAGCAGTTAGGATATTGCTTTTAGAGCATAAGTTGTGTCAGAGCCAGGAAACTTCTTTCTCCCACATTGAATCTGCAGTGATTTTATTGATGCTATGCCTCACAGTTCTTCCCCAGTTCTCTCCATTTGAAGTCAGCAGAAAAGTTTGAAACAAAAATAAGTTTTGAAACAAACCTATTGTCTCTAATATCTCAGAGCTATTAAGCTGTGGACCTCATCCATGCTGTGAGGCTGTGCTGTGGTTTCTTTTGTGGGAAGGATTAACTCTTCCTCTTCAGTTGCATCTTTCAAGGGGGCATATCCTCAGTGCAAGTTAATATAAATTAGTATATTTAAAAAAAATAATTATAAATATCAAATTAGCAATGCTTTGGACTGCCAGTGAATTCTGTGTTTATCCTCAGAGCCAAAAAGCTCAACACAAAAGACAGAATTATTCTACCCCCCATCTTGTCATCTGCTTGCCCAAGACTTTACAGAAGGAGAATTCTCAGAAAATTCTATACCATGAAAATTAAATATAAAGATTGAAAAAATTAGCTGGGACTGTACATCAAAATGGCAAGATTTAACTTAGCTTGTTACTACTGGGCTCAGCCCTGTAACATGTACTTTGAATTGAATTGGTATCCTATAAGAGATTGTCAAGAATTTCATTTGTTCTTTTTGACATACAGATGTACAACTCGTAGAAGTATATCTTATCTTAGTAGTTGTCCACAGTGCTATGTCTGTAACTAGTTATTGAATTAAAAAGTCAAGTTTAATCTGTGCAGCATCCTGATCCAACAGGAGTCCAAGTATCTCCACCTCTATCCACCTTTCATCTCACCTGCCTGATCTAAACCACCTTCCTCATTGCAAATGCAATTTCATTGCAATTTCAACTTTTTCATGCAATTTCAACTTTTCTTAATTAACCAAGACTACATTAAGGGTGTAGAGGAGGCTATTTCCTTGTTTCCAGAAGTATCCTTGTATCCAGCATGTGCTTCGTGTTAGAAAATACAATTTGAGTTAGTGCTTGATAACTTGATGAATATTATGAGGACATCTAAAACAAGAGGTGTCTTTCTAGGCTTAGGGGAAAAATCTTAAACCATACTACATTAACTAGTTCTAATATCATTTCCATTTGTGAGTGGTTCCATTGTGATCATGTTGATGAAATCAGTGATCAAATAGAGAACATTCTGTTTAATGATTTTCAAGTAAATGCTGATACAAATCAAGAATAGCATCCTGACCTTCTACTGATTTAACAAAGTTGTTCTTCAAATTTGCAGAAAACTTTACTGTTCATAGGCACATATTGTAAATATATCTTGTAAATTGGGTTATTTTTTCCCATTGATCCAAAAAAAATCTTACAATATAGGTATTTATTCTCCACTTCCAGCAGCAAAGATCTTTTGAGTTTTCATTTCTTTAAAGCAAATAGACCTCAGACTTTCCTTGGGAAGCAGACATTTCTGTGACATCATGTGTCAATCTAAACGCCTGATGTTTTCTCTGTAAACATTCTTCACGGAAACTTTTGCGGCAGCTCTTGGAAGGAGAATGTCAGAAAGAAAAACCCATTTTCTTTCATTTCTACCTACCCCACTACTAACATCATTCTGTCTTGCATCTGCCTTAGCCCACCAAGCGTATGGCTCATTTCTATTCCTTGTTGCTGCCAATACGACCTGCAGCCATAGGAGATGGCTACAGTTTGCCACAGTGAAACACTCTGCTGAAGACAGTTCTCTGCAGGGTGCTGATGTGATCACCCATTCTCAGAAGCACTGGTTCACTCTTCCCAGGGAACACAGGAATATAATATAAGTACATAAGAACAATTATAGCCAGTCATATGAACAATCTGTTTCACACGTATCTCATCTCCTAGAGTAGTCAATCATAAGTCTAGGGAAAATTACAGAAGCAATGATTTCCTAGCTTCCTGCAGCTCAGGGATTTCCCGAGCCAGAAGTACTTTCTTTGTATCAGTAACTCTCAATGAATTTTTCTTCCATGAATTGTGCTGTTGTTTTTGCGCTCATGGGGATGTTTTAGATACTGGTTTTGCATCACTGACATTTCTCGTTGCTTAAGCAGGACCATTTGTCCCCAGAGAGGGTAGAAGTTAATCAGAGAGCCTGAAGACTGGCAACTTGTGCAATCATGAAATAACGCACTGAGGTCTCTTTTCAGTTTCCAAAATACAGACAGGTAAAGACTAGACACACAAAAAGGCAATTGCAAAGCAAAAACAAGGCATCCTGCTCAGGCTGCAGAAGGTAGTGGTGGTTACTGGATATTATTGCACAAAGCAAAACCCCAAATCACTGTTGATTTAACCCTAATGGGCAAGCTGAAAATTGCAGGAGTTCAGTAGCTGTTCTGAGGACAACAGAACTGTATGAGGGGATCCTCCAAGGAAAGTCAGAATGGACAAACAGACGAACCAATGTCTTCTTCCAGTCATATTTCTTTGCACAAGTGAGAGGCACAAGACAATGAGCACAAGGTTTTAAGAAGGTCCTGTGGCATCTTTACCCCATGCAAGAAGCATGTTAAAAAGCAGTGTTTCCCAATAGCTAGTAAGCACTGAAGGTCACAAGTATCATAGGCCATGCCTATATGGTTCCTGAACAGCACACAGCAATGAAATGTTCTTCAGAAGAGGTGGATATTATCACATTTTGTTGAAAGGGTTGAGTGTTGTTGGGTTCTTTTTCCCTTCCTCCCTCTTTCCTTGTTCAGCTTTTAAGTTGCTTGAGATGATCAGTATTCATGTGAAAGTGAAACAATACTGAAGTGTTCTGAAGGATCTGCACAAACAGATACATGTGCAAACAACGGTGATAATTAGAATGGGATGCAGGTATGGAGTTGTCTGCTATGTCAAGATGCGTATGTTCGTCAACTTTACTCCTTTCTGAGACATCCTTATTTCAGGGCTTACTTGGGAAATGCAGCATGGCATTTGTTGTTTACAATTTTTTTACATTACTTTTTTTTTTTTTAACTCTTTTCTTTACGGACTCCCCAGGTTCCCATAACAATGTGGCAATCAACAGGGATACGTGCAATAGCGTGATTTTCCCTTTACCAGGAAATCTATGCAGATATTGCAACCCACCTCGGGGTATCTTTCAAACTTAGGGAAGAAATGCCAAGGAAAGAATCACATGGCATTGCATCCAGAGCTTGCAGGCATCTCCCACCTGACTTTGGAGGCTTCTCTTGCTTTTTCTCTCTTTCGCCTCTCTTCCCCTCTCCTTTAAATATACTACCAGAATTATAAGTGAGTGAAGAGGGTATGTGTTGCCTTCAGGGATCCTGAGCTGTGCCCAGCAGCTGAGGTCCATCCCCACAGGACAGCAAATGGGAGGGAGCTCAGGGACGCGTCCTGCTTTCAGATGTGCCCACACATCTGTTACTGGCCTCAGCTGGGAACTCCCTGCAGGCACAGCTGAGAGGTGGATTTTAAACTAAGTCTATATTAAAGTAAAAAAAATGAAGCATGGCAGAAGAAAAAGAGAGCCCAGGAGTGCACATGTTCAAGGGGGCAGCATGGTGGGAGCCCAAGGCAGGATTTGGCTTTGAATAACTCACAACCATCTGTCCTCAGGGCTCACTACCCACACAACTGATGTCTTTACCCAGGAATTTACAAGGAAGGAGGGACATATCCTGATCTTTGCTGGAAGCCAAGCATCTCCTTAGTTTATCTTTAGATGCCAAGGCGGAAATGCAGGCAGATAGTTTCTGCCCCACTGACTTCCATAATAAAGGGACAAATGTGGAGGGCTGCCAGAGTGTGGGGGTCATCAAAGCCTCCTGCAGAAGAGGCCTTGTGGACCATTTGGCATCCAGACATCTCTGAGCTGCAGTGGAGATGTCTTCCCAAACTGAAATGGAAACTAGCTCTGGCCTTCAATGTCAACCCAGAATGCCCCTTTGTGATGACCCTTATACAATCCAATTACCTTTCCAGTGGCTTGGGGGATGCTCTTTTTTTTATTTTTCTCTGCTACATTATGAAGGAAAATACAATAATATTCTTATGAAGGTTGAACAACCATCTACTGAGGAAAGTGGGTGAAGTCTGACACTGTTTGACATGAATATACTGGTAGTATAAAAAAGAGTGTGAGCCTCCATGTCTTCCAGACAGACACCCAGCCCTTGTGTGCATATATGCAGCCTGGATTTAACCAGCTGAAAATGTCTTTGTGAATCTCAGGACAGTAGAAAATACACAATAATACACAAATTTCACTAAAAGCAATCATCACTACATTCTGCTGGAGCATCACTGCCATAAACAGAGGTAGCCCACGGAGACAGCCACCCTGTAAGGAACAGAGTAGAGCAGAGCAGAAACAAATAGAATAATCAGAAGTAAAATGAAATGTAAATGAAAACAGAAGTCCATCTTTAAATGCTTAGCTAAAACAAAGAGAGACAAAGTAATACTTTCAAAATATATGGCCCTACACAGTACCTTTATTATTTTAAGGAGAAAAGATACCACCAAGTGCCTCTGTAGAACCCCACTGACTCTGACAGCCCACTATACAAAAACATTAGCACTGACTGTCACCCATGTTTGCCACATGTCATCCTATTTGTACACTGTTCCTTACCCATCATCAGGTTAACTTTTTATTAAGGTAAAAGTAGGCTGAACAGTCCAGATGTGGATGCTTGAAAAACCCTCCTCTTCATGGCAAGCTCAGTTTTCTCAGTTTCAGATCAGGCTGACATTATATCAAAATGTGTTTCTCGCCAGTGGGGACAACCACAGATTATTTACAAGATACAACAGGAATGTCACACTAAATGAAGACAAAAGATGTGCAGGGAGCGTGATTGCTGTCTGAGCTTCTTAAGAACTGCTTATTAAGGAAATTGTCCTTTTAAGCAGCAAGTGGCCACCAGAATCAGCCATGCTAGATGCTAGGGATAGGATCTCACCTGCTAACAAATGCCATCTACCGATAATGCTTCTTCAATGGCAATAATGCAGATGCTAGTGAACATTTTAATAATAAATATCACTGCATACATTTATCATATCCCCTATTGAAAGGATTGAAAATGTTTTACCAAGAAAAAAAGTGTAAAGCCCCCAAGAAGCTCTTTCCTCCATGTGTTGCTGTAAGCAAAGGGTTTTCTGTCATCTGCATTAGTGAAGAAAAGTGGCGGTGAATCTGCTGGATTCCAGTCACTATGGTGTTGCTGATTCACAGTATGAACTTGGGGAGTTATTTCAGTGCTTCGAGTCTCAAGTTCACCATCTGTAAAATCAAGATAATTATATTTACAGTGCTTACCTCATAGAGCTGCTGTGAAGATTAATTAACGCATATATATTTACAAAGTGCTTTGAGATCTTCAGGTGAAACCTGCTGCATATGTGCAAAATATTATTTCTCCAAAATATCTCAGGAGCTGTAATGTCTCACTGGCTGTCACCACATTTTTTAATGCTTTTGGTCTTTGTCTAAGAAATTTGTTATTTAGATAGCAGTTGTATATTATGTTAGGGGTGGAATACTTCACAAATCGTTTTTCCCAGTTCCTTGTTTTCCTTCTTATGCAAGATGTACAAGCAGATTATGTGTTCATCAATCAATAACTTTATACTGTTAAGACACATATTTTGAGAATTTCTTTTTACCTCTGTAGATTTTATCACAAAGAAAATTATTGTGTTTATTTAATACGAGTTTTTCCAGCTGTGTTGGTTGTTTGTGATCGGTCAGATAAACTATGATACATATCTGTACCACTTCCAGCATAACACACCTGCAGGCACAGTTAAGGATCAGAGATTATGTGTGTTTAATTTATATGTTCTTGGTGAGATTCAGCTCTCTTAAATTTAGCCACCTGAATATTAACTTTTGAGTCTAAAGTAGTTGCTCAAACTTACTTTATACTTAGTTGAAAGAGATAGGCACTTGCCCACAGCAGTTTGCCCGACCTTTCTTAGATAACTGTTGATAGGATGAATCAGCCTGTCGAGGCACAAATACCTCTGTTGACTGTGAAGGGATGTGGGAGTGATGTACTCAGATTCAGATGCCTGATGTGATATTAAAAGGCTGATTCCTGTTCTGTAGCCCCTAATGACACTCCTTACTATGGCAAGAGAAGCAGGATTACATTGAAACAAAGTATGGCTTGTTTGAACAGCAACATAGCTCGAAACTGGGACACCAATCTGTAGGTTTCCAGATGTGGACACCAATATGAGGCTGAGGAGTCCTTGTTCCTATTGCAGTCAACAGATATCTTGGCAGTGCAGCATGGAGCCTAGAGATCAATGCAGCTGGCCAATACATGTGTCCATAGGGTAAGAGGAATAGCTTGCTGTGCTCCCCTAACTGTACTGTGCTCTCTCTACTGGTTCTGGCAATCTAAATGGTCAGTCTATATATGTAAAGAGAAAAATGGGGGTGTTGTAAGCTGAAACATCACTCCAGAAGTCTGATTTCATTAAGAAGATGAATACTGAGTTGTTTGATACAGACAGATAGTGAATATGCTATACTTCCTTCCTACAGCCAAACAGCAATGGCTTCTGTGGTATTGAAGTCTGTAAACATATGAGTGTTTGTACATCAGCTTTAAAGAGTGACAGGACTTGATAACACAAAACCCATACGCATTTACCAGTTCTTATCTCTGCCTATTTCAGCTATTCTATAATTGTGCACTTTAGCTGTATTGTGTCTAAAGTTCTCAAATTGTGGTATTTCCACTTCCTTTCTTTTAAGGCAATTCTCCAGTCTCGAGAATTCAATGCCAAGAAGCCATTCAGTAGAAATTTTCTTCCTTAATTTCCCTCTTACATGCAGTTAAAGCTGTATGAATCACATCATTCAATTCTCCCATCTCTTATAGATACACCTCCAGATAGCTGCCACATCCATACACACAAGCCTTCTTTCTAATGTTTGCTATTAATAGCATTCATACTTGTTACCTTCAAAAAATTTCTGTATCTGAGATCTATGAGAGAGTGAAAAGAATATTTACACATTCACATACTTACATACACGGTTGACTTGTAATCACGTGTTCAACTCATACATAAAGAAAGCAAACAGGTAATGTATATCTAAGCATATTCGTATACCTTGCCTAATTCAGCAGACTGTTATCCACTATCACCTGCCTGTATATGCATATTCACACACAGATGTGTGTACGTGTGTGTATATATATATATGTGTGTGTACTTATATATATAAATTTACACTGGAGACTTTGGCAGAATTCTTTTGATTTTCTCTGGACATCTGATGCTCCTTAAGGCAGTTGTCATTCTACATTAATTTGTCTTGTTCTGCCTCAGCTCACTCCTTTTTGTCTTAAATGCCATATTACAAAATGTTACGAGCCCCCTGCCTCCTTTGGCATACCCAGAATACACTTGGGCATGTAGGGAAGCATGCCATGATCCTTCGTGACACATGTCAGCAAACATCTCATCAGGGGCTCAGCTGTGTCACCCCCAATGATACTGCATGGCAAGATCAGTCCTTGGCTATATTACACCCTATCCTGCCCTTAGGGGAGGTGGGAAGGGCTATGCTAATTTGTTCTGACCCTGCAAGATTGAGGAGGGAAATTGCCTTCATCTGGTGCCGTGTTCTAGATCTGTTGAACAGAAACCAAGGTGCTGAACAGAAACCTTCCCATTGCATTTGCAAGATGGCAGAATGTGTTTGTGCAAGATGCATACATTTGTATGCATATGTAGTGAGAAAGTAAGTTACATAGGTTGTATAGTGACTCACCTGAACTTATTCTCAGCCTACGGAAGCTCTTGCAGTATGTTCCAAAATACCCTTCCTATTATTCACTTTCTTGAAAGAAGGCAGGTTTTCTAGTTTGGCTAGAAGGTATAACTTACTCTACAAAGCCAGCTCCAGGAGCTCCTGCTCTTCCCTAGGACTTGCTCTCAGTTTATGCAGAGCCTAAACCTGAGTTAAGTGGAACAGCAGATGAGCAAAAGGATTAAAACATCCATCGTTCTCTGACCTGGCTCTGCAGGTACACTTCATCAGCCAGACACTTTCATGTTGCTTGCCCTACCATAAAGGAGAAATGCAGGACTGGCTGCTGCAAGCTTCCTTCCCAGCACATTCATGCTTTTCTTCTCTTTCTCTTGCTTTCCTTTTTCCATTTATTTTTTTCTTGCTTCAATCATGCTTCACTAAACTCAGTGTTTGTTTGCATCTAATGCCAGATGATGTGCACGGGTTCATGGCTTTAGGTTTCCCTAGCATGCAGATACTGTATGATACCTCCTTCTTTGCTAGGCAAGAGCCCAGGAGCTACTACCTCCAACAGAACCAGAATCTTTTTCTGAGCATGTGTGTGAAGTTAAGTTGCAAAAACATACCAGAGGAGAAATGAGGGTGGGCACATTATATACCATTTTTAAAGCAACGTTGGACAAAGAAGATATAAATTGAGTCTGGTCGCCTGATTTGGATCAAGTTTTTCAGAAGAACCAGGTGCTTTAGAAGAAGCAGAAGGCAGTTTTAAGATAGCCTAACACCAAACCAGTTCTTTGCCAGTTTTCCTGAATTAGTTGCTGGCTTTCATCCTGTGCAATAGATATTCTGCTTCCCTCAAAGACTCAGAAACAGCTAGTCCTTGTGAAATGATTTCTAGCAGAGAAAACTTCTTTACACTGCATGCCAAGACAAATAACTTCTTCTGCAACTCAGGATGGGGAAGTAGGGGGTTGGTAGGACCTTAATACAAGCTGAGGGGGGACAGTGCTATTTGGTTATCAAAGGAATGCTGAGTAGGTGGCACCAGATTTTGCTTGACATTGCTTGGGTTTAAATGCACACAGACACAAACACATGCAATTGAGTACTTCAATGCTGGGGGAGTGAGGAGCTGTCAGGACTATGTCATGGCAAAGGCATCCCATCAGCTAGAAGAGGAGATTTTCTGGACCTTGGTTTGAGAAGCAGACAGATGACTGACAGGGGTTAAAAGCTTCCTGCTTTCTTTTCTGCATTGCCTCCTTGATGGTAAAGAGTTTCCCATCCCTCACACAGAAGGTGCTCTCTGATTTCAAAGTATTTTGCTGGAAATACTGTGCAATCTTTAAAAACCTACTGTAGCCCTCTGCAGAGATATCCAGCTGAGACTAATTCTCCATATCCTTAACTCATCAGCCTCTGATCATAATGCAGGTTCAGTGTCCTAGAGGACGATTTAATTAAAAAATAAAAAAATAAAAAAATAAAATAAATAAAATAAAATAAAATAAAATAAAATAAAATAAAATAAAATAAAATAAAAAAGCAACACATAGAAAAAGAAACCAGAACAATTAGAACATTCTGTGGTGATGAGAGATGTCAGACTGAATGCTTTGGGCATACTAGTCCTCTGCTTAGGCACAAAGCAGACAGATTAATGTGCCTTCAGTATCCTATCTCCATCACTCAGAGGACCTGGAAACCAAATGTTAAAAAAGAGCTCAGCCTCCTTCACTCTTATGGTCTTCAGCTGCTGGCTGAGGCTATCACAATGAACGGTCAGTTGTGAAACTCTGGGTGCTGTGTACACTCCTGTGCAAAGGACTAAACACTATGAGCCATCGTGGCCTCAAACACTGGCAGCAAGTAGGGGATAGAAAAGCAAATGGTGAAGGTTATCAAATGAACCTGTGGTTTATCCAAACAAAAGGAAAGAGAAACTTATGCTTCTAAGTTGTTTTCCTGAAGATCACCATCCAAGCCAGTGGAAAAGGTGGTGGCACTCAGCTCTGAGTCTGTGATAATATATTAAATGAAACAATAATAATAGCATTTGAGATTTTCTGAGCCTGAGTTTGGTACTTAACTCTTCCTGGAGTAGGCTTACATTCCCTATAGACTTCTTTGCAAATCCCCTATGGGGAGATTAATTCTATTCATCATTTGTCTGCCTCAAACTTAGAATCACATAATCATAGAATCGTTAGGGTTGGTCAGCACCTTTGAAGGTCAGCTAGTCCAACTCCCCTACAGTGAGCAGGGACATGCACAGCTAGATCAAGTTGCCCTTGGCTTCACCTAGCCTCACCTTGAATGTCTCCAGGGATGGGACATCCAATACGTCTCTGGGCAACTGGTTCCAGTGCCTCACCACCCTCTCTGCAGAAGACTGTTTCCATATATCCAGCCTAAATCTACCCTCTTTGAGTATAAAGACATTTCCCCTTGTTCTATCAGTGCTAAAGAGTCTGTCCCCTCTTTCCTGTAGCTCCCTTTTAGATTCTGAAAGGCCGCTGTCAGGTTACCTCACAACCTTCTCCTCTCCAGCTCAGTCTGTCCTCGTAGGGAGCTGTTCCATCCCTCGCATCGTTTCTGTGGCCCACCTCTGAACATGCTCCAACAGGCCCACATCTCTTCTGTGCTGAGCACTCCACATCTGGATGTAGTACTCCAGGCGAGGTCTTACTGGCACACAGAGGGGCAGGATCCTCTCCCTCGCCATGCTGGCCTCTTTGGATGCAGCCCAGGATATGGCTGGCTGTCTGGGTTGCAAGGGCACACTGCTGGCTCATGTCCAGCTTCCCATCCACCAGTACCCCCAGGTCCTTTCTGGCAGGGCACCATTCTATTTGCTCATCCCCCAGCTTGAATTGGTAGTGAGGGTTGTGTCAACCTAGGTACAAGATCTTGTGTTTGGATTTGTAGAACTTCATGAGGTTCTCCTGGGCCCACTGCTCAAGACTGTCTAGGTCCTTCTGGATATTATCCCATCCTTCTGGTTTGTTGACCGCACTCCACAGCTTGGTGTCATCAGCAAGCTTGCTCACGGTGCGCTTGACTCCACTGTCAATGTCACTGATTATATTAAAGATATTCATCCCAGCACTGACTCCAGTGGGACACCACTTGTCACTGATCTCCACCAGACATGGAGCCATTGACCACCACTCTTTGGACTCGATCCAGTAGCCACTTCTTCATCCAACAAACAGTCCACTCATCAAATCCATATCTTTCCAATTTGGAGAAAAGGATAGTGTGGAGTATCCTGTCAAAGGCCTTACTGAAGTCCAGATAGATTACACCAGTGGCTTTTCCCTTGTTCACTAATGCAGTGACAACATCATAAAAGGCCACAAGGTTGGTCAAGCCGGATTGGCCTTTGATAATGCCATGCTGATTCTCTCATATCACCTTCCTGTCTTCCATTTGTCTTAGCATAGCTTCCAGGAGGATCTTCTCCATGATATTTCCTGGCACAGAGGTGACACTGATAGGACTTAAACAATTCCTTTTCTGAAGAAAGGTGTGAGTTGGCTCCATTTATGTTTGTTTTCAGCATAGAGTTGTAGCATCTCATGAACAAAAGCTGGGAACTCTGGTCCCATTGTCCAAAGCTTTTTAGAAAGACTGCATCAGACTTCCCAGAAGATGTAGGGAAACACGCAGGTTTAACAGACTTCGGAAAATATGTCCAAGGTCTCATTGGTTCATTGAGCCAGAAGCTGAGAGATTATCATGGCACGTGCAGCAAACACCTAAACAGATGAAATCTCAGCTCAAAAATCACGACTCCTGAGCTTTATTATTTAAATGCTTCTGTGCCTGAAAATAATTATGCCAGACAACTATCATAGAAACAACTTCTCCTTAGCCAGGAGATGGTCTAATGGGCAGCAGTAAATTAGCAGCCGTGACTTAGCTCCCAGGTCCAGTTGTGAAGTTCCTGCTTAGTTGTTCCATTAATTGTTGCCATTTCCAAGTGAGGGTGCAGTGGTTTGTATGTGCTGCTCAGTCTTCAGCAACATCAAGATGAGCTTTGCCAGCAAATGATGCCTCTGCCAGGGGAATACAGGTGCAGCTCAACAGCGCATGGCCTAATGTAGACTCTGACCCATTGAGTGTGATTAAATGGGTCTCGCTTGACTACAGCATAATATTAGAGCCATTTTTTTGCACTTTGCAAAGCAAAACATTCAATTAAGAAAACAGAAACAGGAAATGAATAAACATTATATTTCTGTGTTTTTCTTCTATCAGTTAATTCAGTTGGCTCTTCCTAATAAATAAGATCCAGCCGGGATCTACAGGTCTCGGGACTGATTTTCTCTTATTATCATCAAGGGGAGTCAGCTTTGTTGTTAACCTTTCCATTTATTTAAAATGCCGTGGATTTCATATTCAATTTTTATGCTCCCTGTTTCTGATTGTTTCCTTGAAATGGGAACTTCAAGGACTTTGATAAATGGATTGAAAGGTTGCCTTATTTTTCTGTCACTTCTGCCTTCATGTACTCTGCAAAATGCTGTTTTGCAAATCATAAAGCAAGGGGCTGCAGTAAGTATTCATCAGAGCAAGGCGCAGAGGGCTGTAGGGGCATAGCAGATTAGATAGTCCCAGTAAGGGGCCAGGAGCAAGGGCTGATGGGAAATAGTTGTGAGCTGAAATTAAGACAAAAGGACACAGACTGGAAACTAGGGCAGTTTTTTATGAAAGGATATCTCTTAGCCAAATGCAGTTTTCCACTGCTTTGGTCTGCAGATGAGTGGTGGACCAGAAGCAGTAGAGCAGGGCCTTCGTTGGGTTCATCAGACTGCTTAGTTGACTTATTTGTAACTCCATTACATTGTTTTTGTAGCAATTCCAATTGAAAGTGTGCTGATACAGGTATTTGTGAGGCTTGAAGGAAAGCTGATCCAGCTCTGCACAAACTGTCATCTAAAATGCAAATTATGTCTCTCCACCAAAAATGGCAGGATCACCATTGCTGAAGTATTTGGTATTCCTTTGAAAAATGCATTGCAAATAAATGTTTTTCCCAGAACAGGTTTCATGAAATGAGTTACAGCAAATGGATATAAGCACCTACAGCCCCTAACTCTTCATTCCAAGACAGCAGAGTCCCATCTGGGAAATGCAGCTTTCTAACAGCCTGCAGTAAAACTAGTAGAGCCTGCAGCCATGTGCTGCACTCTTCCAAGAATGCATCCATGAGTGTTTCACCCCTTAGCCAGAGCTGGCATACACAGCTTCAGCTATACTTTCATCATTCTCCCCAGTCTAGCAAATTGTCCCAGTTCTTTCAATATTTTCCCCATTCGAGCTACCAGTACACCTAAACTGCACCTCTCTTTAGAACAGTCAAACATGAGGCTCACATAACTGAAGAATGAGAAACCTTAAACACTAAATAGATTATTTTCCTCCTGGATGGGCTGAAATTGGGTTTCTGTTCCTCTTGCATTGCTGCAGTCATTGCACCAGATCCAACATAGGAAGCACCCAGAGTTCTCATCATATTACATTCTTGCCCCAGCAGCTGGCCATTTTGTGGCAGAGTTGGTCCATGACAAACATCGCCATGTCACCACGCATGAGGTCTCCCTGCTGAAGAAACACCTGTCTGTCCTGCCCTTCCCCTGCTCAGCTCCTGTATGTCCTTGAGAGCCCTTCACTGCTCAGACAGGTCTCAGCTCACCCAGCCCCACAACCCAGGACATCTCATGGGAGTGCTGAGCTGATGGTGACTAAGTCCACAGCCTGCAGTGCTTCATGAGAAACCATTTCTTCAGCACAAACGATGACCCTTCATTGCCAGCACTAATTCTACCATATCTAGAGCGCAAAAGATCTTCTGAGCATTTGAAATGTGTGATTATCACACTTGTCCCTTCACACACCTCCGTAAGGGCAGCCAGGAGCCATGTTCCTTCTGGTTCTGCAGTTTTCACTCCCTTTTGCTGTGTTACTATGGAAAATGAGGGAAATGTTCAGCTGCCAGCTCTGAGTCATCACCACCCTCCCAAACACAAATGTATCCTGGGCTGCTCTTTCAAAGGAGCTGCTGAGCGCACAGCCCAGTATCACCTTAGCTTTTTAGGTGGCTGCAGATTACAACTTGCAGCAGGAAGAATTAATACTATTAATATCCCCTGTTTCATTCCCCTGTTTACAAGAGACCTTTTCAAAGCGCGAAGCCCAAAAGCACTTGACGCATTTTACTACCTACATGTTGCCAATCCGTAGCCTTGTAGGAATTTCACAGCTGTCACTGGTGCAGGCTGAGATCATCACTGCAGAGCAACAACATGGACAGACCTGAGGTTGTCCTGTCCCAAACTCGTAAATTAATCACTGTTTGACAGAAAAGAATGACAGATCTCCAGCATTCCAGCTACCTGCACCAAATTCCAGAGCTGTGCCAACAGTATGGAGTCACCACTCCTGTTCACGAGTGTACTGAAAGCACGGTATAAACTTCCCTTTCTCCTTGCACTGCTCTTCTGAGCCTGGCAGACTTACCACTGCATCCAAATGGAAGTATCTGCAAGGGATTTCAAGCAGGCAAAGTGTAATCCTCCTAAGAACATGACTACCTTCCGGAGCTGTGATCTTGTGTTTGTCATTATATGCATCTGTCTGCCTACCCAGCTATCCATTTGCATAGTTACCTTTGTTCTCACTACAGCCAGAATATGAACACCTACAATTTCATGGAAAGGGCAATGCATATTTGTTCATTGAAGGCCATCTTATCTCATTTTGTTTAGAAGACAGACCTTTTCACTTACTTTCACTTCAGATGCAGCAGCCATCTCCAGTTCATCCAAGCACCTCTGACCTTTACTTGCCTATGACTATTTTCTGCCAAATGTCCCCTGAAAGGGCCTGATTTTGTAAATACACCATTTGCTATAGGGAGCAGTGAATTTCTTTGCCTTTGCTTTCTCCACTGGGGGTTCAGAGAACGTGTTCTAGGGAGAGGCAGTGTCGGGAGGATCACTCTGCCAAACGCTGGGTTTGGGAGTGAGTTGAGCTGATCTGCATCAGGGTGAGATTGCTTGTAAGGAAAGGAGGGAGGGAAGGGGGAGACAGAGATGTGAGAAACTGCGTCACTTCCACAACTGCTACTGCTCAGGAGAAAGGAGCAAAAGAAATATATATCTGCCTGCCTATTAATTTAAATCTAGACCCAGGAAGAAGTCAACGAACTGTAATTTATGAGCTGTCAAAGCCTGAAAAATTCCTTTTGACACTGTATTTTCAGTTATTACATGCTTTCCTGCAACACGACAGCGTAATTCTGTAGGGAGCCTTCTAGTGAACAGCACAATGGCAGAGGGCAGTGGGGGCTTTCTTATTATCTTTTCTTCCCCCTTTCTTCTTCTCTCCCCTCTCCTTTCAATCATCTCCTCTTCCTTACCTTGCTGCTCACCCAAATAGCAGTGAGGAAGTAAATCAGCAGCAACCCAATCCTGCCAGCACCTCAGCATCTCTGAGGTAGTGCTCAGCACTGGACTGGATCTGGCTCTGTGCAGAGATTTCTGAGAACTCATGGGGTGATGGGAATGGAGATGAGGCAGTGACCTCAACTCTACCAAAGACAAGGGAAAAAGTACTCCCACTCTACCATTTTAAATACTTCAGTTTGTTTTCCTCAGCATGTGCTAGGCACCCACCACTCTTCAGATGGGTCTCTCTCACTTGCACTAACACTGATTGACAGCTGTCAGCCACTTCAGATCCCCTGATGTTGGCATCACTGCCCGTTTGGCTCTCTGATCCACCATGAAATGAACCAGAGCCGTGGAAAGTCCTGGCAGGGCCCAGGTCCCATGTGCCTCCTTCTCCTGGGGGTGAGCAGTTTCTCCTCCTTTCCAAGCTGTCCTGCAGGTTTGCTCCCTGGAAAGCTGTGCTAGCCTGAACAATGGACATGCCATCACCCACTTGGACACTGCTTAAAGTAGAGGGTGGGGAGACATTTTGATTATAGTGTTCATCAGAAAACAAAGTGAGAAAGAGCTGCCTGCCCATGGGTGCCTGTCTACATTTGCACCAAATGGTGATACAAGGAGTTTGAGAGTGATGGCAGAGGAACCTTTATCCACTACCAGTAATAGGGGAACTCAAACTAGCACCAAATGAAGCTCAATCTGAAAATGTTTCGGCTGCTGAAATCCAACCTGGAGTACCCCCAGCTTCCAGCTTGTTTTCTTATCACATGGGGACAGGAGCTGGGGAGGCATTTCACAACAAATGTCATTTATCCTTGTATTTCTAAAGCTTTCTGTTTCTTATACACAAAACTGCTTTTTTAATTTGAGTTGCTGGTGGTGGTGGGAAGGCTGCCTTTTTTCCTTCCAGCTTTGGTTTCTCACTTACAGCTCAGAAACCCCTTTTAAGGTCTACTCTCTGTGATAGGCATTTCGCCTCGTATTTAGGGAATCACACCCACATGCTGCACACATCCATATGCAAACACACAGACAAGCACACATATTTTCTGAGTGAACTGAACTCCAAATCTTGTGCTTTAATATAACTTAAACAGCCTGTGCAGAACTCTCTGGTATCAGAGAGATTATGGAGTAGTGCTCTGAAAACACCGTAGAAAAATTCATACCAAAAGGAGAAGACCATGCATTCTGCTGGGTTTCACTGCAAGGCAACAGTCACAATTCCCGGAGTCCATTCCAGACCATGCTTCTCTTTAAATTTACTATACATCAGTTTCCCCAAGGCTGAATTGAGGCTAACAGCATGACTTGATATGATTTGGGCAATAGTTAAGTGAATATGTTGGAGCAGTGTTATTACATACTATGCTGTTATAATTGGGACAGTGTGTTTTTTTAGCATTAGATGTCAATCAGCCAATGCTAAAATTCCCCTGAATTGCAGATGGGTAGATGAGGACAGAGAGATTTGGACAGAGTAACTGGTAGGCTATTCTCTAGGGTACTCTAGGGTGCAGGGAACACACACTTGTATCTTACTCTTGAGCAAGTTATTGATGTGCACCCTTTCAGTGGCTTTGTTCAAATTCGGAAAGTCTGCATCAAATCCTTCATGCTTATGTTCTGGATCCTAGTTTCTATGTATTCCACTAGCTGAAAGAAAAATGGCTTAGCATCTGATTGACCACCCTGGTCTGCGTCCATATCATTCAGGGCCATACATTCCTCTATTTGTGACAAAGCAGCTGGAATAGGCCAAAAACAAATGAGGAAAGCCAATAGTTAATCAGTGGAACAGTCAAAGCAGGGTGCAGTGCATGCTCCCTGACTTTCTTTCAGTTAACATTACATATGCTAAATAAATGTCATCCCAACTGGGACTTGGGCTTTGTTTCTAGCTCATAGAAATGCTCAGGGAAGCTGAATGACAAGAATCCTATTGCCTTACATGGCTTCACTGTGCAGGGAAATCTCCAAATGTATTCAATACAATTACTTCTGCTCCCAGGAAAAAGACGTTGAGGTGAGGGAAGGGATAAAATCGTCCTGTGTCCCCTTCTTGCATGAAACACTCTTCAGAATTGTGACTTTATTTTCCTTTAGTGACTGGTTTCTTTCAGTTCTCACACCTAGTTGCTTTATCATCCCAGCATACTACAGATGGCAAGAGTCTCAACATGGTGAAGAACAGTAGTGGACATTTACAAACATAATGTCTATGCATAGGAGACACAACCTGTGAGTGAACCAGCAATTAGCAATAGGCAGTAACTAACAAAAGTCAGGAATAGACATAATTGAAGAGTGTGTCCATCTTCTGTGACAATATTTGGAGGACACTGCCAGTATTTAGGAGGATACAATATTCCTTAAATGCCAGCGTTGCAATAAATTTGAAGGCCTGCTGTGTGAGCACCCGAGAAAGAGCAATAGAGCAATTCCAGAGGCAAGCGGAGGCAGGAGAAGGGCTATATGTCCTTGAGATCTTACCTTCTCCTTGGCAAAACCGGCTGATAGAGTTTTCCTTATCAGTAGAAACTATCATGAGCTGCAAAGGTTGGATCTGTAGAATTTGAACTTTCTTGTAGTTCCTGCTGAGTACAGCATTCAAGAAAGCGGACATTAAATGGATTAAGAAGTGGGTAATGGACAAATCTCAAAATGCAGTTGTCAAAGAGAAAGTGTGATAGAGTGAGGGTGTTTGTAGCACAGTTCTGCACGGATCAGTACCAGCACTGATGATAGTCAGCATTGTCATGAATGAAGAGGAATTAAATATCCCAGCTGATAAAATCTGTGGATAACACAAAATGGAAAATTGTACGGGCAGGACTCTGATACAGAATCATCTGACTTACTTAGGTCACACTGAACGAGCTTTGGCTGACTGAGGCGATATGTGCGTCTTTTCACAGAACTAACTCTAAGCTGACTCATGTAGGAATGAGGCTAAAAACCAGACCTAAGGAATTAGGGGTTATACCTCGTAAGACAGTGACCTAGAAAAGTACCTAGGCAATGACCTAGAAAAGTGGCTAGCATGGCTGAGGAAGTCAACATTAGCTCCCAGCATCATGGTGGGTAAAACCATCTAATGGGACCTCTTGCTGTCCAAATAAGGAAACTGGAAGACAAAGATGACTTTTTAGTAGGTAGCATTGGTGGGGAACTACACTAACAAACTGATCCTAGCTCAGTATGCAGCTTTTAGAAATTGTAAAAGATTTTGAAGAGACCACAGATACCTCAGAGGGTCAGGTTAAAGAGCTGTGCTCCAAGTAACTTCAGTCTTTATGGAAGTATCTTTTCTTGCAGGGGAAAAAAAAGACATGTATACCAAAAAGCACTTTAATCAGCTGGAGAGACACTGAACTTTTCTCCAAAACTTTTCTAATTTGAATGCTATGCCAAACACGTTGAAATGAGAAGTCAGAATCAGGCTCTTGTCACAAGAGGATATGCATCAAAGCAACTTATGATGCTGCCAGTTGCTGTGTCTTGTGTCATCGTAGTAAGACTTGACTCCTCTCCAGGATGCACAGTTTAGCCAAAATACAACCTATTGGGATACCTGTAAGCCAGAAGCAGAATGCAGAAGCATGGTGACTCATCCATGGGATAGGAGGGTCTTTGGGAGCAGCTCTGTAGGCATCTGCAGTACACAGTGGAAGAGACAGATGACTGAAAAAACTTTTTTTGTTGATAACCCTGTGAATTACTGAATAGAACAGGGTTAAGGGGATTTTGATAGAAAGATGGTGTTGCTGTTCCTAGTTCTTCTTCCCACATGATTCCCATCTTTGCCTCCTGACTGATGCTGCAGATCACTGGAGAGGGTCTTTAGCATAGAGAGTGTGCCGAGACCATGTGCTGGCTCCTGGTGTCAGTGTTATCACTTGCTGTCACATTTCGAAAGGGGAAGCAAGCCTGTGCCATGCACGCAGAGAACAAAGCCCTTGCAGAGCCGAGTGAAAGTTACAACTTGTCAGCACGTCTCTCAGCCTGCCGAAGGCCAAACATGAAACACAAAAAGGCCTGAAATGAGGAAAAAAGGGGGAAATATTAGCACTTTGAGCTCTCAAGCTCAAGAAAAGGCTTGCTATAAAATAGCACCTTCGCTCCCTGCCTCTCCCTGTGTCTTTGAGTCCTTGCTAGTGATGAAGGGAAGAAATGACTCCCCTTAGCACAGCTACAGTACCATTGCAGTAACAGGTTCAGATCTGGCTTACACAACTTTTGTTTCTCCAGACCTCCAAAAATCCTTATTAGGCAAAAAGCATTTTTAGTGATGATGAAATCAGAGATGAAAAAGTCTACTGGGGATTAAGTTTTCCCACATGGACAGTGAAGCTCTTGTAACTGGCAACTGGCATTTTTGTGACTCAGATTTTGCCCTGTTTTGGAGAACGAATATCTGCAGGTACTACCCTATACAGTAGTGACATGATGGGCATTTGTAATTGTTTATCTGACCACAGCTGGGAAAATAATTCTGTCATTGCAAGATGCTGTTGATTTACAACTACTAAAACTTTACATCAGGAATCTTTGGGGGTTTATGCTTACTGATCGTTTGGTCCAGATGTGTAGTTTTCTGATGTGAGTACTTTTAACATGGACAATTTCCCATGGCAAGAGAAAGACAATAGTATGGTCAGTACTGGCCATGGGGAAAAATAAAAACATTCCTCTCAGTCCCCTCCTGTACAGAGATGCATCTTGTGTAAACTCAGAGGAGAACATTGACTGAAAGCAGGATATCAGCGTATCAGCTTCGTGTGGACTCAATCCTTTATTGCTAGTTGTTGTTAATAAAGGTGGTAGTAGTAGAAACATCCTTCAGGCTCTCTAGACTAATTAAAATTAGATGAAGCAGAGCCCTGACAACAGAAAATTACTTAAATATTTATCTTGTTCTACCATCTCCTTCTTCTGGTATCCAAACTTGTAACATATTGAGTTCCTTCCTTTAAGACGCATATTCTGTGTAGACTAAGATATGCTCATCCTCTCACGGTTACTGTATGGAAATTCTTGGTCTCCATCTCCTATCTCTTTCTGATTGCTCTCCTTCATGAGTTGCACTTGAATACAGAGTCCCAAGTTTGAGTATAGGAATGGAAGGATCAAGTTGTGGCTTAAGGCCAGGATTCCATCTAACACCTAGAGACTAGTGGATAAAACCTGAAGGAAAGCAAAATTGCAATAATGCTTCTTCAGAGAGTAAAGGACCACCTAACAATACAGAAGCAAAGCCATTCAGTAAGACTTAGTAGTTCTTGTTGAGGTGAGCTGTGAAAGACTTTTTAAAGAGCACTGAAAAGAGGAAACTCAGTAAGAAGACCCCCATCTTCCAGGATGTGAGGGAAGAAAATAGAGAAAAGCTCTGCTGGTGTTAGTCACTAATTGTACATGTTTTCTGTGGTCAAAACAAATTTGCAATGAGTTCAGATGACAAAGCTCAGAGCTCAGAATCATGAGTCTGTCCCCACAGGCCTGTCAGACAAGAGCTGTATAGACCTTGCATAGGCCCAGCCTTCACTCAGGTCCACAAAAGCACCACCATCATCATCCTCGCAGCCTCTTGCTCCTTTCAGCAGCAGTACCTGGAGCAGCTATGTGAGCACTGAGGTCCCATGCCCTCACCTGGGCAAGCCCACCCTGAAACACAGCTGCTAACAGAGCTACCAGGAAGGCCGGTGCCTGGAGTAAACTGCCTCTGCAGCAGTAGGCTCTTTATGAAGTGTTCTTTACTGCTGGCATAGCACCCGGCTCATTTTCACCTTTCTTAAAGGTTAACCTCATTTCCCTCTATTAGTTAGTTTTAGCGAATGCCATTCGGTGCAGCAGTTAAAGAGCTCTGTCAGCAGATGAAAATGACAGTGGCATTTAGATCCAGTCAGGGTTGAAAGTTGAGGGAGTTGGAGGGGGAAGTGGAAGAAATAATCTTCAATAAAACGTTTGCACGGGAACGTTATCAAGGGAATCTCACTTTCCCCAGCGAGATAAGAGATCTTTGGCTCTGTGTGCCTAGGGGAGCACTTCTCCTATGAGTCTGAAAATTCAGAGAGAACTGTTTGGGAGGCTTTAGGTTGGGCAGAGGGGCATCCCACATGTACGGGTAACTTCTTGTTGGGAGCCTTACTTCCAACCAGGCATGTGCTGATTAATAATTTCACTAAAGGAAAGTCCGGGTTGCAAACTGTGTTTTATTTTAGGTAAGGTCCTTGGGTGTGCTGGGCCTAGAGCGGAGGAGCTGAGGTGAGCCTGATGGCAGCTGCAGCTCCTCGCAGGGAGCGGAGAGCAGCGCTGAGCTCTGCTCTGTGTGACAGCGCCAGGGAACGGCATGGAGCTGTGCCAGGGGAGGGCCGGGGGTTGGGGAAAGGCTCTGCACCACAGGGCGGAGGGCATGGAACAGCCTGCCCAGGGCAGCGGGCACGGCACTGAGCTGCCAGAGTTCAAGGTTTGGGCAATGCTGTCAGACTCAGGAGTTTGGAGTTCAGATTGTCCTACGTGGAGCCAGGAGTTGGACTTGCTGATTCTTCTGGGTCCTTTCCAAAGATATTCCACGATTCCGTGCTCTGGGCTGCTGTTTTAAAAGACGTGGTAAGCCTGGCAATAAAATCTTCCCCTCCGCTCAGAGGAAGGAAGAATTTTGTCTGTGCTGGCTATTTTGAAGAGTATTTTGTTGTTGTTGCAATGGAGTGGTAAAAGGAGATTAAGAAAAGAGGCAGAATCAGGGAAATATGTATAGGCAAATATATAGAGATTCTCAGACCCTAGCACACAAAAGGTATTACTGGCATCACTCAGGCTCTGCTGTCCTTCTGTCCTCGCCAGACCTCCTCTGACACAGCTGCAAAAACTTCATTCTGCATCAGGAAGATTTTGCCTGGGAGGTTTGATACCAGCAGCAGTGGGAGGAACATATTGAACAGCAGTTCAGCAAATTGAGGGTCTAATCCAAAGCCTGCAAGGTTCCATGCCACTCTTTTTCATTAACTTCAGTAAGCTTAAGCTGTAACCTTGAATGTTTATTTCAAGCACTGGTGCAGCATCACTTGGAATATTATGCTACATTGCATACACACCTTGAGGTAATGGTCTAAATGTGTATATGGATAAGTCAGGCCTGATCCTGCTAGGCACCATCCTGTAGCAGACCCATTCATTTCCTAGGTCATTTCTTGAGTTGGCCAAAGCATTTCAAAGGAATGGTTATATAGACAAATGTAGTTTCGTGAAGCAAAGTGTTCTTCTGGAACAGGTCCATTTAAATGAGATTTTTGCCAGGGTACATTTTTTTGAAATTAATGCATCAAGTTCTCATTTCAGGAGGCAAAAACTTGTCATTTTAACATAATCTTTTTGATTAATTTTGTTTCAAGTATGTATTGTATTAAATCACTGAGAGCATAAGAATTTCTATCTTGGGTTAGAGCAAAGGCTTTCTAGTTTAGCATCTTCTGTTCCATCAGTGCTCATTAGAAAGAGTAAGATAGGGATTTTATAAAAAGTGAGCCTCCTCTTAATATCTTCCAGCTTCAAGAGGATGTAAGTTTAGTGACTAAGATAGATTTTGCATCTGGATCTTCATGTTTAGTAGCAGTGAGTGGACACAGCCACCACTAAACTACCTTCTGCTTCATTCTTTTTGGAGCTAATTTATGACTTTTGCCTTCAACAACATCCCATGGCAGAAATACTTTCCTTTACCCATATAGTGTGTGAAAATGTACTTTCTTTTGTCTATCTGAAAACCACAGCTACTTTATGTATTTTATGTTTTGAGGTTATTAAGACAAAGCCTTTTATTCCTCTGAGACAAAACCCTTTAACATTTCGCAACTGAAGAATTTCCATTTCACAAGAACTTTGGCCTCTCTAAGTGGAAGCACAGCTTTTGAGTCATAAGTATTTCCCATGGAAAGAAAATCCCATTTTTCATACAGATTCAGTCATTTCATTATATCAGTGTAATTGAGGTTTATTCAATTATATCAGTGTAACAGTAAAAAGTAAAAATAAACAAAGAAACAAAACCCATTTTGGCACCCTAGAAGAGGATGAATGAAAGCTTAACAACAGCAGCTTCTTCTTCCCAGTTGGGCTAAAAAGTTCACAGGGACAAATTAAGGGGAATGAATCACCCCAGCCTGATCACACTGTCATTATGTCATGCCCTCATGCTGTAGTGTAAATGTCTGTAAGGAAGGTAGTATTCATTATAGGGAAGGAGACCAATTCTCACCTTCATTTTTACCTACAAAATCCCTTGTCTGAAGTTTCCACCTAGCTAAAGCAGAACACGCTTAAGAAAAGATACACCTTAAGAGGTCTGTCTTCTGGAGATAAAACGTCACTGTTAAGGCTTCCTTACAGATGGTGGGATATCTGAAGGATTCAATGCGTAAATCTCATTTAAGTTCAGTTCTTGCAGCCTGTGTGCACCTCACACCCCTTCTGCTCACATCCACAAGCAAATCTGACAGGACTTCATCTCTTGCTCAGTAAAGCAGGGTGAAATTATATTTCTATTTCTAACCTTCATATTTTTCTACTTATAGTCACAGGCAGGACTGTCTCTTTTCATGTTTACGGACACATCCTGGCACACTTCACTCTGATTTTAGCTGTGGATTCCAGATACAAGTGTCAAACAAATAATACACAAAACTTCCTTTTGAAATATGGCTTCATAACTGAATTGAGCATTAGGCCTGGAGCTGTATGATGCAGGAGAGGTGTTATTAAGACCTATGAGACATGCTGCTTGGATTACTTTATTATTATTGTATTCTTTTGCCTCTCCTTCTTCATTTTCTTTGTAGATGAAGGAATAGAGAGGAAGGAAGCAAGCAAGTTTATAAAAGCAAGAGAGAAAGAAGTTGAGGCATTTTGTGGAGATCTTTAATGACATTCTGTATAATTTGAAAGTGGGGAGGGAAGGGGGGAGAGAAAAAGGGAATTAGCAAAAAAACTGGCAAAAGAAAAGTGGAATGTGGAGAGAAGCGTGTGGATGAATTTTAATGCAATCAGAAAGCTGTAATAATGGTAATAAAGGAATATATTCAGACGTCAAGAGAGGGAGAAGGGAACAGGACCCGCGACGCCAGAATTTAAATTAGACATAGGCGTATAATTCTCTTTTCTTCCCCCCCACCTTTCTTCAAATGAAGGAAATGGAATTTTTAAGCACAGCGAAAGAGGGATTAACAATTGGCAGGTTTTCAGCCCTTTGTCTTTTGGCGAATCCCATTTAATCACCGTTTTTAATATTAAGGAGGCTGTGGCCGTGCAGGGCTGTCTCAGGCTTGGGGGAAAAGGGATGATATACAGAAGAAAAGAGAGATAACACTTAGGTTCAGGCAATTGTGAGGAAGTGTTTCAATTACCTCCACTGAAGTCTTTTAAAAACTGAAGTTTAATTTGATCTGAAATGTCGTCACAGCTCCTGCAAGAAAAAATATGTCCTTTCCACCCCCCCTTCCTACCCATGTCTTTGCTGTTCCAATAACTCTCAATGCTCAAGGCTTGAGTGCTACCATGGATTAATGTTGTGGCCTTCTGGGCTTCTGGAAGGGGTTTCAAAGCCCTGACAGGTCACCAGTGGGATGAGTTTAGGAACTGAAACTTATTTTCTTGACATACCAGCTTTGACACCACTGACCCTACAGAGTTTGTCATGAAGCTTCTAAGCTTTGCTCTGAATGAGTGTGAAAACCAAATGGCGCTCCAGGCTCAACCTCAGCCCAGTGTTGCCACAGAGTGAAAAAGGGATGTTACACATAGGAATTAAGATGTGTTAAATTCTTCAGAACCAAAGGCTGCAGGAGTTGTATTCAAATCTAAGCTGTCTCTGAAAGATGAGTGTAAAAGCATGATGTAATTCAGTGTTTGTTTGAGGTGTCACTTGATAGTACAACAGGCTTCTCCTTCACCTCATTCTCCTCCAGGAAATCCATCTAGTTTTTTAGTGCAGTAGAAATCCATAGATTTTCAGGAGCTGGGAGTGCAGACAGTCACGGAAAATCCAGCAAAGCTTAGTTACAACACAGCTGCATGCTTCCACACTTCCATGCCAGTCTCCTTAGGTGCTTTTCTCCTATGCATATTCCAGTGCACCAGCTCATGGCCAGAGGTGTTCCTGGAAAATGCCAGCTGTAAGCACAAGCTGCCAATATCAAGGGAAATATATGCAATTTTTTTTTAAATTATTTTTTTCCGTAATTGAAAGGCTGATTTGAATTCAGTTATTCTTCTGGTTTGGGCATGGAGAAATTGGGTTCTTGGCTATACATTGAATTTAGGAAGATCAGGTTTTGAGGCTTGAATCTTTTCCCAAAAAAACACTGTCTCATGAATCATTCTCTGAAATATTCCAGCTGAGTGTCTGATGAATAAACTTGGAAGAATTATGATCTGCCAGACACAAATCAAACAGAGTCTTTGTGCTTTGCACAACACCAGGTCTTAGACTTGCACTCACCATAAGATTTCCTAAGCAAGGGCTACTAATAAAGTGGGTCATTGTGAGTTGTTTTCCCAGCTCAATAGCTAACACCATAAAACCTGTTGTTTGAGATCTGCACAGGGAATAGCATCTCTTAGCAATGGACAGTTACGATGGTGCTGCTCAGCAAGTCAGAACTGCTGATATCTGTCTTGGGGTTATAATATTCTCAGTTGTACAAGGAGATTCTGCTGTTAGAGTTGTTTAGAGTATGTCTTCATAGCAGGGTTTGCTTGGCCTGTTGCCCAGGCTTTGTCCATAACTTATTCTGTATCTACATGGAGGAAGCCTAAGTGAGCTTTCATATGAGCTGTCTAGACAAGACTGTAGGTGTACTCTGGGATGTAACTTCTCTAAAAGTAGACAGTGAGTATTGCCCTATGAGCACAGGCCAACAAAGCCCAGACAATGATCAGCGTTCCAATATGAACTTTCTTCTCCATCTCCTTCAATATTTTCTTGTCCCACATCAGTAGTTTAGTCACTCTATTTATATCCCTGCTCTCCTAAACAATTTCTGGACATGGATTAGTAGCTGGTGCAGACCAAGAATCTCTTTCAGTGGTGCCAAGTAGGTCTCCTTACTTGGTGAATCCAAATGAGAGCCTTCAAAACAGAGAATTGGCCCCAACACTTTTAATTTGTAAACATAACCTTAGAATTTGGGCTCACTTGTTGGTGTGTATTTAGTTTCTTTCCAGTTACTTATGGGGCCAACAGGAGTCATCATTTGTGTTCTCTTGGACAGATGCACCCAGATCATCACTGTGACAATGTGTTCAGGGATCTTGCCACTGCAGGGCTTAAAAATTTCTTCCCAGGACATCAATTCAAGATCTGTGTTCATTGTTATTTTCAAAAGCAGGAATTTCCTTTCAGAACCAAGCCTATTTACTCCTTTCTCTTGCCTGAACGTGCAATTGCGGAAATAGTAAGGCTCTTCACTGTGATAGACACCATCAGAGGGTTCAGCCATAAATCTGACTTCCAGTCTGTCAGATGCCATTCACTGTTATTGCTAGAACTGCTTGCATTTTTGGCGCATGTCAAACACTGAAGAACTTTAGTGCCCAATGTAAACAGTAGTCTATTCTTTTTACAGACAGGGAAACTGAGGCTGCCCTTTCATTGGGTAGTTATATATGATATATTTCTGCTGCTGTCCTTGCAAGAGTTGTATTGTAAATGTTTTGTAACAGTAACTACACGGTCATCCATCTTGCTAATATGAAGAGTAACAAATCATACAATGGGAAAAGTGATTTTGCCTTCCATAATATCTATAGCAGAGCTTGAGATGAGTCCCAGATTTCTGTCTGAAATGTACAGATGGGAACTTTGGCCAAGTTCTTACAGATTCTCATGAGCCTACTCTTCCATAACTGAGACAGGAGTGATTTGCACTCAAAACAAGAACTAGAGCCTGTCACTAGAAACCACTCTGTGGCATGTTCAAAGTAAACAAAAGGAAGCAGTTCATAACACAGTGCATGATTAAGCTGCAGAATGCCATGGATGCTCGTAGTCCTCTTGGGTTCAAATCCCAGTGAACAATTATATCTAAGAAAGACAGTTTGAGAGCTGTTGTATACAAAAACACAGCTTGAGGCTCCAGAAGTACCTAAACTGCAGAATGCTAGAGTCAGGGAGAATATTGTGGGGGATTATCAAAATTGTTTATTCTGTTCTTATCCTTTTCCCTAGGCATCTGTGATTGGCCATGGTAAGAGGCAGCATTTGAGTCAGACCTGCCATCTCTCATACAGCTGTTCTTTCGTTCTGCGTGCAGGATCCACATCCAAGTCAAGGCCCAGAGTAGAGCCATGCAATTAAACAATAGAAACTCTTCAAACTTCAGATGCAACAGTAGAGAGTAATGCACCTGTGGGATGAAGCTTCCTTCTTTGTGCAGGAGAATTATGTTCCCACACCTGGGCTTATATTCATTTGCGCTTGTCCCCATCACACAGCTGTTCAGATTAGCTGTTATTCTCTCTAGCCCGGGTGTCTCAAAGCCTCTGTCTCCAGCAGTCAGAGACTGGCAGCTGTGCAATCATATCTGCTAACGAATGGGATATAAAGAATCTGTTAAGTAAAACCAAACCAGGGAGGGAGGAGGGGAAGAGATCAGCACAAAGAAATCACTCCTGCTAAGATGTGATTAGGGATGCCCCAAAACACCCAGCTGTGAGGAACAGGTGAACTCAGCAAACATTTTAAAGCCAGCAGCAGAATTAGCCCCTTGTGGCTGTTGTTGGATACGGGAAGGGGAGTGAAAAAGGGGGGAAATAGGAGGCCATGCAAGAGGAATGAGGATTCGGTTGCTATTGTTCATAGTTAGGTAGCAGTAGGGTTTTGTTATTTCCAGAGTAGGTTGGGTTTTTGGTTGTTGTTTTTTAATCCTGTCCTAATTTTTGAAACACCTCCATTTTACAAGGTTCATGTATTTTCCAGCAAGGTACCACGGAGAAGATAATTAGCTAATTTACAATTAGCTACAACAGAATTCGTAATTGCTTCCCCTGTGGAAAGGGCTGCAATCATCATCACGGAGCTGTAGGACTGCTGCGAAAATGGCAGTAGGAGTGTGCAGCCCAGGCCCCAGGAAATGCCCTGCTTTTAGCCTATTGATCCGCCTGATTAGCGTGGGTTGAGGGGAGCAACAAGACATTCTGATTGAGCGCTGCTTTGAGCCTGCAGAGTTAAGTTCAGAGCTGGACCTCAATCCAAACTTCCATAGATTCAGAGGCATGCAGCTCACCTCTCTAATCTGTAGATCCTTCCTTGTCCTGAAGTCCACAATTGTATGAAATGGCTCCTGTCTGTACCTCCTCCTTGGCTTTGGCACATTTCTGCCTCTACTGCATGATCATCTGTCCAAATCTCCTTGATGGATGTTCAGTGCCATTGACTCTCTACTCTCTGACAAAGGACTGATCTTGAAAGCAGTCAAGGAAGATTGCTTTGCCTTTTCCTTCCTCTCTGAAAGATATGACACTCAGTCCTACTCACCAGCATTTTCTTATTACCCACATCTGCAGGGCAAACGTCTCTGGGTAGTTCACTTGTTCATTCATAGTGCCAAGGAGATAAGCCTAAAAGGGCCTTCCCAGTGCTTGGACTGAGGCTCCACAACTGGTTCCTCACTGTGTGCACAAGCAATGTTTGGCAAGGAGGGAAACAGCAGTACAGACAAATAATTATTAGCTATACAAATAATAGAATTAATTAATGTCTGCCTTCTGAAATGAAGCCATACAGTAACCTGATCCTGATGCTTATAAAGCCAAAAGCATTGACTAATATTAAAGAATCCTATGGTGAATCCTGTGCTCCTTGCAGACACAGACTCCCCTACAGAAGTAGGCAAATGCAGGTTTTGCTCTTGCATGGAGATGCACACACACTATCTGTCTGTGATGCCCTGGCAATGAACTCGTGATAAAATAGGGATGCTCATAGGTTTTAGAATAAGAGGTTTGATGGTTAGAAGGGACCGTAGTGGTCTTCTGGTTCACCCTCCTGATTAGTCTGGGCCATGAAGGTGGTAGATCTGTCTCTCTTTATTTCCAAGGCCTTGGTTGTAATGTTCTTGATGGTAAAGCTAGCTGATGCTTTTCTGATACAAGGATTCAACCTCTTTGTTTTGCATGAGGAATAGGAGAACACAAGTGTATTTATATGCTCTTATCTAAATGCACCCCCACGCACACACATACATTAGCAAGAGCTATCTGGATAAACACAAACCTGTGTCATGTCTCTCTGTGAATGACCCTAATTTTCCCCCAGTCCCTCCACAATTGCTGTGATTCTTGTTCTTGTCCTTTTGCTCTGCAGAGGGTCAAACATCCTGCATCTCATTGTCCCTTCTGTCTCTTTAATTAGTGACTGTCCTCCCCCTTCTCCCTCTCACTCCCGTGTCCCCCCTTCCCATCTCCTCTTGGCACTTGCTTTGCAATGCTCTATTATTTCACCTTTCGCGCGTGCCGTCTCCTTCGCCCGGGCCTGTCTGACACCTCTGCCTTACGCTTATCATAAAAAACATAACATTTAAATACAAATAGAACAGGGAATAATTTAACCCCTATTTGCACTGGGGAAGGTGTTGAGACTTTGTATAAATACAGCTGGGGAGATTTATAGACACTATATATTTCTCTGACAAGTTACATTTCTTCACCACTGTATCTTGCAGCCTGTTTTTTCCAACTCAGGCAAGCCTCAAGTTTAGAAAGAGAGGAGCCTCATTTTGTGGGAGCACTGGAAGTGTTATCAAGGGGTCACCTCTGAAATTCCATGACTACTGAAGCCTTTCTCTGTCTCTTTTCCTGGGAGGAACAGGGAATGTTGGCTCCATTGGTCACTGTGCTTTGTAGATAACAAAAGGGGGTCAACTTAAGATGAACTTAATTTCTGACATTACAGAAGTGTCTCAGCCCACTCACTGTTAGGGTCTTGAGGCATATCAGCAAAAATTTTGGCCCTTCAGAGAACTGAAGCACAAAGGAATAACCATCCCTGTTTATTTCCATGGGTCAACCAGACATGATGGGTTCAGGTTATGGGGAAAGGCCAATTATGGGGTTAACAATAGTGAAATAAAAATTTGTATTAATTAATTTATTTATTTATTAATAAAAAGTGGGGAGAAGAGGCTTACATGGACAGCCCACTGAACATCTGCACTGCAGGGCAGAGTGACTGCTCAGACTGCTTCTGTCTGCCCCTCCTATGAGGCCAGTGAGATTTCTTCACTAACTTGAAAAATTTAGGATCCTGATATTACATAGGTTTGAGATGTTCCTTGCTGTAAAAGAAAGAAGTCTGGGATTGTAAGAGTGGGCCTGCATCCTACAGAGCTTGGAGACAGCTTGATTAGGTAACTGCTTCAGGCTACTCTACAGCATAAACCTCTGTTTTCTGTAGCACTGGTCTGAGTATGTAAAATGGTCTGAGCACAGTCTGAGCAAGGACACTGGAAAAGTTTGGTGGGGAGCATCTGCAGTGTGCATATGTGCTCAGACAAGTCCTGCTGACTCTTGCACATCCTCACCTCATTTCACACCAGCAGCCTCATGACCCTGCTCAGACACATTTACAAAGCAGAAGTAGTTGCCACAGTGCACAGCATGTTGGCTTTTTGTCTGGGCCTTGGCAGAGCAGCACATGGGAGCACTTGGGGTGTGAGAGGTTCACACAAGCCCATTAGGGGATAAATTCATTAGCCAAGATCAGGAATGTGCTGAATGGTCTCAGCTGCTGGCCCCTTCTCTCTCTCTTCCCACTTGAGATGTGCAAGGGACATTGTTAAAATGCACTGCTGAGCTGGGATGTGAAAGGTAAATGCAGCACTTTGTTAGTAGAGCCTCACTTAAAAAAAAAAAAAAAAAGTTAAACTGACTCATTTTTTATCAGCTGAGTGTGTGATTGTGTAGATTTCTGAGATGGCAGATGTGACAGATGATTCCCCTGACAAACCAAGGTACAGTTTTTCAGGAGGGAGAGAGGGTGATGATTTGGAGACTGGGCTGAGGGTGATGCCCAGATGGTGCTGAGCACTGGCTGGCCTTGAGAGACCCCTTTAGGTCACCTCCTCTGAAGCAGCAGGACCAGCAGTGCCTGGGGAAGGTAGTTTTCACCCTCAGCAAAGCCTGTTACTGGTGGTCTGATGGCCACTTGTGTGTAGCTCCCAAAAGCATCACATCTTCTGCCAGCTGGCCGTGGGGACAGGCATCACTCCTCTCAGTGTTCAGCAGAGATATGGAGAACAGGGCTAAAATTAAAAAAAAAATAAAACATAAAATTAAATGTTTCCTAACATTAAGCTTTGCATAAACTAAGCCAGACAAGGCAGTTTCAGGCCAGTTGCACACTAGAGAGTTCTGCTGACAGAGGAAGGATATGATTATTTTTTTTTAATGATACATTTATATTAGCAAAAAGCCTGGTGAAAATACAGTTACACAGCTATAGAAGAGCTTTTGCTGATGCAGCTTATTTCAAATGGGGAAACAGTGTAAAGTATAGTATAGCAGACACTTCCTCTGAGATGGAAGTATTTACTAGACACAGACTTCCTAGGCAAAGCCTTTTGCCAGTAGAGTTCCCAGTTTTCTCCCAAAACTTGGCTCCCTCCCTAAAATGTCTCCCATTTCCAGGACAGCTCTTTCTACTTTTCAAGTGGGCTTTCCCCAGACATCTGGACAATCTTTGGAGCCAGGTTTTTTCCTGGGCATTGTCCTTACCCAGTCTAAAGACAGCCCCAGAGCACACACTCAGCTTTAGTTATTGCCTTTCTAAGGCGTTATAGTTCTCTTTTGCACATCAGTTTAATCACCAAGCAAAATGGTTTCTACTGGGACCTGCAAGGTATTCAATGAAAACAGTAGTTAGGTCAAGTAGGGGAGATGTATCTAAAGCAAAATTAACACCTGTCTCTCTGCGGCTTGGTTACTTGATTGAGAAATGTCCTTGGTCCATCACAGGCCCAGGCAAGCCGAAGTGGTCACACACATCATTTCCAAAAATTCTGAGGAAAAAAAAATATCTGACAGGTATGTTCTGGGGAAAAAATCTTGTGATTATACGAGTTCCCTGGATGCATTTCCCGTGGTTCACAATCCATTCACTGAGCCTAATCACCAATACGATTTTCCCTCCTTGATGTATCCATCCAGCAAATGAACATTTTAGTTGTCCAAAGCATCTTTTCTTGAGGTGAGTATAGACAACACAGTGCTGATAAGGGTTTTTTTTGTGCATCATTAGGGCCTCAACTTTGTGCTGCCAGCAGACACTGAGCTCCCTCTAGCTAATCAAATCCAACATAAAGCGTATTTCTTGTTTTTAATGTATCTATTGAAAGGTTAGCCCTATTTTTTATCTTCTGTCAGGAACACACACATATCCTCCTTAACCTATTTTTCCTACCATTTCTGTAGCCTTACTGAAAGCAACGTATTTCCTCATTTTCTGTAGTTGCACACTTTTGGTTCACATGGATAACTCCACTGCAGGACTGAAAACTGTTAATATCCTCAGTAGATATCAACTGCTTGAAAAATTATCCTCGCCCAAGGCTGTAGAGTAATTTGCCAATTTGCAGGTGCATCTTGGAGAGGGGAATTTTGATCAAACACTGGTTGAAGCAGAACAGATTGCCTACACCAATGATTTCTTGGTGAACAAAAGTGACATAAATCACTCAATTACTCAGCCAGAAAAGAGTTGTTGCAAACCAATGTTTTGTTCAGCCTTAGGTTAATATATGCATTTGAAAATAAATAAACAAATAAACCAATGCACTTATTTATTTATTTATTTACATATATTTATTCAAATTGGTTACATCTGCTCTGTAAAGTGTTCAGGGAAAAAAAAAATCTTGAATCACTAATTTACATACTGTTTAATGAATGATAAATGAGATGTTCATGAATCAGTTGCAAAGGGCCTGTTTACATACATGGCATGAACTACCTACATTTCTTTTTTTATTGTTCCTTACATGGTATAATGGTATTGATCTCTGAATGCAAACCTGACTCAGATGCATCACCCAGTGATCCCTGAGATCCTTCTACCAACTCAGTACTCAGTGGTCTGGTCTGTTTCCACAGGTATTTTCTCAGTTTGTTATGTTGTAGATTGCACCTCTTCATTCTTGGTCTCCAAGTATAAATAGTCTTCTTTATTCAAGATACAATATCTGCCATAGACTACATCCTGCTTTGACATGAAATAGCACCTTTCTTAAGCTACCTCAGATATTAACATTGATATAAGTTAACTTCATGTTTCAAGAAAAAATATAGGTTTCAAAAAATTTGGGCTTATTTTAAGTGAACTTAAAATAATCCAAACTTGAAGGTATATGCCTGTGAGTGGATATGGATGACAAATCTCGATTTACAGACCGTGGCTTCCATTATATCCTCATTTAAAACAGCTTACATAAAACTTTTTTTTTTTTTCCCTGCAACATATTTAGTATTGTAAAGGTTACTAACTTACGTTATTTTTCAATTGGACTTTATTTCTGTATGCTATCTTTATCCATGTTTCTCCTGGATGGCAGTCTGAGCAATGTTGTCATTTCACATACTGCAAAAACTGATCAGAAAAAGGTAATTTGGAAGACTTTGGTGCCTAGATTTCGAGAAGCAGTTAGAACATTTTAGATGTTTATGGGTTTGGGAGATTTTTTTCTTTCATTGAAATTGTCAAATTATTTTCAAGTACTCACTGAGAGTCAGATATTATTAAGGTGTTTCGAGCCAAGCACCTGAAATGACTTACAGCTTCTGAAATATGTCACCTCAATGAATTCACTGTTTCTTTTGCATGTGATATTGAGCTATCTTGGCTTTCAAATCCCTTTTGAAATATGGTAAGCATCTCTTTATTTTGTTCCAGAAGACAGAAAACTCTTTGTGGGCATGCTTAATAAGCAGCAGTCAGAAGATGATGTGCGCAGGCTATTCGAGGCATTTGGCAACATTGAGGAGTGCACAATCCTTCGGGGACCCGATGGAAACAGCAAAGGTAAGATGATGGCTTGTGGCACACTGTGTTCTTAGCTTCAAGATAGACTAGGTCTTAGTATATATATAATACTCTGGCACAACAAAGTCACTAGATGGCTGTAAGGACAATGTATCTTAGAAAGGGTCATATTTGCCAAGGGAGCCATTTCTTTGCTGTTTCCTGTCTGCTTATGTGTGAGAATAAAGAGCCAATTGCATGTAAGGATATCCCCCTCCACAACAAGCTGTCTTTCCATGTGCACACTGTTGCCTATTCCTGTTTCCTCAGAGGGCAGAGCCTTCACTCTGAAAACAATACCTTTACAAGTACTTAAAACAGGCTCTTCCCATCCCAGGAAGGCTGGGAGTTTCTTTCCTCATTGAACTGGCTCATTCTTTTTTTCCACCACTGTCTTTGCTTATTCCTCATGCAACAGTCCCAGGTCTTCCCCTTCCTTAGTTGGTCTTTGCACAGATATATATCAACCAGCAATCAAAATTGCAAGGGCGCAAGATATGATGTAAACAACACAGTCAGAAGGCAGTTACTGTTTGAAATACATCAATGCTTAATTGCAAAGCTTACCTTCTTTTGTCACCTTTCAGAATCTCCTGTTCCTGGACAGTACAAGGAATCTTTTCTAGAGTCCAGGTGGGAGAATGAGACTTCTCTGTTGAATCTGAGGGTCATTTTTTTCCCCTGACACTTTCTAGACAAAGTTACTTCAATTTGAATAGGAAGCCCTCTTCTCTTGACAGTATAATGTGTCCATTAAATATTGATCTGCTTATAATACATCATAAACTGTGCTGGAACATGCAGCACCAGGGAAGAGACCACTTTCACTGATGCAGTTCATATCTCACTAGATATTTTGACATGTGACAAAATCAACCAGCATTTCCATTTTTGCAATGGAAAGGCAAGAAATCCAAATCACAGTGATACACGGGAGAAAGATATTGCTGTTCTGTAAAGTCACTGGTGGCCCAAAATGATTTCACTCTGGCATTATAGGGCAATATTTTGATGTAAGTCAGCAAAGCCCAATCTTCCCTATATAAATGGCTTAAAATAAACTGTGGACATCTTTCTTAAATTTTATTGCTACTTTAACTTCATGAGACCCAAAGGCTTGGTTCACCAAGAAGAGCTCCAACCGTTGCTCAGTGGCAGATATTTCAGCACTCCTGTCACTGAAGAAATCAGCAAATTGGGTAAAAGCCAAAAAAATAAAAAAAATAAAATAAAAAAATCCACCTCTACCTGGATTTGTACAGAACAAAATCTAATGACAAAGGAGTTAAACAGAGTAATAATAAAGGCAATAATGTGTGAGTTTTGTAAGGAAAAGGTTTCAAAGGAAATCCAAACCACAGACTTGTATTCATTCTTGCTCTTTCTTTTTTTTTTTTTTTTAAACAATTTCATTATAAGTCCAAATTTGAGTGGCAGCTCCATATTGCTAACCAGTTTAATTATTAGTGCTAGCAGGCTGCAGTCTCAGGCTTGATTTCACTGAGCTGTTCAGGATCAATACTGAGCCTTGACAGAGGCTCCAGCTTCCATTTGCTGGTGCTATTTACTGAGAATGTGAAGCTTCTAATTTACACACACGCACAGATACATACACACAAAGAGCATTCAATCCTGTAGAAAACTTAAGGGTAGTGCCCTTATTTTAGGAGACAGTCAGGCGAGCCACAACTCCCACAAAGTTATTCCCAGTCTGTAATGTCTTCCATCTGCTAGAAACCAATGTGACACATATCACTTGTGAGATATTTATTTTGGGCAAGACTGATAAGGTGTAAATTCCATCCAAACTGAGTTTTAGGCAGATCAACTAAGCGCCAGATAGCAATCAGATTGCTCTGGTCCTAGCAAACCCATTATATAGATCTTCACCACATATCCCTGTGGTGAACTTCCTAGTCCTCCAGACACCTCGATGCAGTCATTACTTTGAATTTCAGCTTCCCAGAGAATACCAGCACAGCTCAGCCAGAAAGCCATTTCAACCTTGCCTGAATCCATGGGTGGAGCCATGAGGAATGCCCTGTATGAGGGCCTGTGGACATCGGAACCAGTCAGCCAGGGCCAGACAGACGCAGTTGCTGCTGAAGCACGCAAGCAGGTGTCAGAAGAACGGTGACTAGGGCATTTTTCTCCCAAACGAAGTGCAGAATGAATGTCTGTGCTGGGAGAGGTAGGATAGGAATGAGTTTTCCTACGTCAATTTCAGTAAAGTTCACCAGTGTGCATACAGGACCACAGGATTCCACGGATGTGAAAGTGAGATTAGATCCAGTTTAATAATCCAACAGGACCAATAGGGTCTGCGTTGCTGCTCTCTGGATATCTTCCTTGTTGTTTTCTCTTATAATTTGTTTAACTTTTATTTTCTAATTCAGCAGTTGTCTATTTTAGTACCTCAGAAAGCAAAGACTTCCCATTACACCAGAAGTCCTGCAAGTGGAGCCTAACACCTTATCCAATAATAACCTTAGGCCCTGACTCTGCAGTCTCCTCTGTGCTTGCAGGAAAGCTGACAAGGCAGTCAGAGCAGCCCTTCCAGCTCTATAATCTTGAAATAGGGTAAGAAAAAGAAAAACAAAACAACAAACAAACAAACAAAAAACATCTGTGCACATGTATCTCCCTGCTCAGCCCGGTTATATATCTCTGCGTGTCAAAATCCCTTCTTACTCCAGAACTGCTCCTGTCACAAGGACACCATTGTTTTGAGGAGTGCTGTGACTCATGTTCTCAGTTCATGAGATCCCAGGCACAATCCTGGTGACAAAGTGCAGAAAGATGATTGTGTTCACATTTCATGTTGTGTACAAAAGCCATCATATTGAACATACAAAGGGAACAAAATGTTTCTTTGACATTACACATAGGCAAAAACTGAGTTTTCATTTGTTCTTCTGGTTCAAAACCCAAGCAGGAAGCAGTAGGAAAAAGCAATGGAGAACTCTCATTAGCATATAAGGCATTAAATGAGACAAATGCCTCCTGCTCCCTTTATTCTCACCTTTATCCAGCTCCACTCATCCATCAGGTTCCTCAGCACAGAGGTGGATTTCACCTGAAGAGAGAGAAGCCCTCAACATGACAGCAACATGTAGCCAAAAATCCTCTTCTAAATGCATTGAGTAACTGAATCTGGAAAGCCTTTGTATATTTGCTAATCAACATCTTATTTTTAGAGGCATAAAGTACAAAAGAATCTGTGCAAATAATTAAACACCCTAATTCTGGATTATCTCTGATTAATGGAGAGGAAGGCACAGAATCTCAGGAGCCTGGGAATGCTGAGCTGCGATTATGTCATAATTGATCTCCATTGTTTCTAGCTGAAGTTTATCTATCTCATTTTCCTGTGATTGTCTCCTCTCAGCTCCTTGTAAATTAGATCCTACTATTAGCAACAATCATTATGCTTTTCCTGAAATACAGTCTGAGCACAGGGATATGAGGGAATGCAAAGTGAAGGAATCCTAACCAGCAGCTGATTGCGTACATATGTGTTCTTTTTAGAAGGGGCCTGTCATTGCTTTCTTTGACTTCACTTCTGGCAGCCTGTAGTGATGATTATAGACACCTTCGGGGCTAATTCTTCTACTTTTGTAAGTGACGTACCGTAGTGCTGCAGTTCCCACCATGCACTGCATGGATCCGTGATGGTTTGTTGACCTTCTAAAGATTCTACAAAGGAAATGAAGGACAGCTGTCCTGTTGTCAGGGCTGGCATCCCTCATGAGTGTTCTGCACTCCTTCAGGGAAACAACTAGGGCTTTGCAAATTGATTAAAAGCTCAAGAGTCTTTAATAGTAATGAAAGGGGATGGAAGCCAGAACTTCTCAGATCTCTTCCAATCTGTTCCAAAATCCTCCTTAGCATATGGAAATTACTCTTCCTCCCTCTGAGTCAATTTGCTTGTAGCTAAGAGTGTTAGCAATACTTTCCCCCACTCTTGTGATGCATGTGACCCTTTGAAGTGTTGATCATTTCTGCACTCTAGCAGATATTCATAAATGCACCTTTCTGCCCTGGAATCTTTTGCAAGAGTTCAGACAGTATGAGATTCCTCACATGGCAGTGTAGGCCAGAGGAGCACTGCCTACATTTCTCTGATGTGTACAGGAAAGCACCCATAGAACTACTGGTAAAGTAGCTTTTGATATAATATTCACTGTAAAATTCGGGTTTCAGTGGTGGAAAGATGGCTGTCATCACATGTATATCTATTCCATTTCCATTTGTTTATCAGAAGTTGTGTCATGCTTTTTCAGACCAAAGTTGCTTGGAGCCAGGACAAGCTCTGAGCAGCCTCTGTAATGGACTTCTACCATGCAATGATATACGACAGATACCTTGTGTATTTGAAAGTAGCTAAATGCCTTATCTACAGTTGGCCTGTGGTGACTTGTAACTCCGCTTACTTTTGTTCAATTCCTCACTGTTTTCCAGAACACCAGAGAGAGGAGCATTCCACAATATGTTTAATACAAATAAAAGAAAGTCATTTTCACACAGTAAATTAAAAAATTGTGCAACGCTAACATGGGAAGCTATAAAGGTCAAAAGATAAGTGGTTTCAGAAGGTTCTCTCTAAGTTTGTGTCCACCCAAGCTATATGCAAGCAGCATGAAACTTCTTAATCTACCTTTGCCTCAAGAAGTCCTTGAACTGCCTATGGCTGGACTTTGGGAAGGAATAACCAGTTTGCTTGTTAAGCTTTCTGCACTACCTTCTCTATCTATGCACTACATACTTACTACTACGTACTACTTCTGAGGACAGGATAAAATATTTAAATGGTCTGTCATTGGTACCCATGCAACCTTTCTTATGTTCTTCTTTTGCTTTTTCTAGGGTGTGCATTTGTGAAATACTCTTCTCATGCAGAGGCCCAAGCAGCTATCAATGCCTTGCATGGCAGCCAGACAATGCCGGTGAGTAGCCCTGTAACATGAAAAGCAAGAATTGCTCCCATGGCCTAATATGATAGGAGGAATGATTTACGTATGATCTGCTACTCATACAATAGGAAGATGGCATGTGGAGCTTTGGGTGTGTTTAACTCATCAAAGGAAACACCAGGATGGTGCTGTCATTTCATTAAAGCACAGAACCCCAAGTGGTGATTGTTCTGTCACCAGCAGTTTTTATGCACTGGAAACAAAATGATGTGGTTCAGAGATGCCAAAAATGTTGAGTCAAATTCACCATGAGCCACTTACCTAAGTTGCAGTGAGATGAATAAAACACGAATTTGTACCTAAGGCTTTCTTTGTTTTCCTTCCACAAAGAGTCCCTGCCTCTATGTGAAGGATTAATAACTTTTTGCCAGAATTGAGCAGAAGGCAGCATGTTCATGTAATGGCAGTAGATGCTAGAGACACATCACAGAGATGTACACTTCTATGCTATTGCATAAGAGCTTACCTCAGCATAAATGTAGTCTTCCCTACATCTAGCATTTGAAAGACAGTCTGAACTAACTACTGAAGCTCACAGGAAATGTTTGAGGGATCACTCTGCTTGGGCTAATATTTTGCAATATGAGGTTTCCAAACTGATAGTTCTGGAAGTGGAAATTAAAATGCAAATGTATTTTCTGTGCAGAATGATTCTTGTACACCATGATGCAGACCTGAAGGAATGTAAGTCATTCCATTATCAGTACAGAAAGACAATCTAGTCCAGTATGTTTGGGTTTATTTTAATAGCTTATTATTTTTGTTACTAATTATTCACGGTGTAAATAATGGAGGGTTAAGAAGCATGCTGATAACTTGGAAAGGATTCGGGGATTCTTGTTATTAAATATTTAAGATTGCAGTCTTCTGCTCCATATAAGGACCTCTAATCTCAATTCATGAGTTTATTCTAATAATATTAAAATAGTCCTGGCAAATGGGCAGCTTGTCTCTAGGTCTGTGTAGAGATGGAAGAGGAAAGTTCTTCACTTGGAAAGAGATTTCTGATAAGAAGTAGCAAATCATCACATCTTATTTTTTAGAACCCACACTTAGATAAATCAAAACAGAAAATGGTAGACATTTACTAATGAAGGTATTAGAAGATGGGATATCCTCTTTTTGAATTCTTACAATCAAGACTTGGAGACTTTCTAGAACAGAATGACATGTGGGTCTTACTGCCGATAAGCTCATCGTGAAATATGAACATCTTTCCTGGAACAGGTGAATGAAGTATTCTTATGTCTTAAAAACTACCATCCAAAGTGATGGTGTCTGTAGATGACATCAATAATGGCAATTCCAGAGTCTTTAGTATCACTAGACAGTGTAATAAAATGTCAGTTCCAGTCCCCTTAGAAATTTGGGTGACATTGATGAAAGCAAGATGGAGAAGAATGCAGAAAAAATCCAAGAAGAGTTGAAGATTTTATCTAGATCTACTATATCCAAAATACTCTTATCCTTCCTATTGCAGCACTGTTTAGATAAGAATGAATACCCATCTCAAACACCTTGGAACAAATTTTTGTTCCATGCTGCTGAAGTCAACTGAGGATGTGCAAGAAAAAAAAAAAAAAAAAAAAGTGAGGAATGTGGCCTTTTTGTAAGTTTTTCATGGGACCATTACTGTTGTTGACTTATTTAATCAAGTACTTGCTTTAGAATAACCTAACAGGTGGTTATTGAATAACCAAATCTAGGTCTCTAAAAAGCACTGCGCTTTAACTCTCACTAAACATATTCTAGACTCATGAATTTGAATGGCTTGACAAGTTTCCATGAATCAGCTGAACCTCAGCAGTACTCCATGCACATGCTATCAGTTCACAGAAAATGCAAGGAGAAAATTATGTTTTGACCTCTTTGTTTTGAGCTAAATTATGTGACACTTCCTCACATTTCCCATGAGCTATTATCAGGTACACAGAAAGCTACCATGGCTCAACAGAATAGTGAGGACTTGTCGAGTGACTTGACACTTCATCAAGACATTGAGCAGACAGTGCTATTCACAGAGGGCCTCAAAACACTTTGGACACTTGGAAAGATATGGGCCAAATTCTGCAAGTGATCACCGCTCTCATTCTCATTTTCATGGTGCTTCGGGGTTTGCATGCAGCTTCATTCAGGGCTTGGGTGTTCACAGGGAAATGCAGCCACCTCGTGGTGAGATGGCGATGTAGGCCTCGTCCTTGGAAAGGAGGGGCGCATTGCTGCCATATTCCTCCAGCTCCCCCTCCCATTTCTCTCGCCATTAGGACTGGCCTCATTTGTCTGACTGCGATGCCAACTCAAAGTTGTTCCTGTGGTTCAGCCAATTTAAACGTCTCTTGCCTTGTCCTCGTGTACTACCAACGGGGCATCCATCATCATTCTTGTCAGGTCTCGAGCCGTTCATTCCTGCGGCAGACTCCTGTTTCTCCACAGCTGTCAGGATTATTGCTCTACTGTGACTTCCTGTTCACACAACATATGTTGCCTAATAGTTTCAAAAGGCAACTTTCTTTTATGAAAGTTTTTTTTCTTTTTTTTCTTTTTATTAACCTTTCCTTGGACAGGTGCCTGACTGTCATCCGTCACAAGCCCACTTCTCCATGCAAGGCTTTGTTTTCTCCTAAGGGCCCAACAAGCAGGTATACAACTTTCAAATCTGAACACAAAGCAATTGCTTTGAGAAATAACTTTCCCAAAATTCCTTACTTCTGAGCAGGCCCAAAGTTCCTTCTGTATCTACCTGCCAAGAGTGCTTTATTTTTGGGTCTTTTTAAATTATATTGCCTATCAACTCATCAGCTTTAGAGTAGTGTTACATTTGACCTTCATGTCCTCCCCTGTGAGAGATCATCTTTTTCATGTACTTCTGCATGTATTTTTAACTGTAATTTGCCCTTTACCTTCAGCTGTGGTTACTCTGCCCTTTCCCATGTCTCTTCCTCACCCATAAGGGGCACAAACAGGTCTCTTCCCTTGATTCTCTTCACTTCTTCATCCAACTCTTGTCCTCAGCAGCCTTGTTCACCAACATGAATTCAGCAACCATTTCTGAAGTGACAGTTTGCACATCTAACTTCTCTACTAAAGAACTGACTCCTGTCCAAACTGAAATCTTGGCCTGTCTTTCCAGCATCTCCTAATGGATGGATGTCTAGCTGTCAAATCAAGCTCATGATGTATAAAACAGAGCTCTTTTCTTCCCAAACTCTGTCTCCTCTCTCCTTTACCTCCATTTTCAATCACTGTGGACAATATTATCATCCTACCTGTCAGTCGTGCTCCTACCTAGGCCTCATCTAAAGCTCGGTTTTCTCTTTCTCTCCTTGTCTTCACATCCAGGCAACAGCCAAATGTTGAAGAGTCATTCTGCACAACACATCAAAGATGTGGCCTTGTTCGTTCACCCACGCAGAATAAACCCTTCTCCATCCACTGTCACTCATACCAAAATTTCAGTAGTGTTTATGCTAGTTTGAAAGGCTAAATACCATACTACTTTTGCATATCTTTGATGATTTCATACCATGGTACCTCAGGAATTCTTGTTGTTATGAATTGATTCCTGGAAGGGTAAAGCAGTACTGATAGCTAATTTTTTTTTTTTTTTTTTTTTTTGCATTGAGACAAATATGGCAAGTAGGAATTAAGACTGCGATTCACTCGATTTAGCTTTAACAGTCTAAAAAAATTTTATCTACTATAAACATCTTCCTAAAAAGGAAAGACATTTCTAGAGCTTCATGCTTTCTTCCCCTTACCTATCTGTGGTAGGATGGGATCAATTAACTTTTGAGCATGCCCTTGCCTTTCATTAATTAAGACAGAAATCCCTTTAAATAGTTAAAATGAATATCTCCATAGTGGCATTAAACTGAATACCTCAGGTGGGACTTGTCTCACCTAACTTTAGACATCTAAAAGTTTAGGAAGTATGAGCTTGCCATCTAAGTTTCTATTATAATCAATAGAAATAAATACCTCTGGAGGTATTATATTTAAGAGAAATAGATTTTGAAACCTGTCAAACTAAAACCCACATAGAAGTGTGCTTTTCAGCTAATGCTAGGTCTGATTCCCGTGGTCTCTCCGATACAAAATAGTTGTTAGTAACCTGAAGTGCAGTTGAGAATGAAAAAGGACCTTCATTGCTTTAAAAAAAAAAGCAAAAACACTTGTGTCATGCAGATATCTGGAAGGCTTCCATTGCCTTTGCTCTCTGTGATGCACCCTTGCTGTCTGAAGTCCTTCTGGTCCACTGCCACTTCCACAGTAATCTTGCCAGAGCTAAAAGCTTTGGTATCACTATCCCAGATCAGACATCTACAAGTCAGAGATTGATACGGTTCACATGTCCTTCATGTCTAATGCAAAGGGAACTGAATCCTATTGTAGGTGTTTTCTGACCAGTTAAAGGGAGACCTGACAGTGGCCGTTCAGTGTCTAAAAGGGAGTTGTAAGGAAGGAGACAGACTTTTTAGCAGGGTCTGTTGTGACAGGACAAAGGGAAATGGTTTCAAACTATAAGAAGGATTTAGACTGGATATAAGGAAGAAGTTTGTTACAGTAAGAGCAGTTAGGCACTGGAACACATTGCCTGGAGAGGTGGTGGACGCCCCATCCCTGGAGACATTTGGAGTAAGGCTGGACTGGACTCTGAGCACCTGATCAAGCTGTAGGTGTCCTGGTTCACTGCAAGGGAGTTGGGCTAGATGACCTTCCAGGGTCCATTCCAACTCAAACAAGCCTATGATTCTATGATTCTAAAGCAATATGGGACTCAAAAACCAGGCATCCCCTCCTCTGATTCCTCTGATACCTAATTATTTAGGTGCCTTCTGGACTTGCCTAATTCTCCTACTCTCAGTACTTATATTCATCCTGTTTCTCTCTTATTCATGAATTTTGAGACTGTTAAACTCTCCAAAACACTGTAAGGTGGTTTCCACCATTACACAAGCTAGATCCTGTTTTGTTTTGCTATTGATGCCTCTGCATCAGCTTCATGAAACCACAGTATTTCTTCTGTATCCAGGCAATACCACCCAAGTCTATCTACGGCTGGCTGAAAATCTTCCATGAAATTATGTTTTGGATGGAATCTTTGGTTTTGTGAAAAGAAAGAAAAATGTGAGACTTGGATACAAGCACTGAACAGATGTCTGCCTCACAGAGAAATATTCAGATTAGTTGAACTTTTAAAAACAAAACAAAAAAACGTATTGCAACCCAAAGCTTTGCTAACTTGGGGACATCCATTTCTATATTTTCTGTGCAGTTCAAAAATCAACAGAAATAAGAAAAGCAACTTCAAATCTCTGCTCAGTAACCATCTGTATATAATCATGCAATTCTGGCTAAGTTTTGTTAGGCTACAGACTAATTGGAACTCTAATTATTGTATTTTTTTATTTTTTTAATTATTTTTAGTCAACAAAATACAAATGATACTATACCATCAACAAGGTTGACTTTCATCCCGTGCCCACCACAGTCCTCTGAAGTCCAGCCATAGCTCTAAATCTTCCAATAAGCACAATTAATAGTCAGATTAAGAGATGCTGTAATTGTCTTGCATAGTGTACAGTCTACCCTTTCATACTATAACAGATTAAGATTGCTTTTTTTTTTTTTTTAAACCTGTTTTTTCACCAAGTGAGAGTGATTTAAATACAAGACAATCAAGAATTGCCCCAAGAAACAAGTGCAATTGTCCTTATGTGTAGTGGCCCTCTTTCAGACTCATGGCAAATGGGGCATCAGTTGCCATCTTCCTGACTTTGTATTCTCAGGCCCCCAGCCAAAGAAACCAACCCTGGCTCATATTGACAACTGCTAATGTTATTGCTGTGCGTTCCTAGAGTGCAGTTAAGGTTTTGCAGAGCACTGTGAAGTTAACTTCAGACACAGCCCCATTTTGGAAACTGGTTGAGCAGCTGTTTTCACCCCATCAGCACAGCAAAGGAATATTTTGGTGAATTAGGGATGGAAGAACAAGCCGTAAGAAACTGCAGAAAGAGCGCTGAGCAGGTGGAGGAAAGAAGGAAAATAGGTCTTCGTGGGCATGATGAAGTTGTAGCCCAGGTGACTTGCTTGCAGAGTGGCAGAGAAGCAGCTTTTATTATGCATGCATGCTGGCACTAAAGCGCTGAGTCGGCAGAATGTCTCCGGGAGGAGCAGCATGGCGGCTCCGGTGAGTGGGGGGCCACAATGCTGTAGATCAGCTGAGGTATTTTTAACAATTATTTTGATATAAACAGCTCTGAACTTGAGGAGCTCCATGTAAATGGGAAGCAGTGGGGCTTGTAATTAGATTTGTGTACACTTTCATAAATTGCTGGGAAACATCAAAGCTGTGATAGAAGGCGGTGGTGCACTTTATTTCCTTCTTCTGTTCTTCTGTTAATTGAATGGTTGATGTGTGGATAGGAAGTGTTGGCTTCGTGGAGTACTATTTACAGACCCGCTGACAGCTGCACTGTGAAAATTAACAGGAACAGAGCAGCCTCTGTCACAGCTCTTCCCATGAGGGACTTGCTTCAAATTGGATCATTTCTTTCATAGGAGAAACTTTCCTCGTCTCTCCTCCCTTCTTCGCAAATACATGCACATTCAGCTGCACAATCCACTTCTCACTCTAGGCTCATGGCAGCCTTTAGTACTCAGAAGGAGGGTTTGTCTTTTCCTTCATTTGGGAGATTCCACTTAAACCTTGTAGCACATTCCACCTCCAACAGGACACACCTTCAAGAAGTCAATAAAATTAGTCACTTAAGGGAATCTAGGAGCTGAGTGGGAGCAACCACAGCGTTGCGTTTACATATCACACCTCAACAGGAGTAAGCTCTTCACCCTCCTGAAAACTCTAGTTGATTTCTATTTCATACCAACTCCATGGTGATTCATAGCAACTGCTGCTGATGGAAATGTAGTTATCATTGGCCTTGCAAAGAATTGCACTGTTAGGCACCAAAAAAACCTGTTATGGAATTCTCTCCACACTTAGCTTACCAATTAAGGCTAGGGTTGGCATGATCAACATCAAAGTGTTGGTTAAAATATAAAACTTTGGGATCATCTCTAATCTTATCATACAATCTTCTCTTACAGTTAATGAATAGAGACTGATCCCTCAGGGGGACATCTGTCTCTCTTATATAAATGATGATTTGGAATAGACACCAAAAATGGCTACAGTTTGGTCATCTGTAAGGTCCCCTGAGGGCTGTGAGGGCTGAGACACACAAGGGAAGTGAAAGAAGCAACAAGAGGCAATACAGTGGGAATGAACAAGTCTTACACACAATTGACCTTTATTTTTAGCCAGTTTGTAGCAAAAATCACAGCAATTCTTGTTCCTAATCCTAGTGGAGAAGTAATAACTGGTGGATGTAAATTTTAAAATCTATTTGAAGACCAAACTTGAAGGTATCAGTTCACCACCTCACTTCCCAGTGAAGTCTTCAGAGTATCTAGGTAACACAAACAGAACTGTAGACAAGTGCATACTAGAAATAGATAACTCTTGGAAAAGGTTGATGAGTCCAGCATGTAAAGTGCTCCATATATTTTTTTGCTGAACCTGTCTTAAAGTTACTTATCTAGGGTCGTAATGTCTGAGTGGGCTATAATCAGCATAAGTCCATCTGCTTCTTGAATTAATGGAGAAAGCTGAAGTTTGATTTTACACTGATAATGATGGAGGAACTGATGGAAGAGTGGAGATACCAATTCAGACTGTTGGTCTTTGCTTTTGTTTTTGTTTCTTTCTGTTGATCTTCTGCTCTGTAAAAGAAAATGCACTCCAAGCAGTAGTTTTCTGTAACACTCACTCTGGCTTCCTTAACTTAGGACCAGACACAACACGCCCGTTCCTATTATTAAAAATTAATAATGCATTAGGAGTCCGTTCATAACTCAGCATCAGCAGGCCTAGCCCTCCTTCCAGTAATTAATTGTTTTCACTAATAGGCTACCTAAATACTGTTTTTAAAGTCATGTGTTGTCTGTTGGGATGAAACAAAATACCAGATACCTGGATGTTAAATTGCAGTCATTCCTTCTACCAAAATCCAATGATTCATGGTATCTCAGGCTGCTTTGCCTCTAGGCAGCAGGTTCTGACCACAGAGAGACTAAGTTTCATGGACTATCTTACCCCACTGCTGCCACCAAGATAGCTGATTTCATATCCTTTGGGCCAGCAGTGTCCCAGTTAACATAATTTCCCTTAATAATTTCTATATAAAATAAAATCATAGGACTGCATTCCCTCCTCCCCCCTTATTCCATAAATGAGCTAATAAATCACAGGTTTCTGGGTCCCAGAATAGAAATCCAGGCAGTCCTGCTGCCTGACAGGGGGTATGAATCATACTGGCATTGAAGACAGCCTTTTGGGGCTGGAACACTCATCAGAGCTGCTTTTCTTCTCCAGTCACATCGCCGTAGCCACACAGGCATCTGGCAGGACAGTGAAGCAGTGAAGAGACCTGTGGGACATGATGGGCTTCAATAGCCATCTCCCCCAGCCTTCCTCACTCTGTCTTCCTTCTGAATCACAGAATTCATTGCTTCCAAATGGGATGAGAGCGATAACTGCTCATGAGCCGCACAGCCTCACCTTAGACAAAGGAAGCTAATTAGCACCATAATGTCTCTTTATGGGTCCAAGGGAAGTTTGGAAATAAATCAACAGCTGTGGAGGTGGCTGGGGGAAAGCAAGAGCTGGATGATACCGTAGTCCAGTGTTGGCCACATCCTGATGCTACAGTGGTCTCTGGTAGGCTCACCACTCTTAACATTTGTTTGAGCCAGATGAGATTAGGAGCTGGGAGGAGGCTAAAATAACTCACAAGTGCTGACATTTTTGGGAGATCAGAGTCATTTACATGGTATAAAGTGCTCCATACACATCAGGGAAGTCCCCCATCTTCTGTAGGGTACTCCATCTTCCTGCAATGAGCACACGGTCTCCCCATCATGGATACAAATGAAGAGACTCTTTATTGCTCTGCTTATGAGGTGGGGTTCATTCTTCCTGTTTGTCCTTCTTTTTTTGCTGTTGTTGTTGTTGGTGGTGGTGGTTGATTAGCTGTTTTTTTTGTTGTTGTTGTTGTTCTAACCTCATTTAAAGAATGGGACCATCCGTTTTATTTAAGTGGTCTCTGGATCAACTTTAAATCGCTCTGAATGCTTCTGCTTGTTATCCTTTAATCCACTTCTTCCTATCCCAGCTCAGAAGTGTGATCTGAACTGATAACATTCTTGTAAAGAAGGCAGAGAGATCATAGTAATGGGCAGACTGTTATCCCTTTCAAAAACTCAACCACTGTGAATCGATTCAGTATTTATTATCCATATTGGTTATGCAAAGATCAAGATGAAATTTTAAAGGACAAAAATGTGTTTATAATGTGGCCATTATATAATTAATAACCACAGTTGCACAGTGGGATCTTCAGTTTAAATATGCTGCAACAATGCAAATTCTTCTAACTATCCCAATCAAGAAAAATCCTTTATGCTACAACAGTCCAAAATGATACATCATGACTGTAATCTCGGATGCCTAGTTGTATGTAGCATGTTTTCAACTCAGTGCCACTGCAGTGTTCTTCTGTGCCACTTGCATACCAGCAGCGCACCTGATTTTGATGCTAGTGTGCTGTGACAATAGACAGTTCACTTTGTCGCACTGGAGTTATTCTACTTCTCATTTTCATCCTTTTCTATTTGAATCGAATGAGAGGTACTGTCTCTTTTAGGTTGTAATCATTCCAAGATTAGCTTTAATGGGGTTCTGTAGTTCAGATATCAAACATATTCTCAACAACAACAACAACAACAACAATAATAATAATAGTAATAATTTATTATAAAAAAAAACACAATATCAAGTCAGTATTTTTCATTCCTAGAATATTTCCAGAGAAACTACATTTTAGTGAATACAGAACTAAAAACACATTCTCTTCAATATTGCTCTTAGTGGGAAAGAGAAACCAACAAAATTTTCTTTTGAATTTCTTTTTTCCCCTTAAAATAGCAAAATCAAAAGCAAACCAAAAAATACTTATTTATTGCTTTCATTTTTTCTAAAGAGCAGGAAGGATTTTCTAGTCTGCTGGTATTATAACACCTTAAGAAGGTAAATGATTCTGTGATTACTTCCATCATCCAAAGACTGAGCTGAAAATGTAGAGCTGCTTGAGGAACTCAGCTTTGAAGTTTAGGTTGTTTGGGAATCTGGCTTTGACCTGAGGGTCATACTAATACCTAGACTATATATTGAGTTCTTTTTAATTAGATTTGGGTACAGTGTCACCAGGAGTCAATGATTTTGTTGCCCTGTGGAAAGCAATAACTTTAGCTCAGAGGGACACCTGCTAAGTAGTGTATGGGCAAGTAAAACCTAAATCAAGCTTCCACTCCAAATAAATTATCGCTCTGGAGACCTGTGAAGGGAGGTACCTGCAGCAACTCTCGCTGCTAAGACATTGCATGAAGAATCCCCTCTACCAGGGGAGCAGCATTATCAAAGGGTCTGTCACTCCAGCTCTGGATTAATGCCTCCTTTCACTACTCTGTCTTTGTCACTCTTGTCTCAAGTGTGTCTAAACCAGCTCTCAGGACTGTACAATGGAAATCGCTCCTAGTGACTGCTGTCCTACTCATCTTTCAGATGAGACACAAAATTGAAGCCCTGAGTACAGAAAAAGATAGCATATTTCTCAAGCGGGAAGGGATGTTAGTCTTGGTCTTCTGGCCATCTTCCAGAATGGGTAATTACATCTCTACCTATCTCAAATTCCCTCTGCTCTACAGTTTTAATTGGACAGTAGTTTCTTTCTCACTTGTCTAAAATCCCAGTTGGGGTCAAGACGCTACTGGCTAATTCAACAGCTATTTTATTTCAGTAAAGCTATACAGACTTCCCTCCCCCCAAAATTTAGTTTTGTTTTCAAGCTTAGGAGTTGTCATACCAAATGCCCTGATCTCACAGAGACCAAAACAAAGAAATCTTTCCTTGACTTTCAAGGCCTAACCTAACCTCATGTGGAAATACCACTTAGAATGGCTCGATAAAGATCAACATCCTCTGAACTCTGCTTTGCAGTCACAAAGACAATGAATGCTAAGGCAAAATGTCCAACACAGAAATCCCATTCACATGGTAAAACTTGCAATGATGGTTTGATTGCCCAGTAGGGAAGTATTCAGCGGTACTTCTTAATTTAAGTACTGGTATACATGGATGATGTTTTGGACTGTAGTTAATGGTATCTGCACAATCAGAGCTCTTACACTCAAGAGCTTTATTCTCTAGCGTTCTAATGTAACAAGCCATTTTCAAATATTTTTGGCCCAAAACCTTTAAATGGCATCATTTGAGCCAACCGTGAAATAAAAGTCTGTTTCTGTGAGATGGACATTCCTGCAGTAAAGTGCTTATATGGAACCTCCATAGTATCAAGGTGCTTCTTATGTGCCTACCTCCAATGAGCCATTAATTAAGCTTAAAGTGAAACATGATCAAAATGGCATTGGTGAATCGGGTCCAAATGCATCAGTTTTACGACTGAAAGATGTCTAACCATTTCTAGAGATAGGTAACCTGAGTCAGAGAAGACGTATAGGGTGGACAGGTAAAGAAAAAACAGGCATACATTCTGCAAGGGAACATTTTCACAAAACTTTTCCTATGAATATTGTTCTAGGGAAAGCAGCTTTCCCTCATGCTGTGCAGCATTATTTGGTCTGCTGAAAACATTGTAGTTAGTTTGTGTACACTGTCCATTTGGAGAGCTATAACTAATGGGAACCAGTCCCAACAACCAGGGAAAAGATTTGTTTTTCCTTTGCCTTTAAATGAAATATCAATGGATGGATATTTTATTTTTAGTTGAATATGAAATTTCACAAGTGACCTGTCAAGTTCCCATTTTCAAGAATGACTTTATTTCACAAGTCAAGACAGGTTGGGAAATTAGTTTTTCCCACAGAGGACTCTGATTAGGGATTACAAAGTGAGTGCGGTGCAGGGTGATTTTTCCTCCATCTTTTTCCTCACCCTGCCAGCCTAGAGAACATCTGACTGCTGACTAAGGGGAGCAATTCATTACTGCACGCGGGAGGGGGACAAGAAGTAAGATAGTCATATTAAGTAGAGTTGCTGGCCCAGGAGAAAATTGGGAAAGCATAATAATACTTAGCCCTTATATTATTCTTTTCATCAGTAGATATCAAAGCACTTGAAAAAGGAGGTTGATTTGATGGGAAGGGAGATAAATGACAAATCCAAGTAGGCTATTGCAGAGGTACCAGCAGGAATGCTCACTTTCATAATAGGCTCCTTTGACTGTGGTTCTGCAAGGCAGAGAAATAAACAGGTCTTTTCCTTGGTAAAATGCAGATTAACACAACTCTCAAAGTATATTTCAAGCAACGTTGACTTACCTACTGTAACTCTCATGGGGGTTGTGGAAATGTAGTGTCCAATACAACAACAGGAGTGCAAGAGGGAATCTTATGTATTACTGATAAATGACCAGGAAGACAGGACCTACTGCCTTTGTCGGTGGACAACAGCTGATTTACGCAATGGTTTAACTGCTCACGGAAGCAATAAATAGTCCACACGAAGGGCTCTGCAGTTTCTACCCTATTGCAAGTTGGGCCTATTCTGTGATATTTCTAATGTTATCCAGTGGATTATGGGGAGTCACTGGAGTTGAAAGTAGTCTTCCAGCTCTTTTAGAAGAAAAGCATTGTTTGTCTCCTCTGCTAGAAGTCCTGCACTGCCTGGCCTGATAAGAGTTTACTGCCAGACTTCCTTCAGGCCATGTGAAAGGGCTGCACATGACAAATCAGACACTGAAAACATAAATCCCAAAGTCAATCTTCATATTCAAGAGCAGAGCAGCATCTCTATTGGCTACATGTCTCTAACTGTATGTGTGTGCATCTCATTGCAGCAGAAAAGCTCCTTTTTCAACTCTCTGTAGCATGTGCTGTAACTTGTTTCTGTTTGCCAATGGCCTTTCCGCCCTGTGTTTATGATAGTGGTGTTCAAAGAGGCCCGAAGCCCTGCTATGACAGGCAACCCAGAAAAACATCTCATAAGAGGCAGTCTTAGATCCTTTTGGGTCAAACGGCTGCTGTGCAGTCACTACAACTCACATCAGGAGCAAAGAACACTCCAGGGGCAAGAACTTCATATGGAGGTTACCGATATTTTCATGATGCCATCTACAATAATAGCTAGGTTTTCAAAAATGTGAGGGATCTGCAATTTCCTGAGGTATGTCTCTAGCCATAAGACTTCCAGAGCAAATAGAGATAGAAAGAAAAAGGAAGGAAAAAAAAAAAACACATCAACTTATTTATATTTGTCCATCCTGCTAACTAGAAAAGGTCACATTTTCAAAACCCATTTGCAGAGGTAAATACTTATTCCCCTTACTCAGTCTGAAAATCCTCCATGTTGCTTTCTGCTGACCATGCTGCAGCTCTGCTGTACAGCAGCAGCTTTGAACAGCCCAATCTGCTGTGGACCATTGCCTCCCTCCAATACAGCTACAAATAGGTTTAAATCATTAGATTCAGGTTACCAAACAGTCTCTTGGATCACGGTTAATTAAATGAGTGTTGAAATCTAATTAAGGACTGGTCCAGGTGATAATTAGGAGGAAATGTATGCATTAAAATATTCATTTGTCGATGAGCTGCAATTAAGAGTGTGATTTGGGGAAGGATCAATAACTACATCATGTGATGTAAAAAAAAAATGAAAAGTTGCCCAGCCTTGAGCAGAAATGCAGGAAAATCTTGGCTAGTTTTCTTTTTCTTCTCCCTTCACCCCTGTGCTCTGTTTTGCTCTCATAATAACTTTTGAAGACCGCTCTCCACCCTTTAATAGAGCATTCATCTATCCCTACCTTTGTTTTCCTGAAGCACTTCTTTCAACTCCTTGTTCTTCACCACATTGTTCAAGTGAGTTATAGATTTATTAGAGAAAGAGTAACAGGTCAAAAAGAAAGATTCTTTGCCAATGAAAATCACTTCTTCCTGGAGCAGGCTGCTAACCTAGGAGAATATTTTTCATTGTATGGCCTTAGATTATTTCCTGTTTCAACAAGTTAATTCCTCAAACTGTTATTCACAACTGAGGATCTGGAGAGACTATTGAATATGCAAAACCTGGACTTACATCTATGTACGTCTGTAGCTGTAGGTTACTAAACTATTTACAGTTTGATACAAGCTCTGCTTTCCCCGAGACTCTTTTTTCTGGTTGCAGGTACATAGATGTGTATGTAAGAAAGTTAACTACACTCTCTCTATGCAGTCCCATCCAATCCCTCTCCACTGGAAAAAAAAAAAAAATGGCATATGCTGTAGACCAGCTCCTGTGGCACAGAGCTGGTGTTCACCCACTGCCACAGCCAGAGGCTGAACTGGCCATCTCCCCGCTGATTGTATTTCCATCAGAGAATACCAGCGTGTCAAAAGGGAAGTGTACCATGGGAGCGTAATGATTTCAGCTGCTCTTTTGTCAGTCTTCTGACAGCTCACCTGCCCATCTCCCCAGGCCTGGTGGCAGCCCAACTCCTGAGGCAACTGTCTGCCTGCTGTCAGGGCTGCTGCCAGATCCCCCTTCCCCACATCTGTCTTTCCCCAGGGGGACCACAGTGTAGGGAATCAAGCAACCCATGAAGTGAGGAAGTCCTTGAAGCCAGCCAAAACAATATCAGTGCCTGCCTTCCTAGGCAGATCTATTTCTTCCTATCTCTACCTCCTACCAGAAATTTGAGAATTGCAGTTACTGATCTTTCCTCTCGTTTTGAGAAGGTGAGGGATTTTGTTCATTCCCAAAAGCTCTACATTTTTCATAGACCTCTACAGCCAGCTCCGATGATCATCAGTAGCTCTGTACTAGCATTGCCTGCAGACAGAACCCAAATATTGTGAACTGGCCTGGATTTAACAGTTCTGAATAGACACTGCTTGTTGATGGGATTTATGCCCTATCCAGCAAACTGATTCTTGCCTCTAAGAACAGGGCTTTCTCAGTGAACATGGAGGTTGCAACACAGCACAGTATGGAAGGATGATCTGGCTCAGGGGTCCAGAATGCATAGAGCAAACAAAGTCCATCAAAGTAAGTCACGATGTACCCACCATGTACATCCATCAAAGGTTACATTTTCCTGCACTGAGTCCATATCCTCATCCTCTGATGAGAAGTAACAGACCAGAAGATTTTCTAAAAGTTGAAAAAATAAGGCAACAACTTTTGCAGAGAGAATATTTATAACAGCCTGGAAGTGTGAACTTTGGAGGACCGTAGGAACAGCTGGACTCAGCTGTTTTCCCTCCAGAGTCCTTCCCTTGCTATACTCTCAGCCTCTTGCAAAAGCTCCAATCCAAAAGGCCAGAGAGGTTGTATGGTAAAAATGTCAGTGTCAGCAGGATCCTACACTACCAAATCTGTGTGCGACATATGGGTTGCATGAGCCAGTGTATATCTCCTGGCTAATTCTTTATCTCTTTTGTTTTCTGTCCTGCAGGGAGCCTCTTCAAGCCTGGTGGTGAAGTTTGCAGATACAGACAAGGAGCGTACAATGAGGCGCATGCAGCAAATGGCAGGACAAATGGGCATGTTCAACCCCATGGCCATCCAGTTTGGAGCATATGGCGCCTATGCACAGGCAGTAAGTATAGACATTGGCTCCATGCATGTTTACAGGAACAGGGAAAGCACCTAGATTGCACAAAAACACAAGTGAGCAGAGAGACAACTGATGAGCAGAAGAGGAACCAGTAACCAGGCCCATGTGGGATCTAAGCCATTGCTGTCAAATCCAAACACAACTAGCCTTTGAATATTTGGATAAAATAGGCCCTGAATTCAGCTCATGTGAGTTTTCTGATCCAAGTCAGTACCATCCAGCCCCAGAGCAGGTTTTAAAGGGCATAAATTGCTCTCCTTTGATACCATTCACTCAGATTGAGTTGAACTCAAAGTTATTTGAGGGTAACTTTGGCGTGATCACGGGATAACATGGCAGCTCTTGACAGAAGTGCTTTTAGGTTCAAGGAAGCATGCTACATAATACAGAAATGGATAAGCAGATAAAAGCACACATACAGCATTAATTCCTCATAACATTATGGTTTAAGCACACTGGGAAAACACTTCAGCTATTCAAAACAGTATTTTTATATCAGGTATCCATTCCTCACCTGTCCCCTGGACCTCCGTGACAACCCATGACTGAACAAGGAGCTGGGTTCCTGGCATAACTATGAATTTTATTTTTTATATAAATGGCTTTACTTAGGCTATAATTAACAAGGACCCACAAGACAAGCAACTTGGTAACTTGGTCCTTTTGCCATGTACTTTAGAGGAAAGTGGAGTGATTCCTACAGCAGGAAAATACAATACTATCAGGTGACTTTGGATACCTTTTCTGGCGCAGATTAAACATTTGTAGGCAGCAAAATATACCTAGCTGTTTCATCCATCGGGTGATAAAATATGACCCTCTTGTGCTCCATACTGGATATGTGAGCAAGAAACCTATTTTGTAAAATAATATCTTCCTTATTCAGTGAGACTTGCCTTAGGTAATACAGGTCCAACTCCAGAATCTCTCCAACGTACCTGTAGTTCCTCTACCACATTGATCACAATGCCATGCTGTGTTGTCTGTATATTTAATTCTCCTACACTGGCATCACAGACTTCCCATCCCATCCACATGTTCTTTTTTTAAAAAATAGAGAGCCTACAAATATCCACTATTTCCTGAGTGCCACGTGCTTTGCTGAGCACTTGGTATAACCCAGCTCTGCCCTCATGCACAGTCATGAGAACATACTGTAGGAGCTTCACAGATGCTCCCCTTCTCCTGGGGGAACAGGTTAGGACTTTTTTTATTCTCTCATTTAGCAATTTCATTTTTTCCTTCTATTTTTCCGTGTTCTTTTTTGTTGTTCTCAAAAACAATGGAGGCCTCATCTGTCTCTTCCTTGGTCCCCTGCTCTCCTCCTCACAGACTGAAGAGCTGCCCCCTCCCTAGCCCAGCTGTGTTTAACTGTCCTCCTATCTGGATAAGGCTGCAGGATGGGAAAAAGACAGTAAATCCCACATGAGCCCTGGCCAGTGGCCAGGAGCCTGCCAGGTGGGTGCAGCATTTGTTCCCCCATGTATTAAGGGAATAAACAGGAGGGGAACCCACGGGCAGCTGAGGATGCACATCTGCAGAGGCTGTCAGGCAGAAGATGTGACTGCAGAATTACACTACAGGCATTGATCAGGCAGCTGGAAAGGTAATAAGGACACTGCTGTCCTCATACTCTGGACATCTCTTCTTAACTGCGCTCTTCTTAGCTACATTCATTTTTAATCTAGAGTAATTCTTATAATTGCCATTATAAAAGAGTCAGCCCAGAGTTATAGAGATACAAAAGAGGATGAGGTCTGCACCTTTATACCACAAAAGTTCTTCCATCTATTTCTCGCTAGACAATACCATTTTGAGAATAGGTACTTGAGTGAGGTTTTGTCTCTGAAGAAAGACTGAGAACAATTCCTGGGTTGGCTCCTGCTTCCCTTGAAACGAATGAATATTTTTCCTATTGAGTTCTGTGGAAACAGTATTGGAGTCATATTCTTTTTCTTTTTTTTTCTTTTTCTTTTTCTTTTTCTTTTTCTTTTTCTTTTTCTTTTT
>JAPSGF010000090.1:1097513-1140206 GCA_035772895.1 Perdix hodgsoniae
TCTTTTTCTTTTTCTTTTTCTTTTTCTTTTTCTTTTTCTTTTTCTTTCTTTCTTTCTTTTTTTTTTTCTTCCTGCTGGTAAGTATGCAAATAACAGGGAAAGAATAAATTTTAGATCTTAGACCATAGTATATGACAAGCTGGTGATACCAATTACCCTGGGGACTTCAGAGCTTTCTAAATGATGGGATCACATTTCTTTGTGGTGTCTGTACACCCAGAGCGTGCTCAGATGCTGTCTCTCAATCAGCGTCCCTATCTATGTCTTTCCCTATCTGCTTCATCTCAGAGTCTCACACAAAAGGAATGGAAGGGAGAGCCGAGGTTGTGTGACGTTCCCTCGGTCCTGATTAATCCACCTTGGACTGCTGGCTCTTAGATATCAGGGTGATTGGCACCTTGTAAATGCCAGCAGGAGATGGAGAGATCGATAGTGAGAGAGTGACTGGGGGAGGGGGAGAGGAGGAGGGCAGATTTATTCAGCCCAAACTGAAGTTTAAGAGCAAAGGCAAGTCAAGAAAAGGAAAAATGAAACTGTGAGAACACAAGTGCAGACAGTGGTGACAGCTGATGCCACTGCCACCAGCAACTTGTGTGACCTTGGGTGAGTCATTTGACTTCCTAGACTTATGTCCCCATCTACAAGTGAAGATGATGACCAGGTTTGTTTATTTTCCAGTCTCCCTCAGGGACGTGGCTCTCTCTCATGCCATTCCTCCATGGGTTTTCACATGCAGACCTGATGACAGTGCAAGTTTAAGAACTGCCTCACTGCTTCGCAGTGCGGCCAGGACTACCATGAGAAATAGGCTTTCTGAACTGTACTCTTGTCATGTCCTCCCAGATAGCCCACTGCAATCCAGCAGTGACTGACATCACCATAAAAGAGTTCCTAAGCAGTCCTACTGCTGGTTAACAAGCAGTTTCTAATGGCCATTTCCATGGAGGAGGTTGCATAGCCCCTGAGAGGCATCCTCTGCCCATCCACATCACTGGGGCTGAATTAGCTCATACAAAAAAGTTTCTGTGTGTCAGTGTGATCAGTGCAACAGAAACCCTCATGGTGCAGTTGTTTGAGATATTACCAGGCAGCTCTGGATTTACAAATTAAGCAGCATCACTGGGGAGAAATGGCAGGGGTCTCAGTCCATTAGTATTTGACTGACAGTTGTTAGTGTGTTACTAAGACTGGTCTGGGCCCAAGCTCCTCTTTAAGTTCCTTCTTTCGCAGCTCAGCAAATGGCCATGTCATGGTTCACTCCCCACTGCTGTTCTTTGCCAAGCCTCAGCTTAAGCAACCTTAACCTTGATAGCAGTGACAGCCTTGTGTTGGCCACACCACTAGTCCTCACGTTCAGCGGCCATATGGTCTCAGCTTCAGAGGCAACAAAACCAGGAAGCAAAGGGGATTCTCCCCTTCTCCTCAATGTGTATCCTTTGTCTCCCCATCATGTGCCACCTGCAAAAAACAAAAAAATAAAGCAACCAACAGGACAAAGCTTGGCACGAATTCCACGAGCTGTTTCAGTAATGCAGAAAGCCACATCAGACCCACCTCACCTCTTCTGTATGCAGCTCAGACCAAGTCAGCTTTCATGGCTACCCAACGCTCCCAGAGCCCCTTTACTAATTTGTTTCAGTTTGTTTGGGTTGTTTTTTATCCCCCAGCAATATCTTACCATATTCATCTAGCTTCTCTTTTTTTTATGAGGCAATTAATTATTTTAGCTTACTCTTGTTTAGGGCACCAGCCCTTTCTATGTCATATTACCATGGATCCACATCAGCTGGATGTAGGTAACTATTTCTGTAGTCTCACTGAGGCCAGCTTGAAGTACAGGTCTGAACTCAGCCTGTGGAAGAGCCTGATGCTGACTAGCACCAGCTTTGCTCTGCTGCCAGATAAGGCACATACTCCATCCAGCACAAAGCATCTGCTTAGACCCCATAGGGTGGCCAAGTCTGAAATCACGAGCAGTTAAAGTAAAACCAGACTATGAATTGTAGTAGTATAGTCCAAGCCCAAATATGCACCACTGGCAAAATTTCCTCCAACTCTTCTTTCTGTGAAGGAAGTAGCAAGTACTTAGCAGCTGTCTGTTGACCCACCATGAACAAAAGGAAACATGCAGAGACCAGAAAGGGTCAGGGAGATGGGAAAATGCAGAAGAGAACACCAAGAACAAAGGAAGGAGCCTTGGAAAGTGACAGATAATGTATAATTTATTTAATTTTTGAATTATTTAAAATAAGATCAAAGTCATAAATCAAGTTTACATAAAAAATGGGGTGGGAGTGTTAGCCACAGTCTCCTGGCCAAATTCCAGCTGTGGGACTGATTGCTTCCTGCAGCAGGGGACAGGCAGAGATTTAGTGAGTGGAAATGGACAGACTGGGGACAGGGGCAGAAGAGACAATAGTAACATTTGCTCTTTGGCCTGGAACAAATCCTTTCCCTTCAGTAAATCCCAGCTCCCCTCACTCTGAAAAAGTGCAAATGGCTGCAGCTCCTGAACTGCAGACAGTAACTGTAAGGAAACTGGGTACATTCAGCACTGCATAGATCACAGTCGTCATCAGAAGTGCTTACCTCAGTCATCCTGTGATGCTGTCCATTAAAGCCCACCAGCCCACCTCTGCCTCCCTGCCCCAGATCCCAGGGAAATGAAAGGGCATTCTCATTAATTATCTGAGGAGGTGCTGGAGGGAAGAACCATTTTTTGAATATTTATTCAATGCATACTGTAAAATTAATTTGTAAAGATATTTAAAAGAAATCATCTAGTCCTTAAAAAACACAGAAAAATTACTTCACATAGATAGACAATCTTCTATATATAATTGTTATTATATTTCAATGACCGAAATAGGGTCATATATTTGGTAAATACTGCCAGTTATGCAAACCAGTTATTCTGATTCATTCCAGAAGAGGAAGCTATTTTGAACCCATGGTACTTTGCAGCAGGATGAATACTTCATATCTGATTGTCATTTCCCTGGTAATTCAGAAAAATTGAACAGCAAGGAATGAACCATGACATGGCCATTTGCAGATTTGGGCTGCATGTACATTTATATTTTTTTCAGATTCTTTTTTTTTTCACAGTTCTCTGAAGTTAGAAATCCAGACTATAATGTATCATTATGAAAAACACAAGGACACATGAATCCAGATATTGCACTTTTTGTTTGTTTGTTTGTTTTTATCTTAATAAAATTTAAATAATATTTTCAAAGCAGTTTATTTTTTTTTCTGGGAATGAATTTTTATAAGGAAGGACCTTCTGAATTTTCTCAGAATATCTGAAGTTTATTTGAAGGCTTCACGATGTTTTTTCAATAACCAGGTAGATAAAAAAAGTCATGGATTTATCAGTTCTGTGATTTTACCAAATATGAATCTTCTTACTGCTTGATTGATCACTTTATTTACCTCTTTCTATCACAGGGATATCATAAGGATTAATTAGCTAAGTGTTTGTATAGATCGTTAGAGGTGAGAAGCGTAGGATGCTTTATTACTTTTATTATTATTATGAAATGAAGAATATGAAAAGTCAAACAAAACGTCAGGTGATTCAGAGACAGGAATAGAAAAAAAAAAAAAAAAAAAAAAGAGAAGGTCATCAGATCATTCAGAGAATGCCTTCACCAAGGGCAATGATCATGCTATTTCAACAACAGTGTTTCACAGATAATCTTTCTTCTCCCCTATCTTCATCTTCAGTGTGTTTCTGTTGGGGTCTGGGGAAGGTTGAGTTGAGCATCCTTGCCCTATCACTGGAAGGAGCTTTTGGCCTTGAGGAAGCAATCTCACCTCTCCATGCATATGTTGGTCCTGTAAAGAAAGGATGATTTTTCCTTAAGTGCAGCTGCACGACCCTGATGATTAAAAGCCACTCAAGCATTCTCATTCCCACTACCACCTCCGGGCCACACATCTCCATACATTCCTCTAGACTTATAGTAACCATGCAGGGATGTACTTGTGGAAAGAAACTGGCAGAACGCACTTTGTTTCTGTGCTATGTGTTTAATGCTCTGCTGATGTCCCTGAGCTTATGCTCGGCAGTGGCAGACATGCATCTGTCCTGGGGCACAGATTGCAGCAAGAAACTGGGAGAGTGCTGCACTTGTTAACACTGGTAAACTCTTGCTTTGGTGCAGTTGTGCTGTAAGCTGTATCCTTCTCTAATTTTCATCTTAATCTCCCAGCGTAGGATAGAATGGAAAACCCTGTGGAGTATCTACCCATCCAACTGATGATAAAGCTGACTGCAGTTCAGCCACCTCTGTTTGAGGTAGCAAAAAACATATGGGATGAATCCTCCCACAGGCAGACCCGCCATCATGTGTTACTCCTCTTTATGCCTCTATGGCCTTACCAGTGCCTCTCCAGCTGCCTCGTTTATTCTCAGGCCTGAGATACGCACGACAGGCTGCTGTTTCTATCCATCAACCAGTTTGGTACTCTCCCGCTCTCCTCAGAAGATAAATATTTGAGTAATAAATAACAGCCTGGTTGGAGGAATTTTGTGGAATGAATCCATAAAATCAGATGGGAAAAAGCTCTAAATGCTGAGGCAAAGATCATGCCAAGGAAGTAAGAGAAGAAAAGGAAATACATCCTTTCAGCTGAGGAAAGAAATAGCTCCCTTCCATCCCCTTGGAACAGCCTAAGATAATAAGGCTGCTGCCTTTCTGATTAGTGCTCTGTGGCCCCAGCTCAGGCAGGGAAAATCTGCATTTCAAATGGCATATTTTAAAGTACACAATACCCAGGGGCCCTGCTGCTATTGATTTGCCTCTGGTGGGGTCACTGCCTCACTTTCTACAGCTTTATTAACTGGGATCATACACTGGGCCTCTTTCAAAGTGAAAAGAGAGTGGATGGGACATTTGTCTTTCGGGGGAGCTGTGGATGGAGAGGGGTGACTTTTGTTTGAGCTCACTTGGGATTGCCTTGGTGGTTTTATAAGAAAGACCAGTGACCCTCACAGGACTTGAGGTCTTTGTCATCAGCTTCTTTCAAGGTGAGAGAGTTTCCATCCTCCAACCTCCACTGCTGCACTTGGCCACACTACAACCACCAGAAGATTATCTGGAAAGGTTTCCCTGTCCTTCCCCTTTGGTGCTTTTATCTATGAGTACCTTAGATCTAATAGGGAAGGAACACTTCTTCAGTGCACAAATGGGAAACATGAACACAGAAAGGTGGCAGGAATGTCACAAAGGGCTGTGATTTCTGTATATGCAGTTACTGTTGGTGTCCTCTCTCCAGCCAGTTAGCTCGGGGTTAGTGCTTGTGTTCAGTTTGGGGATGCTAAGCTCCTTCTGGCCTTGGAGGAATATCCAGATGTACCCCATGAGGTGGCTATGAAAGCTGTCATGATGTGTGCGTCCTCTGGGTCATGAGGTACAGGTCCCCAGCTCAATTGTTCACTATGCTAAGGGGTTTTTTCCAGGTCTCCAGGACAGCTCAGGTATCCCCAGAGAACTGAGCATTAAAGAAATGGGTGGCTTTTCCCTGCAGGATGCTCGTTATCCCAGAAGCAACTGAACCTAGTTTCCCAAAGCACAGTTAAGAGCCTTAATTACTACCTTATTTTTTCTGCATTAGCTTTTTAACTGTAAGCTAAAATTAACCTCTTTGCTCCTCAAACTCCTGAGTTTCTATGGGATTATGACCAGTTTTATCTGAATGCTTTTCTGAAACACACCAGGCTTTAAGCTGTAGTCCTTGCAGAGTAATAAGAAACAATAATAAGAAGGTTAGGAATATCTTGCTCTTCCCACACCAAGAGAGAAAATACCTTCTTTCTGAAGATCTATAACAGAAGTGCATGCATGCCATTACACTGTAGTAAATGGCATACATGTATCAATGAATAGCCTCCCAGTATGCATCTTCCTGTGCAAACTTTAAGCCCTTTGAATAGACAAGTAGTCAGACACCATTGACAAACCAGGAGGAGCACCTGCCATTGTAGAGTTAACAATGAACATCTTAGTGACATCCATAAGCAGGAATAGAAGTTGCATAAGCCATAAATAACGTCACAAGTGATTGCTTAGCTCTGCTGAGTGCAAAATGGAGATTGTCTTTGAAGCAGCACAATCGTTTGTACTACCATTGGCAACAAAATGTCATGTAGGTACAACCTTATGACTCTTGCAGCATAGGTGAAACACAAACAAAGAGATTAATACTTTTATTTTAAATGGTTGGAAGCTGCCATTCAAAAATATCTGCTGAGGGCCAAGCAAAGGGTTGGAATTATTTCACCTGACTGCGTCACTATGTGCAGCAGAACAGTTCATCTAGGACTCTACATGCAGTTAGTAGGGAGAAACAAAGCTGAAATTCATCTGCCCGGAGGCAACTGGGTACAGAAGGCAGAGACAAATCTTGGCCTAAACTCTTTGCCTGTTATCACATCAACCTTAATAGGTGACCAGCCATCTGTATTTATGTTACTGAATCTGACAGGGAAATGCCAAAATTATAGTCTCCTTGTCTGCCTAGAAGCCCTAAGGAAAGTCTCTGGTACAAATACCAGGCTGTTATCTGTCAGCCAGACTGACCATGGCACACACACATGATCAGCTGTAGGTAACTCCATGTTTTGTTTGTGCGGGTTTGGAGGAACACAGAAAAAAGTTAGCAAAGGCCAGACTGGGGCTGAATACAGCCCTTGCAACTGCATCCATCTCAGAGAGATGTTGCTTTGGTCAGCAGTACTAAATAAATGCTACAGATCTTAGATGGCGCCATCATTTCTGCAACCAGATAGTGGCATCCTCAGCTGTCCCCAGGTGAAATACCCAGCACAGAAAATGAAATATGGGTCAGTACACCCAGTGCTGGAGTCAGTCCAATGTTAAAGATGGATGGATTCCCCTTTCCTCATTCACTTTATTGGCATACTTAATAAAATCACCTCCTTGTTACCCCATCTAGAGAATAAACTCCAACGATGCCTAGAAACAAATGTACTCCTTGAAGAGGAATCAGCTTTGTGCTATAATAGAAAAGATTGTCTAATCACTCCATCAGTAATTACAAAGAACAGGATATCACTAATTAAAATGTGAAAGTGTCTTATGCAGTGTACAATAAAAAAGGGTAATTAACAATCAAAGGGAAGCCACCACCTTGGCACCAATCTGCACGAGGCTATGAAAAATAATAGTACTCAGCTCTAGTACAGCAATTTTCATCTGTAGATCTGAAGGCACCCCTACATGAAGAGATAGATATCCTGTGCACTAGTATATAATAGCTGGAGAAATCAAGGCAACTATACACAATTTGTCCATGGTTATACAACAGGTCAGTGGCAAAGCATTCTTTAATTTTGACTCTTCACAGGTGGTGACAAGGAATTTTTCAGCATTTGAATGACAGTGATGATTTAAGGGATTTGTTCCAGTGTGTATATGTATGAGCAGCTAATTCAGCCAATATTTCAATGTTAAACAGTAAGGAACAGATTTTATTGTGACTTTGTTGGAGCTTTATCAGACTTCATGACTTTAAGGTTTACTTAATGCTGAACAGTGTATCCTGTGTGCTTAAACAACAACATCAGAGAGTGATTTCTTGATAGAGAGTGAAATTACAGAGAGTAAAACTCATTCTGTAGACAGCAAAGACATGAGTCACTACTACAATCGTTTTGAAAAAAAATAGTTTCCTTCTCCATTATTATCATCAAATCACGTGTTAGCAGTGGCTGGGAAATGAACAAAACGAGGTTACAGACTCTGCTCATCCTCTTTCCTCACACTTTCTCTAAGCATCCACCATCGGTCTTTACCGGGGGGTGGATGCTGTCTCACAGAACCTCAGATGTGCCTTGCCTGACTCGTTCTGCAGCTCCAGGGAAGGAGCTAGAAGAGGAAAATTCATCTAATTTTCTTCTCTTCATTTCAGGATCTAACCCACTGCAGTCATACTGTATGCATGAACTGCACCATCTAAAACCTAGGCTCAGAGTGTAAAATAATGATGGCAATGTCTGGTTTTAATGCAGGAAGCATTTCTAGCATACTTAGCCATTCACCACCCTTCTGCTCCAAAACTCTTACTGCAAAATGCCTGAAAGTATAGTCCGTATTTCTAATTTCTGCCTTTTTTAGGGGCCTTAGGAGAGGCAATGTTTTAATTACTTTCTGGGAATTAAAAAAAAAAAAAAAAAAAAAAAAAAAAAGGAACTTAAAACTAAGGAAATCATCCCAGATCAAAACCACTGTGCAGGGATTTTCCCACTGCACTTTATTAATCTTGCTAAAGCAGGGGAACTCCCTTCTCTTGCATAGCTCTTCAGGGAGTATCTCTGCTTGGTTGTGTTGGAAATAGGTGCTGTAATTGGGTTAACATGGACTCTGGTTTTTGGTCATGGTTTAGCTTAGTGCCCACTGGAGACCTCACAGCAGCATGAAAAAAAAAAAAAAAAAGAAAAAAAAAAAGCAATTTTTCTCACCAACAGATGAAAATAGATCAAATTATCCCCAGAGAACTAGTTAAGCTTGCTGCTCTGGAGATACTGGGGATCCTCATTTGTAACTGCTTTACATACAGTGGTTTCCCATCAGCAGCCATCAGTGCCTTCCTAGAGATTTGATACAAGCAAAACAGGCCATGAAATCTCTCTGCTTGGGAACATTTAAAGTATTCTCTCTGCTGTTCTCAGCAAGGAAAGATCAGAACTCAGAGTGTTGAGTACAGTTCACAGGAGACCTCCAAACTGAGGAACAACACTAGGAATGTGGGAACCATAGAGACACACTGATGCTCTGAGACACATTTGATGCAATTTGCTTCTCGCTTTTGTAGTGAGAAAGAATTACAAAGGGTGGGAGCTACCACAGACGTACCAAACTATCACCTCAAAGTGGAGAGATGCCTCACGCTCTGGCACATGGTCTCCATCCTGGTGCTGGTGACCCAGGCTGCTCTGCTGGTGACTGCGTGATATTTTTTCCCTGCTCTCTTTGTTCCAGCTGATGCAGCAGCAAGCCGCGATCATGGCTTCGGTGGCGCAGGGTGGCTACCTGAACCCTATGGCAGCCTTTGCTGCAGCCCAGATGCAGCAGATGGCGGCTCTGAACATGAACGGCCTGGCAGCTGCCCCCATGACTCCAACCTCAGGTAAGGGGCCTGGATGGATGGAAGGGGTGGCAGGAGGGGCAGGAGACCTCAAAGGACATGTTAACTGTCAGCTTGTCCCTCTGGAAGTGTTTTCTGAAATGCTGGTCTTGCTGGTAGAGGCTACCACAAAGAAGGAGCAGAGGTCAGACCAGATCACTCTGGGGGGCTGGAACAGGAGTCCTCTGCTACAGGCAAAACCAGCTGGAAGTCAGTATCTGCGTCACAAAAAAGGTGCAAAAGCAGAGCCAAAGGGATCACCAACAGTGGGCTGTTGGGCTACCAATGCTCCATGCTGAGCAGCGGCTGAATGCTGCGGTTGAGACCCACCAGAGATGGGATGTGATGGATTTTGCTGAAAGAGGGAATTGTAAGACACTGAAATAAGCTCTCAACCATGACCTTCAGCATCATCCCCTACACAGCTTTCCCTTAGCACAATGGAATAATGACACAAAAGCACTGGAATACAGTCCCCAGGGAGGTGGTTGAGTTACCATCCCTGGATGTGTTTAAAAACAGTTGTGATGTGGCGCTCAGAGACATGATTTAGCAGAGGGTTGTTAGAGTTAGGATAACATGGTTAGGTTGTGTTTGGTTTCAATAATCTTTAAGGTCTTTTCCAACCTAATCAACTGTGTGAAAATATCCCACAGTGACCAGTACTGGCTTACTGGTAATATGATGTACAGATAGATGTATGAGGGATAAATGCTCATTCTGTCATAGCCAAGCTGGTTCAGACACAAATAGAACAGCATTTGTAGTGAGATGCAGTGTCATTAATGAGATGAGCTGTATTTTGGGGATGCGTAAGCCTTTACCTACTGTGAAATAGGGCTGCTGGTACTCAGGGAAGTCTGATGCTACCTGGAGTGCAAGTATTTGGTGAGAAGACTTTTTTGTAGCTGGAATAAAGACAGGTAGTTGGTGAAGGACCCAGGCCCACATCTGGATGGGCTGTGGTGAAGGACCCAGGCCTACATCTGGATGGGCTGTAGCAGAACATGAGAAGACTGTGCTGGGGAGGGGGGGGGGGGGGGGGGGGGGGGGCAGAGAATTAAGCTGAGGTGTAAATAGAACTAGCTTTCCTGAAGAACAAGGAAATTGTTTGGGCAGGAACAGGTCAAGGAAGTGGCAGGACAGGTAAATTATTTAGTGATTGCTGACCTAACTGAAGGGCAGGGTAACAGCTGGGAAAATGGGGCCAAACTTTAAAAGAAGTGAGAATGTGGAGGGGTTTGCAATATACTGCTGACTCTGTTAGGGGAGCAGAAGATTCAGGGTTGTAACAGTGAAGAAGAATAATTTCTAAGGAACAGTTTAGGATAGAAATGTCTGAGAGACAATGCCAGCTGTTCCTATAAGAGGTACTGAAGATGGGACTGAGTTCAGTGATGAGGCATTGCGATGCCATCACATGAACCTGAAGCACTGAGCTAACCTGAAGAGGACCAGCTCGACAACAGTTTTGAGTGAGTGAGATGTGGCAGGGGTGAGCATGAGCCAGCCATGGTGCAGCTGGTGCTGGGAGAGAAGGATCTGGTTCCCCTTGCAGAGCAGATTGGTAAGAGAGCAGCCTTACTGCTAAACACAGAGAAATCCACACCATCAGTAAAAGGCCAACTGACACTGCAGCCAGGAAAGACACTGGATGGCAAGGAGACAAGGTGCCACAGTAGTGCAGGCTTAAAATCTGTTCCTAATGAATCTGGTTCTGCTAACCTCTGTCTGCCAAAAAAAAACCTTTCTCCATTAACATACAGCTTATCATCTCTTTACAGTCTGTATCTGGAACAATGTCAGCAGCTACAGGGTTAGATATTTATTTTTTCCTTTGCTGCTATTAGAATATAAGGTGCAGGGGGAAAAGGGGAGGAAGGGAGATCTAATTCTACACCAGCTTATGGAGAGCCAAGGAAAAGTGCTTGACTCAAAAATCTTACACCATACATTTCGAAATATATGTTTACATAGCGATAAATGTATAAACAATGAGTCGATGAAGCTACTGCAAATCCAAATAGAAAAGTGGCTTAATTATATGTGCACCCTTTAAACCCGCTGCTGGAAAGATTATCATATTTGCATTAGCTAGATTTGTTTTGTGTTGGTGGGAGCAGAGAGGACGTCAAACAAAGAACGCTTGGAATTCAAATGCTCTCAGGGCTTGGAAAGCTGAATCCAGGCAGTGGTTTGTGATGTCCCCGCCACAAACAAGCACAGTCACTTTTGCATATAAATGTCTTGAAAATATGCCGTTCTGTGACATAGGTGTGTAAATACTATCATGATAGCCAAATTCTGTGCCTGCCACAACATCCAGCACACTGAAAATATCCCAGCTCTTCTTTAGTGTAAGCTCATTTCTGATGTGCCCACTACCTTTTGGGAACTATTGTCAGAATACAGAAGAAGAAAGAGAGCTCATGTTTTTTACATGCTTTTCAGAGAACCCATGACTGATCATTATTGAAAATAAGACGCCGGTTTAGATGATCCCTTGATCTCTTTCACGGTGGCAGATTTTGCACTCTTCTTACGACATATTTTCAATCCTGGAGCCTATGCACTTTGGCATTATTGCAGATTTACCTTGAATGTGTAGTTTCCTTCACGAAAAACCTCTGTAATGGGTTGTGGAAATGTCCATTGACAATTATTCCTTGGGTGAAATGTTTAGACTTTGAAATGACTCCTTGTATTACCACAACACTTACAAAGCTTGTGATAAGATGCATAGAAAATGTTTCACATATGTCTGAGCAAGCAAGTCTACAACACTAGCAGCAATTTCTGAGTAGCCAGGAGATATCTGAAGCCTAAAGTGAATTCTCCTGCTGGCTTTTGTTAGCATTCAGAAAACCAAATGGAAAATGATCATTCTGCTTCATAGCAGGATTTCCAGTCATTGAAGTATATCTTTGTTCTGACTTGGAATGAAAATGAAACATTTCAAAGTTCTCTGAAAAACAGGCATTAGAAAAAGTGTTTGGAACGTTGGAAAAAAAAAAAAGAAAAAAAAAGAAAAAAAAAAAGTGTTTTGATCTTTCCTAAGCAAAAGAAAAATTGTGCTAGAAAAAAGACACTGCTAACATAGAAGTCCTAAAGGCATCGGAGGTGCTGGCTGAGCACAGTGCCTCTGAGTTTCTATCTTCAGGCCCCTCATGTTCTGAGACCATAACCCGTTTCTGATGCATTCCTAATCCAGCCTCCAGGACAGTGGGTTCCTCAGAACGTGGTCATGAGTTCATTCATGTTCATGAGTTCCCATGGGACCTGGGAACGTAATGAGCCTTGGATCCAGGCAGATCAAACAGACAAGAGACAGGATGCAACTCACCAGACTTTAACCGTACAAAAGTTATACATCCAGTGTAGTCATCTTATTTGCCTGCAGTCAGTGCTGAGCAGTAGGCAGTCACAGTGGCGATTCAGCATGGTAACTTTATGCTGTCTGCCTGTATGTTGATGGTCCCCTATCATGTTCATCTCACACAACAGTCTGCAACTGCAAGGATATTAATTTAATGTCTCTGGAAGTTTGGGGCATGTTTTCTTTTTCTCCTGTCTTTGATATAATATGAGGAAAAGGTGGGTCTTCTGAGATGTTTCTGAAGCTCTGCATACTGCAAAGAGAGGACTAGAAATGAAATTCACTTCAGGCTTCCTTTCTTCTTTTCTTCTTCCTCCTTCCATGCTGTAAATCTGCACCTGGTGTAGCTTCAGCAAGATATCTCAAACTGGGGATGAAATCCACAACTGGCATGCACCACTGCCGTTTGTCTTCTGTAATGGCATTATGCCAGTCTTACTGCAGCTACAGATCTGACCTCTCCAGGGGGTTCTTTATAAGAAGAAAATTAAAGAATTGCAATGAATATTCCTAAACTTCCTTACGCATGCACAAAATAGCAAGCTCAAATCCCCTGCTGCAGTTTTAGAAAACATTACTTACATTGCCTATGCAAATACAAGAGAGATCCAGAAAAGCAACTGAAATTTTAACTAGCCTTTGTGATTTGCAAGCTGATGGCATATGCTGAGAGCATTGCCTTTGGACTCAGGTTGCAACCACTGGCTCCCAGCACCACCACTGAGGCCAACACCATTTAATAAGGAAAGAGGAAGCAGCAGCTTGTCTGATCAGGGTGTAAGAAAAGAGACAAAATATTGTATGCTTCTTGGGCTGCTCAAATCAGAACATCCTGAAGCAGCTCATTAATCTGCATGAGTTCTCTTAAAGTACCAGCACAGATTTAAGTAGTCATTAAAGTCTGTTATTGGACTAACCCATCATGGAGTGCTGTGATGGTGAAGAAAATTTCTGCAATTGGTTTAAAAAAGGGATTCCTGCAATCAGTAGTATAACCTGACACAGGAAGATATTACTGAAGATAAGAGAGTTTAACTTCGCACCCCAGACAGCAAGAGAAAAATACAATTTCATACGTATTGAAAACTCATTTTTGTTCTCTGGAAACATCCTGAATACATTTCAAGTAACACAGACTGTCCAGTCCTTTCAAATGCACATAAGAGAAAACAGTAAGGTAGCAGAGGGATTTAATTCCCCCCACAAAATATTAAGATTTCTTCATCAGTGGGTGACAGGATCCCACCCAAAACATAATGATTAATTTGTTCCTCTGCAATAGCATTATAGCCCCCACAGGATGAGTCTGGTAAGAAATGGAGGAACACGGTTCCATAGAGGAAAACTGTAGCTTAATTTTTGCCTCTTTTCTTTGAGAGATCCCTGCTGAAACTACGAAGTCAGGTGGGGGCAAAACAGCAACACTAAAAATCTATTGCTGTCTGTCTGTAGGCTACAAATCAACTTGCCAAACATTTTAAGTATCCCTGATGCTGGAGTTCAAAATTAGTTTGCACACTACATGTGTATTCATGAGCGAGTGCAGAAAGAGTGGCCCTGAAAATCACTACGCCCACAAAGCTGACATCTCCAAAGAGAAACTGTAGAAAAGTGGGACTGTGAATTTGCTTTTGGTGCTAAATGATATCTAGGAAATAAATGTCTGCTTATTAAGTCATCAAACATGTAGTACTCCGGGGAGAGAGCTCAGGAGGAATGGCAGTATTTTTGCTGTCTTGTACTACATGATGTTAGCTGTGGATCTAGTCTTAGAGATCAGGATCACCAAACAAATTTTGTCTGTTGAAAAAAGCTTTGCAAACCTTTCTTATGTTAAATGCTTTCCGAACAAGAAAGCAATGGTAAGTTTAGCCTGCAATCGTGTGAGTGGTTGCTTTCTTCATGAGAAAGCTTGGGAGATTTTTCTTTTCTTTAGTTATCATAAAGTTTCTGAGTGGTGGTCATAGTTGTTGCATCAGGAGCTTTCCCTACATAATCACTGCTTCCAGTACTCATCAGCTTTGATTTTGTGTTCTTCCCTCCTTGCAGGTGGAAGCACGCCTCCTGGCATAACTGCACCAGCTGTGCCTAGCATCCCATCTCCCATTGGGGTGAATGGTTTCACTGGCCTCCCGCCGCAGGCTAACGGGCAGCCTGCCGCAGAAGCCGTGTTTGCGAATGGCATACACCCTTACCCAGGTAAGCCAGACCACTGCCATACCCACAGCCTGCTTCATCAGTGTTAGGGAAATGTCTGTAGCATCAGCTACTTCAGAAGGATTATACCCTGTACCAGGCAGTGTGCGCTAGTTTCCAAAACAATTGCTGCATTCAAACCCTCTAGCCTTACCAGGGCTGGTGACTGAAGCCAGTTCAGCACATCCACATAACAGGCTCAGCTTCATCCTATCGTGTCATGCCATTGGAGATGGCTGATAGGGTTCATAGACTGCAACTAGCTCAAAAGATGTGAGTCTTGACAGGGTGATTTTGACGTCAGAAATGAATGAGGGAGATTAAAGAATATGTATCTACCTCTGTGCCCATACTTAACAGATATATAGACAATGTGAGGCTGTAATCACCAAGAACTTAGGGGTTTACAAGTCCTTAATGTGGACTTATATTTTTCTAGCTTTCTTGGGGTTTGACAAAGACTGCTGCTTCAAGCTGGAGCTGGAAAGATATTTCTTACCAATGACTGTATACACACTAATAATACCAATCACAACAATATAATTTAAATAAATTTTACTAATTGATCCTAGCTACCATCTGGCAAAGGCATATTTTACCCCGGGACACTCAGATTAAACTATTCTGTCAAGAAATCAGGCAGTTACTCCAACCAAAAAGCCCACAAACACCCTAAAAAAAATTCTTTCCACCTCAACCAGTCCTGAAAACTCATAAGACTCAACATCACTGGGGACTTTATGAGCTACAAGGAAAAAAATCTAGTAACAAAGAAGAACAAAAGTCTTGCCTAGTTGCTGCTTAAAGTCACTGAAATAAAACCTGTGAATACATCAAAGGAAAACTCAGAACTATCAACAGTATTGAAAAAATAGCTATAATTTCCCCCCACACACATCTTCTAAATATTTAGCCATGAGTTGAACTTTAAACAGAATTGAAATCAAGAAACTTACTGTGTTAAAATTTAGGCATGTCTATATGTTTGTAGCAATGTAGAGGGTTGAGCAGTCTTGGCAGATAAAGGAGGCATCAGAAGATTGGATGAACCCTTAGTGTGCTCAGCCATAAAAGCAGGAAAGAACCCTATCTTTAAGGTGATATATCTATTGGTTCCTCTACCCATTTAAGTATTTACCTTTTTTGCCAGCCTATCACTGCTCTTTTTATCCACTCATTTCTATGTCATTTTTTTTCACTGCTTTGTCTAGCTCCTCTTGGCTAATTGTGCATGATACATTACTGCAAATATAAGAGAAAATATGATATTTCTAGATGAATCATAGTGACTTGAGCTTTTATTACTATCTCTAAATACCCCCATAATTAAAGAAAATCTTAAGTTAGGCATTTCATCCAATATTATATAAAAGTCAATGGCCTTAATCTGATTCTCTCTGATTTTGGAGAGGCTTTCTCAGCCAGAAGTCCATAGTAAGTCCATGCACAAACATCAGAAGCATAACATACTGAAAGGTAAAAGTCATCTTTACTTCTCTTCTCTTCAGGCAGAGAGTCTCCCCTCTGCCAGAAAATCTGACATGCAAATATTTTATTTTGTACAATATTTGGATTTATCGCAGCAATACATCAGACTTTCCTGGTGCTCAACTTTCCCTCAACTCAATGACATCCTAAGTGATAGCAGAGGTATAAAGTGGTCAGCCAAGCCCTAACCTCTCATTTCACTTCTGCCGGTGCCCACTAGCAATAAATCTCTTAGAGCAAGTTCCTTTGTAGCAGGTTGGGTATAGGACAAGGAACATGTTTGCTCTATCTTATTCTCTTTTCCTCCTAATGAGCATTTATGCACTCACCAAAACTTTACTCCTTGCCATAGGCTTTATTGAGGCCTGGAGCTTAGCAACTTTAAAAAAAGAAAAAAAAGGATTAGACATCTATATGGATAATGAGAACATCCACAGTCACATTAGACTGGATAAAAAATGTAGAAAGGACACAAACCTTCATGCTTTATTATATAATCCAGCCACTAATTGCTTGAGGTTAGAAAGAAATTTTCTTCACTGGGCAGCTTATTCCATCATTGTTCATTATAGGATTTTTTGTACATTACTCTGTAGTATCTGTTATTGGCACTGCCCTGTGGTTCTGCATTTCTAAATGCAAGGATAGAAATAAAATATTAAAGCTGAGCATTCGATTGCGCTAACACTATAGAGGAGAAAAGAACATGCCAGTGCCATCCAAAGTCAGCATCTTACAAACAATTTTCTTTTATGATATATCTCTCATTCTAAAAGTGGCCAAGAGTGCTGCACTATTATGTATGTTACCATAGTAAGCTATGGTTATGACTTGCCATATATTTTTTAATGCCTGAATTTTGCTCTTAGATACTTTTTCATACCCAACAAAAAAAACCTGAAATGTGGGTTCAGACCATTATATCCTGTAGCAGAATGTGCTTTGTTGCCTGAAAATAGCAAAGCAGGACAATCAAAATCTGTAGAGGGATGACATCCACATCATTCAGACCCAAATAAATCTCATTAATTGTGCAGTTTGTCTACACATTCACCTTTGTGTCTAGCTATAATATTTTTGATGTTACATCTATGCAACTCAAGAAGTCCACAATCTTTGCACTATAAAAGCAGGTGCAAATTATGTAATTGTATTTACCCTGTAGTTCCACTCTTTTTTTTTTTTTTTTTTTTTTTCTGTCTTACCCTATCCTCTTTTTTTAATATTGCCTTTGTCTGGAGCAGGGACACACACAAAGTATCATTTGGGTCAGACTACTGAAACTCCTATGGATTTGGGGCAAAGGCAAGTATAAGTCAAACATCCCTACTCACCAGGCCCCTAATCACAGCCCCGGATCCTGCAGGAATTCTTGATTTCTGTGACTTCCACTTGAGTTACAGATCCATGCAGCACCCCCAGAAAACAATTCTTTGCAGACAGCTCTTTGCAAACCATGCTCTCACCCTCTCCAAGTGCAATCAGTGCATAATGCCTCTCACTGCCCTTTTGGGCATGGTCAGAATCAAAAGGGAGAAAATATTTCTTCTCTTAGTATTATGAGTCCCTCAGTATATTTGGCCCTTTTGTGCTAATGCCTGCCCCTTAGTCTTCAGCTTGCAAAGCTATTGAATATGGCAATGTGTCACAATATACAGTGGGGACAATGAGCATAATCTGTTGTGCCATGATATGGTGAGCCATTTTGTAATAGTGCAAAGGCATCTGCCACTTCACCATTAGTCACTGTAATAGGGATTGCTCTCTTCTGCCTACATTCTTTGGTTATCAAGAGCACAGTGCCTGTCTTGTAACAGTGGAGATGATCTGCACTGGTTTCTGCTATGTTTTACACTATCAGCACTCTGCTCTCCAAAAGTCCTTCCACTACTGGATTGCATTATGATGGTTTAGATGCTCCCTGCAAAAATAAAGCCTCCTTGGGAAGAGGAGGGAAGAAAAGTGGGAGATCAAAGGGCAGTGAATGGAAAAGACAGAAACAGCTGTCACAGGATCAGTGACACAGAAGGACAGAACTAGAAGAGGGCATGGAGCAGTGCACTCAGAAAAGAGCAAGTGATGCCCAAAAAGGAAGCATAAAGATACCCCATAGTCACCAGTAGCACGTCCAGCTTGACTAGAGCCAGGGGCAAATGCAGTGGTAGGGCAGCACTGGGGTGCCTCAGATGGAGAATGCTTTCCAGGACACTGGTTTTTTCAGTGCATTTAGTCTGAGCTGTAGTTACTGAGAACTAGAAAAGATTTCCCTTAGTTCTTCATAATTCTCTATAAATGTGTTGCCTCATTCACTGTTCTCGGGCTCACAGTGCTACAGTCCCTGACTGACTGCTGCTGCGAGGAACGGCTTTATATATCCTCACTGCAGATACTGCAGAATTCCCTCCATTTGCCTTTGCTTTCTCAGTGGGTATATGTCTGGGTTAGTGAGACAGCAAGCTCCACTTGATACCCTGCATAGGGTCCAGTCCTCTCTGGTCTCAATAGACCCCTCTCAGTGATATTGGCTAGCATCAGGGACTCGTTTGTGCAGACAGAAAAAGGAACCCACTTCCACCACCCCACTGCATGCATTTCAAAGTTATGAGAGGATGTGACTCCTGAGAATAAGAAAAGAGCAAGAACAAGAAAAGAATAGCAAAATCACCTGTAGAAAAGTCCAATCCCCATAACATTCGGTCCAGTCATACACCATGTCCTAGAAAATACCTGGCTCAGCAGTCCCTAGGCTTAGTTACTTGCTGTGGGAAATGTTTGGCTTTGTTGTATTTGTCCACCATAAATCCCGAGATGAGCTTTCACTTTCATATTTTGTATCAGCAGTTTCAAAAGTGCAACAGTGAGCTCCTGAAACATCATTATGACTGGAAAGCATTTATTTGACCCATTTGTAACAATCTGCCACGTGCCATAAACCACGCTTTACTGGTAAAATAAATAAGTGAAGGAATGCACTCATTAAAAATATAATAACAAGTTGCCATCCTCAATTGTAGTCTAAGCTACTTTAATGATGCTGTGTACTTCGAACAATCACACTGCAGACATAATGAATGAGGTTGTTTAAAGCAGTTGTAGGAGCCTTTTCAGAGCCAAAGCATCTTCTCCTCTGATCTGGAAGAAGGTGTGAATACAAAGCAGGAACTTTGCTAGTTTTCAGAGGAGAAGCACCTAAGAGAGTTAACACCTTGAGGTTTTTTTTTTCGGAGGTCACTTAAAGTAAGCTCCCAAAAAACATGAAGTCCTCTGTTATGTTTAAAACCTGACCCTGATTTATATGTTTATGAGTTCAGACAATGGTAGAGAAGTCTGGTCCTGGCTCTATTGCTGAATTAGTAAGTCACCTTGGCCAGCCACCTCCACCTTGTGACATTTCCAATTCTTTTTTTTTTTCTTTTTTTTTTCCTTTGTTCATTGGAAGCTCTTCATGGCCAGACATGACTTTTATTGTCCTGTCTCAGCAGAAGACCAGTTTGGATGGGGTTGGAAGCAGGCATATAAGGAAAATTCTAAAGATAATTCTGTTTTCCAGTGATAAGCTATATGAATTTCATAGTAAGCTCATTTGTTGTCCCAAACAAGCATCTACTATACCTGAGATTGTTTCCAACTCACATGATAGAGCAGGGGAGCTCCCCTGATGTGAACAGAAACAGGCAGTGGGACAACATATCTTTGACTGAATGGTGTCCAGTCCCTAAATGGCAAAACGAGACTATAAAACACAGAATTAGTCTCTGTTTTCTGCCAGATCAGCACATTCTTTCTATTATTGCAGTTATTGTTGTGTCTGAATACCTAATTAATTACAACAGTAAACGCTGGCTTCTTTAATCACAGCATCAGCTGTCCTAATCAATCTTAATAATATGGGATCTGTACTATGGCACCCATGAATTTTAATCTACATAAATTTCTTAAGACCTCTCACAAGCTTGTTGTACGAAATGATGTAATTATGGCTATAGATTAGGCCTGTAGAGAGTGATTTAAATTGGATTTAAGAAGGTGAATAGAGCCCTCCCACTCACTCATTTATTTATTTATTTTAATCCTACCTTCGCACGGATATTTTTGCAATCATTTTGTTCCCCTCCCCAACAGCTCTGCCACCCTCTGATCACCCTCCACCCTCATCTATCTCCCAGAGGCTGCAGTGGTAGAGCTCTATTCCTGGGGGAGATGTAAGACACTTCTGGGACTACGAAAGGAGTTAATGGAAGGTGCAGAACAAAAGGTTGTGGGTAGGGGTGATAACATGTTTTGGTAGACCTTTGCAAGGAGCAGTGCTGGAAAACAGGGTGAAATTGATGAAATAAAGCATGGCTGCAGTTATTGAAATGAAATAAAAGGAGTTGAGGGGAATATAATGTCGGTGTAAGGCTTGCTTACTCCTTCCACCACAATGAAATCTTAGGGTGTTTAGGGGGCCTCAAATGTTCCAGACCCTGCTTTTGCCTTTTAGGGGACCTGGGCACTTTGTTTCCAGGCATTAACCATTATCTCATTTCCTTAACATTTGCTCTGGTTTCAGTGCAATTCTTCCTGATCTACACCACTGAGCAATCACAGCAGAGTTCTGCCCTTTCTCCTACAACCATTTCCACCTGCTGTACCCACAGAATAGCTCTGTTGCAATTCCACATGAGGTTACAGGCATCTCAGGAGGCACTCTTTATAGAGCATCACTTAAACTGATTTTATTTATTTTTAACAGCATGCTTCTTACTGCCACCTCCATTCTTTCATTGTCTGACTAAAGCTAAATGCCAGGTCTAACACTAGCTGAACATCCCCTTAAAAAGTTGGACTTAAATCTAGAGTTATATGAGTAGTAAGAAAGCTTCCTGGTTTTAATTTTAAAGCAGTGGTATTTCATGCTGACTTGGGAAATCATCCTTAGTTTTTGGCATCAGGCAGAGGATTCCGAAAGTGACATTAACGGATCTACTTTCTTTGAAGGACTTGGGAGTCATTTCTTGACTTCTGCCTAATGAATAAGTGCTGCCTTCGTTAAATTTATATTTATGGCCATATAGTAGGTCATTGGCTTGTTTTATGTCTCCAGGTTTATGGAAGGTTATCTGCTGTGGTCACCTTGTGGCATCTTGGCCAGGATTGTCTTGCAAAGCGACAATCGTATCTGAGCAGAATTTTTCCCATGGAGATATGGAAATTATCAAATTAATATAGAAGCTATGTCCAGGGATAAGTCTCTTGCCCTGAGCTGCCAAATGAAGTTACTATTAGCATCTGTTTTCACAGTACACCTATAGCTTGCCCTGGCAAGGCCAGATCTTCAGTTTCTGGAAAGCACGTCTATGCTAACTTCAGTGGGGCTGACATGATTGATACTTGGTCCCTGGCCTCTCAGAGCCTCTCTGCTTTTTTCACTTTATTTCACCAGATGATCCTCAGCATGTACATTACATCATGTAATAAAGAGCTGAAAGAAAGGCTTAGGATGCAAAAAGTTTACCCTGCCTCTGAATTTGGTCTGTCATTTTCCGGGGATATCATAATTATTAGTTGTCACCACACCAACTAATATTTACAGTGATAGAGAACTGGATAGGGAAAAAGTGTTGCTGAGATAAGGTAACTCTCTTTCCTCAGTGGAGCATGATTATATTGTCTGCATCTTATAAAGTAATAAAGCAGCTTTCTCTCCTGATCTCCTCATGTTGAGACACAGAAGTGACTCATATCTCCCCATCACTTTGAATTTTAGTGATATGTTCCAGCCTGCAGTAGCAAGTAGCCCCTGGATTAGCTCAAAATTGTGGGCCCCTTGTACATCTGAGCCCCTTCTGAACTTCACACAGGTCATTAATACATAGGAGGGCTGTCACTTTACTGAACACAGTATGGCCACAGCTTCCATAAATGTTTAATCTGTGCCTAGAGGTTTCTGGACCAATACCAACCATTGGCTTCATCTACACTACAACTGGAAGCACAGGCAGTTATGCCCTTCACTAAGTTTAATTCACCCAGCACAATGAGCATGGCTGCCCAAGCTACCTTAGCTTTGCACTGGGACACCCAGCCTGCCCTGAGTCTGTGTTCCCTGTACCCCCTAGCCTTGCTGGCCAGCACGGACACATACATTGTAGTGAAATTACATCTTCATCTGCTTCAGAGCTAAGGAAGATGAGTTCATCAGTGAGCAGAAGTCATCACTTTCGTTTTTAAGAACTCCCAAGTTAAAATCCTGCACTTGGTGACCCACCACAATTGCATTTCCCAAGTAGATAATATAGGTGGTGAGGGTCTGAATAAAACAGATATGCAGGTTGGGTTTCTGTCTCCACATGCATCTGGTGCTGCAGCCCAAGGGTGCTTTTTCCTTACTCCTTTCCAAGAACATCCAGCCACTGGATGTTTCCAAGAACATGGCCACTGTTGCAGTCCCGCATGTCAAGCCAGCTGTAAATACCTGGCACTTTCTTTACTTATGAGTATATGGTTTTTAATTTTGATCAAAACCGACTGAATCAAGGGAGAGTTTTGCTACTGACTTCTAAAGATATCTCTTTAGATATCTCTATCACCATCAGCCCAACTATCACCATTGTCCTTAACCAATTTTAGATTGTTAGAGTTTCCTCCTTGCTTTTGGTTTCACTGCAATCACCTACAATATCCTCATCTTCATCTGCATTCTTAGAAACCTCATTATTCCCATCAGGGACATCTGAGAACTCTTCACAAAATGCTTCAGACTTACCACAGTCTCTGGCTGATGCTGCATGGTCTAGTTTTGTTGGTTCAGCAATAACTGAAGATTTATGCTGCTTGACTTCTTGAATGCCAGTGTCTTCATCATTACCAATGTTATCCTCTTTCTTCTCTGCCTCTTCTGGAGTTTCCATGACTTCCTTCACTGGAGAGGAATTTAAGCTCTGATCATACTCATTTTCCAAGTCACTGCAGTCTTTGCTGATCAGTTGAGCTTCAGGAAGTACACTGTATTATATGCCTCAAATTGTGTGCACTCAGTACTGCATTGATTTTCATCATACATCTCTCCATCATATAAGTCACTATTTGACATTTATTTAAGTAAAGAGGTAAACACTGGGTCTTCCCTCAGTCAGTGGAGAGCTTTCACTTGGGAGCAATAGATGGTTTGGGACCCCTAGACATAGAATTTGGGTTATGAAGCATGTCAGTCCTTGGCAGGGAAGAAAAAAAATTCAGAGACAACTACTGAAGAAAGGTGACCAATAACTTCTTGTTTTGATGCTCGTGGTTGCTTTGTAGTTTCTAGAGAAAAGAGAGAGAAGTCATGTTAGTCAACTTGGTGTCTTATTAAAGCCACCAGTATATATTCTACAGTAGACTTTATCTTATACACTATACTTTGTCTTTTATAAAGCTGAAGGAGTCCAGCCAATAAAAGGCCTGTTCTGAAGAGAGAACTGCTACAGCAGAGAGTATGTACTGTGCTTCCATGTGGCACTGCAGCTATTCCAGGGAATGTAGTGCTCACAAACTGGGTTGTTAGAGTTAGGGTGCTATGGTTAGGTTGAGGTTGGACTTGATGATCTTTTAGGTCTTTTCCAACATGAGCAATATTATGATTCTGTGATTCTGTGGTTTAGGGTCATAATGAAAGAAAGGCAGCCCCAGCTCAGCTGGAGAGGAAAAGGTGTACAGGTGCAGAGCCAAAAGTATATCACACAAGTCGAGTAGCTTGGATGCTTTCCTGTGCAACCTGCTTTAGGCAACCTGCTTTAGCAGAGGGATTGGACTAAATTATCTCCAGAAGTCCCTCTCACCCTCTATGATTCTGTGATTCTATATACTACAAGCCAGGAAGTCATTCTTACTGATGAAACAGTCTCTTGTGAAAGAAACTCCCAGTTAGATACACCCATAAGGTCCTAAAGATGCAGGCAAATAATGAACTCTGAAAGTTTTGTGTGAGAGGGAAAAAGGCTGTGCTTAAATGCTTGTTGTTCCAAACCCTTTAAACAAAGCATTTGCCCAGTTTTATTATTTAATCTTAAACATGAACAGTGATATTCACTGTAAATTTCCTACAGTGAATGGCTTGGTTACAGTGGTCAGAATATGGTTCCAAAGACAGGCAAAATGCCAAAGGATGGGGTGAGAAGAGCAGCTCATCAATGAATCAGGAGGCCCTGTTCAGTTTCTAGCACTGGCACGAAGGCCAAACAATGTAATGCTCCTAAAGCTGCTGAAACATGTTCTCTCTGAAAAAGTGGCCAGCCCCACTGGGATTTAATCCATGTTAAAACTGTAAGCCCAGAGCTCAGTCCAGGAAAAGGTGTTTAACTGTAAGGAAGATTTTATTCTGATCCAAACCAAAATTAGAAGTGTCAGGTTTCCTTCAGGAAAAGCAAAGCCTGCAAAGCCCAAGAATTCATAATATAGCTTATTTGGAGGTTTTTGCCATTGTCCTGTTTGGGCAGGATATAGCCTCAACTGTAGCTGGGGGAATGGACAGTTTCCACACATGCCCACCTAAGGCAAGAAAAAATGAAAAGGACCATAGTTGAATAGATGTTATGCCATGGTTTTTCCTGTATCTACAAAGAGGCAGGCATTGCCAATTGTCAGCATGTCAGAGAAAGAAAGTGCATGTCCAAGTCCATTGTCAGCTTTTACACTATCTTTCTGCATGGCCTACAGACTGAGCTATGTCATGGACACTTTGTTGGAATGGACACACTGAATGAAATGCTCCCCAGCCGTACTGCTATCATGAAGGACATCAGTCAGGTGCTCTGCACCAGCCTGCACAGCCCAGCAGCTCAGGCTCCTTCTATACCATGCCCTCCTGGAGAGCTGATTTGTGGTTTCTGACAGGCATGACCTTCTGATCCAACTAGACTAATCCAGTACAGAGAACAAAAACACTGTGAGTGTATCTCCTGAGCAACAAAGAGGATTTCTTTGTTTAGCTCTATAAGCAGGTGGGTGTCACCAAGAAAGGGCAGTTGCCTTTAGGGCAGACACAGCAGATCATCTCCTTTGCTTCAGACTTCAATACTGTGGTTCTTCTATAAAGATTTGCTCCCTCTACCACATTTCCTTTTTGATTTTCCTCAGGATGTTTCTTCTACCTGATAGCATATAATCTTGGTCCATTTAGGGGGTTCAAGTTAGTGAGAACCATTCTCCCTAAGAAGTGCAGGAACTGCTGTGTCACTCAGCCTTTTGTAACCATCAGTTTTCTTCTTGAGCAATACGCTCTACAGCTTGTTTTTAGAAGGAAACAATTCTGAACAGAGCTTAAAAACAATAGACTTTAGTCACTTCCTTCTTCAAGAAGGCAAGAGTAAAAGGAGAAGAGATTTTATGTTTTGCAAGCATTTCTTATAGTTTCCTGGAGCGTCTACACTTTACATCTCTGTGATGCTTCTGCTGATCTCTAGAGGTTTTAATGAATTCTCCTCATGTTCTTTTGTATGAGTGAAAATCCTTACAGTAATGCAGTGTTTTCCCGTTTTACACAGATGCTGTAGGACCTGCCAAAAGTCAGATAGCGATTCAACCCACCAACATCTAGCCTAAGTCTACAGTCCCACCTGTTTCTTCCTGTCACCACCCCCAGAGATCTAGTTATATCATAATAGGAGCCTCCAAGACTTAGCTAGACAGTTGTATTTCTCCTTTCCATGTTTGTTCTTGGTCTTAGCCTTCCTCTTTGCATGTAGGTAGATAAGTATACTAGAAGACCTTACAAAGCACCATGATCAATGGTAGTCTTTGACATTAAGGCAAATCTGTAATGGTATCAGTTACAAAGCATTTTGTCTGTTTTCTTCAGATCCATAGCACTCATTTGCCACCTAATCACACATTTTGGCATGTAGCCAGTGTCCCTCCTGGAGTAGGTCAACATCTACACACCCTCCAAGCCTTTTCCACCAGCCTTCTTGTAGGAAAGAAGAAAGTGGGAAGCGGAGGGGGGAAGCAGCAGCTCCCTAAGGGAACATCCTAAAAGTACGAAGCCAGAGGGATTGCATAAATGTAGAACTATGCAGCACCAATAAATACAAATTAAACTCATAACAAGAAGTGAAATATTAGGGCCAAGGTGACATTTGGACTGGAGGTTCAGCCAAGCTTTGCTTTAAATATTTTATTGCTGCAGATAAAGAAAGAGCTTATCCAACACGTTTCTCTCTCTCTCTCTCTCTCTTTCTCTTGCTCTCTTTTTCTCTCCCTATCAACCAAAGGGGAAAAGGAAAAAAAAAAAAATATCTTAACTAGCTTTGGTTGTATTTGAGCTATACTTCAAAGTTTCATAAAAATAAACAGTTTTAAGGGGGAGGAATGCACACTTGTAAAGAGAGAAAATGCACTTTGAAGCCAGCAAGGGACTGTGTGCTCTACGCAGAGATTCACAGCATCCTGCCTGGAGCAGACAAGCAGTGTCCCCCTCCCCTCCGAGGAGCCTCTCCTCCCTTCGAATGGGGCTGCCTGGCAGCAATGGGTCCTTTGTAGGAACATCAGGATAGCACAAGTGAGTGCTTTGTTCTCTTCTCCTTCCCCCTGCTATGCCCCTGTTGTTTTCTGCTCTGATTGAAAGTTTCATATGCCGGTAGCTGTCACTGAGATCTGAGTCTGCACAGCACCTAGCACAGCATCAGTCCTGGATTAGGATGTGGGCTCTTTGGGGTTGACTGCAGCAATGCCAGTAGTCGACATGATTAGAGATGGGCTCTGAAACTTGAGAAAGGTGGAAAAGGGTTTGTTTGCCCTGCGCAAAGTCACACGGGGACATGCAAAGCTTGGGGACTAAGCCCTCCTGGACATCATGAGGGGTCTGCACCAGTCCTGTTTTTAGAATGAGTGAGATGCTCCACTGCTAGGACCCTCAGCCTTTGGGTTTGTCTGTCTCACAGCGCACATTTCTTAAGGAAAAGAAAGGGCGAGCTGAGGGCTCTGAGTGTGTTGGGCCCAGAGCGGAGGAGCTGAGGGGAGTTTGATGGCGGCTGCAGCTCCTCGCAGGGAGTGGAGAGAAGCGCTGAGCTCTGCTCTGTGTGACAGCGCCAGGGAACGGCATGGAGCTGTGCCAGGGGAGGGCCGGGGGTTGGGGAAAGGCTCTGCACCACAGGGCGGAGGGCATGGAACAGCCTGCCCAGGGCAGCGGGCACGGCTGGAGCTGCCGGAGCTCAAGGAGTGTCTGTACATCACTCAGATACATAGTTTGAATTTTGAGTGGTCTTGTGTGGAGGCAGGAATTGGACTCAATGATCCTTGGGGTCTGGTTCAAGTTAGGATATTCTCTGATTCCATTTCTCTGTTTTAATCCCTTATTTCCTCCATTGTTGTCTCCACAGCACAAAGCCCCACTGCAGCAGACCCCTTGCAGCAAGCCTACGCTGGAGTGCAGCAGTACGCAGGTCGTTAGTATTAACACTTTCTCCCAGTAAATCTTTTTCTTCTCTAAATTCTGTAAACACAGCTGAGGGGGGTGTGGGAAGGGATGTGGATCCTGAGGTGGGGACACCTGACAGATCTTCAGATTCAATTTGCAGAAACCAAACCCAAAGACCCAGAGCCTCCCTAAGGAGCCAGCCACCTCTCATGAAGCACTGGGGACTGGTTCCCACTGAGCTTTACCTTGGTGCAGTTTCACTGACAGAACCGGGTCAGGCCTCCCTAGAACATACAGTGAGCAAGTGGAAAATCAGGCCGCTTGGTTTGCGGCCACTTTGTGTAACAGAAGATCTGGGGGTCTCCTGAGTGCTGCCATGAGTAGGGCAGGTGGGCAAACAGACCCTGCCTCGCCACTGCAGCTGTGCCTGGCAGGGCACAGTCAGTGTATTCTGCACACACCCATTCTGTAGGGTATGTCTGAACTCTGCTGGTTGTGCATGTGTGGGATGCGCCAGCACTCTCTGGCTCTGGCGTGGCTGGAGGTACAGATTCGTGGCTTGCCTAGAAGCTGCATATACTCCTGGTTTCCTAGCAGCTTCTCCATGACTTCCAGTGGGCAGACCTCTCTCACTCTCACGTCTCTGTGTATGCTGAGCAGCTCCTTTGCAGTTGATGGACTGACACCATCCAAAGTGACCCGGTGCAGACCATGACCCTGCTGTGTTCAGCCTCCCCTTGCGAGGTGTCCATGGCCAACACTGCAAGCAAGCTGCCACCTCAAAGTCATTATTTCCTGTGGTAACTGGAGCAATCATGGTCTCCCGCTGAGGAACGGCTATTATTTCATGTCAGTGCTGTATCTGGAAACTTAATTTAATTCTCCATGTAGGGCTTCATTTGCCGGTATTTTAGTTATTGTCATTTATTGCTTGTGAGGTTTGATAGATGGGAAGCAGCTCAACCCTTTGAGCTGTTAATTAACCCCTCTGCACACACATGGCCCCTATCCCCCTCTCTCTGGGCTCGCAGGCGACCCGTACTCTGTATTTTTAGCAGCAAGGCACATCATCTACCATCTGTGGTATTGAATGGCTCCCCTTGTCTGCTTGGTGGGGGAGCTGAGGTGGGGAAAATTGTTTAATTGCTGCACACTGTTTCCTCTGTGTTTGTGTAGAAGACTAAATGTCTATGGACGTGAAAGGAAATGTATACCTGAGAATGCATGCACAAGTGTGCTTCTGTGCATATTCTGTATAGAGTAAGAGAGAATGGGAATACATATGAGATGTAATTATAAGCATGTGTATAAATCAGAATGCTAAAGAAAAACATGGGCATGGGCTCTGCACATGCCAGTCAGCACAAGCATCAATACATCGAGCTCAAGAATGAGTGCTTTTCTTGTACTTCCTGGGATGGTTACCCATCTTTGGAGGGGGAGATCTCATGGATCTCCATTTAGACCACCATTTAGATCACATGGCTGTTCCCAGTGCATCTGCTACGAAGTTGAAAGAAGAATGGATGCTCAGAGATCAGTGCTACTATCTGAAGCACCACTGTGACACTTCTATTATATCTCAGGTTATACGAGGTGTCTAAAATAGAGGGGAAGGCCCATCTCCAGCTTTGTGTGATTGTTTGATGTGAAAGTTTCTTGCTTCCCAGAACTGAAATCTATCCTTTTCTTCTCTCCCTTTCTTTTCTCAACAGCTGCTTATCCTGCTGCTTATGGCCAGATTAGCCAAGCGTTCCCACAGCCACCTCCCATGATACCACAGCAACAGAGAGAAGGTGAGTGAGTGGTCTGTTGTTTTCCCTGCACACAGCATACCATCCCCTCCACACTGGTTCCCCTCCACATACACCTAGAGAGCATCCATTAAATGCTCCATTGTTTTGAATCCCTGGTCCACTAAGTCTTTTCTCAGTTTCCATATGTGGTGTTATTGGCACACCGCAAACATCCTCATGAGAAATTCCTGCCAAGATCCCCTAAGATCCCAGGGGGAGGAGCATGCTGATGTGCATGGGCCATGGAAAGGCCTGTTAGCAATGTGGGCAGTAACATCCAGTGGGGATTGTTAAAGACAGTCAACAAGAGTAATTGCACCGGAATAAAGAATTTAATAGGAAACAAGTAATGGTGATCCTTCATTAGAAGCTAGTAATGTAATTTCAGATACCTGCTATTAAGTGGAGCTGTTCTAGTCCTTTCAGCGTCCCTGGAAACACAAATCAGCCCTTTCAGAGAGTAATATCTGTATGAGGATGAGATTATTCATGTAGCAAAGATACCTGTTTCCTTACATTGACTACAAGAGGAGCCTGACTTACGTACATGGGACAGGAAAGTTGCACTGGAGACAATGAAAGCATGGATAGATGAATCTCCCACTGTTGCATGTGATTGTTTTGGGAAGTATCTGCATCATGTAATGCTTACAACCAAAGACTTCCTTACATGAAGAGAGGAGTCATTTATGTTTGCTTTACAGCCAGTAAGGAATGGTAGGAATCTCAGAGGCAACCTGCTCAGATAGCCCCAGCCATCCTCCACTACTCTCTTTGGACAAGAAACTGCTTACCTATGCGAGGCATTTAAGTCAGGTACTTCAGCTTTGTGTAGGGACCCTCATTATAAATAATTATATTTGAACTTCTAGTTGCTACTAGATCACTAGATCACTAATTCAGATATTTTCTGTATGTGTTATTATATATATAATTACATTTAATATTTTAATACAGTGTAAGAGTCAGAACAAAATGAATCTAGATTAGACTATCAAACTAAAACATCCTGATGGCCTAGAACTACTTTGGGGGAGAAATCTCATTTTGTGAGAAAATTAGAAATGTCAGCAATTCGATCTAATTTGGAATTAATTTTTTTCTGATGTCAGAATTTCCTGGGGAACACAACTTCCAGCTCCTGATTAGCTCTAGTACACATCCCTGCTGTGAGAACAGATGCTCAGACCTAGCGTATCATTACTGAGATGTTTCCCCCATGCTGAAGGACTTTGCTTTTTATTACTTACTGGGGCTAGATTAAGCACAGGACAAAATGGAGAGCAGATCATTGCTTAACATAGCATCGTGCCAGGAACAGTCCAAAGCAAGGAATAACTGTTGTGTATACTCCGAGCACCATTGCCCAAAGATCCCAATGTTCATAAGGCACAGTGTGTCTGTGGTTGAGGGTGAGTATCACCCAGCAGACAAGTTACCTCATAACTCTTAACTCCTTTCCATAAGCTTTAAGAATGACTGGGGGGCAGATATAGAAGAGGAACCACTGATTCAAGGCTGGCAGCCATTCCCAGTGTCCTCCATTTTCATGTAGTGCTTCTCTGCTGTGGTTTTCTCTACTGTTTGCTGGAGGGAGAATCTCTAAGACACAACACTGCATTTTAGCAGTGAGTCAAGACCTTCAAACTTCTCTACCCTTTAACAGGAAGATGTAGCAAGACGAAATTCTAATAATAACAATACTCAGTGCTGAAAAGAGTGCTTTATGTTTGCAAGGATGTGCGCAAACATTGATTTGTTAATGAACCTACCCTACCACAACAACAACATTGATGATCACATTGTTAATAATGTGATGCTAACTCTCAGCTCCTGAATCCTGGTTGGATAACAAGCCCAGACTGCTTGGCTGCTGCATAATTCCTGTAGAGATTAGTCATTGCTTCCACATGAATGCTGAGGCTGTTGGCAGCTGATGGGTTGCATAGGATGGAACAGATCCAAAATTACCAAAGGTAGAGACAAAGTCTTAACTCAGACCATGTCAACCAGGAAAAATTTGGGGGTAATTTCAAATTTGTATTTTATTACTCATCTTGACATAGTTTGTGAAACTCAGAAATATGCTTAGATACTAAAATAAAGTAGGGCAGGTTTATGACTCCTGCGTTCAAGTATGCTGAGGACTAAAAAGCAAAGAATAGGCAACAAGTTACAGCCTCTGAGTGTTCACTGATGAGGTGAGGTATATTCCTACTTACTATGCATCCAGACAAAAGACTGCTTGCAAACTTTGTACATCCATTTTGGACAGCTCATTTTTAATTACTCATATTGACAGTTGACACCCAGAGATAGGTTGGGACACTGTTGTTACTATTCTGAGTAAGTAGCCACAAGCTGGACAGTGATGAGCATGGGTAGAGCAATAACTTAGCAGTTCAAATCTTACCAAGTCAAATCGACACTGACTCAGAACAGATCTCTCTGACATATGTTCCAGTGTTCCCAGGCATGAGTTTCTATTATCCAACACTGTTTGCCTGTAATACACAAACCATTCATAAACTGTGTGTTCCTTACAACTTCTATTTCTTTTTGTCTGAATCAAGACTATATGTGCTTCCAATGTATTAATGAGCAGAAATACCTATTACTTTAAACGATAAAACTAAAAGCCGTGGTAGGTGTCAGGATAGAAATGAACCTGGATTCTCTTCTCATAAAATGTTGCAAGGGTTAGATTTTGAGTTGACTTACAGTCCTTTTTAAAACCAAAGTAAAGTGCTTAGTAAAGAATTTTAGTATTGTATTCAGCCTTGAACTGCCAACTGTACCGATCTTCAGTAATCCATTAACTCAGTCCAAAATAAGACCTTTCTCTTGGCAGTAAAGTTTTCACTAAGATTTTGCCATACCAACAGTAATCTTATTCCAATGATCTTGATCCCTTTAAAACTCCTTGCATATGTGTACTGAGAACTAACTTAGCTCTTCATAGCATTCTGAGTGGAACAATTCATGCATCTCAAAAATACATACATATGCAAAAAGGGCTGGCCATATGCATAATTATGTTTTCTACTTTAGACTGACAGAATTAAGTTGAGTGAGGAATAAAGGATAAAGGTAGAGGGAGCTTGTTTTGTGAATTCAGGAGTCTAACTGTGATAGGTAACTTATGGATGGATGGGTTTAACAAGAAATTAGTTGTTAAATTCTAATGGCAGAATTTTCATATGTGAGTATGATAAAACAAATCAAACTACCCCAGGTTGTTTCTCAGTAGCAGGTGGAGTTTACAGCATTGGAAACTAGCAAAAATCCTCTGGAGCTGGGAATGGAATGAGTTTGGCCTTGAATGTTTGAGTCATCATGGGAAGCCACAGCATGGGTTTCAAAGCCACACTTCAAAACAGAACTGGGCTTTGGTCTCTGCTTTTTCACATCCTTCCTGGCCTCTTTCTCTTGTGTCCAAACACTGTTAGACAAAGCTGATTTTAAGATGAGCTAAGTGTTATTCTCTCCTTGAGCCCAGCCTCCAAGCCTGGTGTGGATGAAGTTCTGTGCTTCTGATCTGCCTTATGCCTTAGTAGGTATTTCTCAGCGCATGCAGGCAGAAGCTCTATACTCATGCACAACACATCCAAGACCCCAGGAAATACAGCTGGCATTTTTGAAAGAATTTGCCAGTTTTACAGAGCAAACTGCTGGCTCTAGTGATGTCAGTGGGAATTTTGCCACTAATTGCAGTAAAGCCAAGATTTTACCCATTCCGTAATAATGCAGATCTCAAATCCCACAGCAGAAGTGCTCTGGGGCACATTCAGATGAAGAAATGAAATTTTCCCTACTATTCTGGACCATGGTCTTCTCCTGGGCAGCATTTTCTCAGCTCTAACAGACACCTAAGGGTGTTAGTGTTTGTTTAACATTTTCAGACTGTTTCATATCTAGCTTATTGTGTCAGTAACTGCATTGTATGTAACTGAACTGCAGAAAGGACTGAAGAAAGGATAGCGACTCAGTGGGGAGACTAAGGAAGAGGCAGACAGGAGCTGAGGGGAAGAATGAAAAGTTTGGCATGAAATAGGGGAGCCTGAGCGTGGGCCACTGAGTTTCAAAAGTAAATTAGTTAAGCAGATGCCTGGGTGACTAATTGGTTAATTATCCCACTGTACCAGTATCCCCCACTTGGAAGAAACTCAGTCACCATCCCCATGACCTCTAGGAAATGCACGAGATGCAAAGGATCAGCTGTTCCTTCGTGACAGTCCTTTTAGCAAATTAGTGGGGAAAATTGTGCTTAGCAAATATTCATTAGGGCTTCATTTTCCATTAATCCAAAAGGAAATGTGGAGAGCCTGTGACTTCAATCATGCTGAGGCCCAGGAATTTTAATGAGCTTTAAATGGGCATCTGTCAGAATCCTGACTTCGCCTTACTTCTCCTGCCAGCCGGGGGGATGAATAATGGCTAATAAAAAGTGGGAGCATCTAGGCGAACTCCTCTCTCTAACAGGAAAGGCAAAGTTGTAATTTGCTGTGTTATGACACCGTAATTATGCCCCAATGAAGAAAACAAGAGTACTAAAAAAACCTTTTCCTTCTCCACACTGTGCCCCAGCTTTAAATGGGGGAAAGTAGGCTTAGTTAGGTCATAGGGATGTAAGCACAGGAACTGAGTGGAAGGAGGGCATCCTATTTCACTCTTTCCTCCTACCCTCAAGGAGAATGCATTAATTCCCCTTCATCTGGACCCTGATGAACAAACCAGAGCTGGAGTTACCTGTGGAGGTCACTGTAGAACTGGGCAGCAGCTGGAAGTACCCTTGAAACTAATCTCCCCCACCCAAAAAGTCCCTGCCTCCTGACATTCCACGGTTCTTTGCTGGTGACTTAAATGTTTGTGTTTTTTTTCCAACAAAACCACTTGTACATAAACGTGTAGTGTTGCACACTATATGCATTGATACAAGTCACACTGTAAGCCAGAGGCAGGTCCTACCTCAAAATGCAATCCCAACAGAACATTTTCCATGTCTCAACATGAACAAAAAGACATATTCCACTGAAAGACTTAACTGGATATTTGTTACAGTATTGGAGAAAAAAGAAAAAACAAAGAGAAAAAAAAAAGGCAGCTCTCTCCCAAAGTCTAGGATTTTGGATTTCAATCCATCTATCATCTCTTTTGAGGATCCCTGTGGAATGAAACCAAACTGTCTAGATTATGGGGAGTCTTTGGAGTTAGTCATATTGTGGGGACTGAATGCAGAGTTATACAAAACAAAATAAGTCCAGAGGTCTCTGTATTTTCCATTCTACTGGTATCTCAGTCTTCACGGGAAATGGGAAAAATACCAAAACATTTGGGTGCAGACCCAGATCAGTAAAGGTTAGGGGGGTGGTCACCCAAAACTCTGCAGATTAAATGAGATGCAAGGAGAACCAAGAACTGGATATATTTTCTTTCTGTTCTTTTCTTCCACTTTATTTTTCCATGGCCACGTGTGCTCCTGCATTGTTCTGATTCTGTGTTTTATCCTGGTGTTTGTGCCAAGAAGGTTAGCACAGACACATGACGACTTTCTGAGTTCCTAGTCTTCTGCTTTCTTTGTTCCTCTTACAGTGTCTTGAAGACCAACATGGGAGAATAAGAAAGGGTCGTTGTGACAGATGTCATGTTGCTAGACATGGAGTTTTACAAAGAGCTTTCAGTCTGGAAAAGAGGAGGCTCAGGGGAGACCTTATTGCTCTCTATAGCTACCTGAAGGAAGGTTGTAGTGAGCTGGGGTTCAGCCTCTTCTCTCGTGTAACTGGTAATAGGACTAGAGGGAATGGCTTCAAGCTGTGCCAGGGGAGATTTAGGCTGGATGGTAGGAAATACTACTTTTCAGAAAGAGTGGTCAGGGAGTGGAATGGGCTACCCAGGGAGGTGGTGGAGTCACCTATCCTGGAGGTGTTCAAGGAACATTTGGATTTTGTGTTGAGGGATATGGTTTAGTGAGAACTATTGATGATAGGTTGGACTGGATGATCCTGTAGGCCTTTTCCAACCTTGGTGTTTCTGTGATTCTGTGCAGTGGTAACAATAAAGAGATGAGCCAGTAAAACTCAGGAAGCACATCCCACACTCACTGTTTCCCAGGTGAGACACACTGAGGAGCCCTTTCTTCAAGACCCCTAAATGCAGGCCAGGCTCTGCAGACTGCTTACTCACAGGTATCCCTCACCAGCCAGAGAGAGAAGACACATCAAAGTAAATCCCACTGTGTGTGCTTTCTCATATCCCACTTAACTCTATTCATGGTTCTTATTTTTCTCTTGACAGGACCAGAGGGCTGTAACCTGTTTATCTACCATCTGCCCCAGGAGTTTGGGGATGCTGAGCTGATGCAGATGTTCCTGCCTTTCGGTAATGTCATCTCCTCGAAAGTGTTTGTGGATCGGGCGACAAACCAAAGTAAATGCTTTGGTGGGTAAAGATAACAAAACAATTAGATTCATCCAGGAAAGGGCTTTCTCTGAATACTTTACCTTTCAAACTGCTTTCTTTCTGCTTAAGCTTTTATGATTTCTCTCAATTTATTCCTGTCAATACTTTCCCCCTTCCCTCTTTCTCTCCTAATTGTCTCATGCTCAGAATTGTATGCGCTGCTTAGAGGTGAAGGTTTGGCATCTCACCAGCAGCTGGGTGCTGCAGTTGCTGGTGGTGGGGTGGAAAATATCTTGCCTCATAAGGGGAGGTGACAAAGGTGCAGAAAAGACTAAAGCACCTGTAGCAGAATGGAGGATGCTAGAGGGTTAGGTGAAATGCTGATGGGCTCAGCAGTGGGAGCATGTGGCAGAAGGGGAATTTCTATATCCAAGACAAAGCAGGAACAGGTCATGAAGTTAAAGGGAAGACAGAGTTTGAGGGGCAGCTCTCCGGCAGGTGTGATGAATTAAACTGCAAAAGGACAAAGTCTGAACAACATTAGTTGAATGCCTGTAGGGATGGCTGCTCAGTGAAATGCCAGCAACCATGCTCTGAACCCACCAGACCTGAGCCAGCGCTACAGCACATACAAACAGCCTGAGATCACCCTGTGCCTCAGCTGGGTTTGAATAAATACTGTGCTCACACAGCTCTGGGCATATGGCTGGCTCAGCTCCACCAGCTGGAGCATGAATGGAACACAGCCTCAGCTGCATGTGGTCTGCCAGACAGGGACACCCCAGTCTGCACCCACAAGGTTGGATCAGCCTGCCAACAGCTGTGTGGTAACATGTGTTTCAGTGAGATTTCACTGTTTGCAAAAGTGTTGCTATGGAAGGTCCTTTCAGGCAGTGCAGCAGCAGGCAGACCCTGCCACCCTGCCACGTGGCACTATCCCACTGGTGGACTGTGGATCTCTCCCATCCTCATGCTCACCAATGGGATGTGAAATTTCTTGTTCTGTGCCACCCAGTACTCCTTCCCTGAGAATTACAGTGGGACAAACTATTGTTTTTCTGTTCCTGTTATCTGCAGCTGATCTGGACTCTGTTTCTCAGGCAAACTTCCAGAGTTAAGACTTGCTGGAGTTTCATTTGAATTAAAAGTCACTTTCAATCTCTACACTGTGCTTTTCTTCCATGCTACTTTCCCCATTCCCCTCCCAGACAGCCCACCTCCTCATTCCTTGCTATGGTGCATGACAGACAGCACTTCCAAGAATTTTGTGCATCTTCTCTGTGCACAGTTTCTCTTTGCCCTCTACAGAGGTTCAGACCAGGTTGTTCTTTGATTCTAGAAGCGTTTATCCCTGGCTTTGAGGACACAGCAATTCCCTTCAACAGCAGTCATGGGATTCCTGTACTCCCAAACACACTGGAAGAAAAAAAAATATACTGATTAGAAGAAGCAGTTGGGAAGTTCAGATGAGAAATTATGAATTAGCCATATTCATTCCAGAGCCCACCTTCTTTACGGAAATGTAACCATATAAAAGCTCATGGCAAAATGAGCAGACCAGCACAGATCTAGGTGACATTGAAAATTGGACTCCAAGGATATCAACAGGTTAGAAACAGACCTTTGGGAGTGAAATTGCTATTCCTATCATAAAATAATATTTAGGAGAATACTGTGCTTGGCTCCTCTCATAATTGGCAAGGGGAAAGGCAAAGCTAAATGGAGATGTGAGGTGAGAAACAGATTTACCACATCTCTTATCTCAAAACGTCTCTGGCTGCAAGGCTTCACGAGGATAATAACGCTTAGCTAGCTTGTGGGTCAGAGTTGTCGGGCTGGCTTTATTGCCACTTCCAAGGTACTCTGAGGTTGTGGCTGAGCAGAGATTGGGGTATCTTAGCAAAGTTTTTTCTTAAGCATGAGTCTTACTGGAAGAACCTAAACCACAACTTGTTTAATGCAGTAACATTCAATGCTGATGTTAGATTGTTCAAGCTTGAAAGCAGGAAGGTACGCTGTGGATGTACAGACTCAAGACCAAGAAAAAGAGGCATTAGAGATTGCTAGTAGATTTTAGCCATCTTATATTAACTTCTGAAGCACAAACATCCAGGTTCAGTCAGTTTCATATCCCAGGTGTCAAGACCCAGTTTTCTCATTTTTTTTCTCACTTTTGCTCATTTTTTTAAATAAAGATACTAACAGCCATGTACAGCACTTACAAAAGGACAGAAATGGCAGAAGTACAGGTAGCTAATTATCACAAGTATGTTACTCTGCTCTTCAAAACCTCCAACCCTGTTAACCTTCAAGTTTAGAGCAACATAAAACTGTGGAGTGTATTAGAGATAATCAGACCTTTCATTTGTCTTGCTAAGTCCATTGCAGTTGATGCTGGTTTTATTGTTCTTAAATCCTACTTTTTTAAAAAACGAAGAAATTAGTTTTTCCAAAAGGATTTTTGTCAACTTTGAATGTAAGAAAACTCTTTCCTTTTTCTGCTTAAGCATTTCCCAAAACTCAACATGTAAAAACATAGAATTTGCATTCTGTTTTACTTTTTTTAACAAGCCAGAGCTCTCCAACTGGTAGCCTGGGGGGACAATGCTGTCTGGCCCCAGAAAGATATTCCACCATTATATGACCTTTTAAAATGTATCTGCTATGCAGATCCCAAGTAAATTGCTCTAACAGAGTCTAGCCCCAGGTTGTAGAGAAATTGTCAAGAAGTCCTGCTTTTGACAAACTTAAAAAATCCCGTGGAGAAAAATCTCACTTTTTTTTTTTTTTTCCCCCATGGAAAGAGAAAATTCTTGGTTTTCTGTTCTTATGTCACTGTTGAACTACTAATAGGTAGCCAGCCCAAAGTGAGCGAGTCAGGAGAGCGCCATCTCAAAAAGGGACATTTATTCCTTCCTGTTTGTCTCTGAACCTGCACTTCCCCTGCACTTTCAGCACAAAGATGAAAGCGTTATCTCCTTTGGCCACTGTTGGAAGAGTAGAGTTTGGGAAGATATGAAAGAAAATGAAAGCAGTTACAAACCTTTCTCCCAGTTTCCCAGAGTCCAACATCCTGCACCAAAAAAACACACCCTGGTCATAGAGCCTTTGACTTTCTGAGTTTGGTGGCAAATGTTGTGAAGTTCAGACTATGGCAAGCACTGATTTTATGCAAAAAAAATGTGAAAGTAGTCAAAATATGTCTGTTGTTTACCATAGCAGGTCTGCTTTCTGCAGTATATGAGATTGCCTGAGAAACAAGCCTGACTTCTCACTGAAAAACAGTCATTTAAAAAGGGAGGCTTCTTTGCCTAAGATTTTCCTCTTGCTGCATGCATCCAGTCTGGACCCAGATCCTCCCTTTTCTCCTACCGTTTTTCAGATCTCTGGCTCTTATTTTCCCCTCTATCCTGATGCAGCTGAAATGTGTCCAAATACACACCATGCTCCTCCCTCGCAGTCATCACCACTCTCTCTATCCCCATGGCCTGAGCCCTCATCACACTGACCATATTAGCATCTCCTTGGGATTCCCCTCAGGCACTGCCTCGTCCACCCTCTTGTATTCAAAATTATTGATTTCACTTTCACAGCCCTTCACCGTTCTGTCCTTCTCTCTCCTCTCCTGCTAGCTCTTCACTCAATGCCCAGCTGATATTTTTAGCCATTTTAACCACCACAGTTCTTTTACCATCACTAGGTCACGCTATCCTTGCCCAGTAAAATGGCAGGGCCACCATAGGATTTGTTGTATAACTTAAGAAAAAATTATACTTAATTTACCTTGCTTTCTGGACAGCAGCTCCCAGTCCCACAGTAGACTGATCTGGGTTGTCTTGCACAGGACATAATATGCCTGACCATCAACTTCTACAGGACCCTGGGGCACTATTTTGTGTCTGTATAAGGCAGAGACTTCCCACTGCATGTGTGTAAGTTCTTCTGTATGCAAATATATAAATATCAGTATATTGATGTGCTGGTCACGATGGTTGTATTGAAAACTTCCCTCTCAGATGTGTAGATGATTTAAGTGAGTGGTTTGTGCATAAGGCAGAAAAGAAAAATCCAGTAATATGATGCAATTAAAGCTATTAAAGTCATTGTGAGAAGAGTCACTCTTCATGTTGCCCACCAAAGTTAGCTGTTCCTCTGTGGTAAATATTAAGAATTTTAGGAGCAGTGTTGCTGTACAGAATATTCTTCAAGAAGACATTTGAAGACATTTGAAGAACTAGTGAAAGGCAAAGATAACCCTGTTCTAGGAAAATGTTTTAACAGAGAAGAGAAGGCAAAGGATAGGTTTGGGCAATATTAATTAAAAAGACATGACAGAAATGAGAAAAACGAGGAAGTGGATGGAGCAGCAGAGGCCAAATGATTACCCCAAGGTGTCACAGAAGATGTAGATAAATTAAAGCTAAAGAAATTGTTATACTGGTGCACTTGGAAATTCATTCCTCTGGTCACCTCTTCTTGAGAGCAGTGAGCACCTGATGCTCTGTCTCTTTGCATTTCATCAAGCATTAGACACTGTCAGAGTAACTCTACTCCACATACCCCATAATACCCATAATGTGCAGCTCCTCACTCTGTGCCTGTACCACATACCCTCTGATGTGGCAGCTGCAATTTCTTCCACTGACTCCAGAATGCTGAGAATAATCTCCTTCATGCCCACAGGGACACTGTGGTTTCCCTCCTTCAACTCAGCGTGGTCTGACACCTCAGATGTGAACAACCACGTCTGTTGGATGCTATTCATTTTTTCTACTCTTGGATATTCACACAATGTTGGTATGCCCCATCTCTTTTTGAAAGTCCCCATTTAAATGTAGCAAGGGGCACTCTAGCTTTGTCTACAAATTCTGATGGCTGCATAAAACCATAGGTTTATTTGACCTAAAGAAAACAACATTTGATTCTTAGTGTAATATGGATGTCAAGTTTCTTTCCAGATTCCTGCCAAGAGTCCACCAAAATGTTTTTAATGGGCCACCCAATTTGGAAAAAAAAATATCCAGTCTTCCTTGAAGATGCCAAAAGAGATGAGAAAACGTGACTTGACAAGGGTCATAGTAGCTAATGATAGTGTTAAATATTTCTATTCCCTACTCAGTCTTTTCTAGATAATAATGCTCACCGTGAGAAAAGCAGTAAGGGCGGGAGCAAAGAACTGAGAGAGAGAGTTTTTGTTGTGTTATTAAAAACCTGTTGTGGCAGTTCAAGACTTCAGTGTGGTGGCAGAAGGCAGGGTGGGAGAAGCAAGGCAGCAAGCAGGTCATGACAGTCTACAGACACTGGAATCTGAAACAGAAGTAGTAGAAACATTAAGAGACTGGGGCATTGGGAAAGATATGCAGGGCTCTGGGATTTAGGGGCTTTGCAGAGCAGGTCTAAAGCAAATTGGCAGCACTCCATAAGACACAGAATTGTACCAGCAGACCCTGAGGTACATCAGTAAAGTATTGCTAAGCACCTGCTCACAGTGTGCCTCCAACATACCCTGCTGGTGGTTGTGCACTTAAATAAATAAATATGCAAATTGTTGTCCTTAAATTCATCCAGGGAAATGAACATGTCCAGGGGTAAGGTGATGTAATGGTAAGAAATTCCAGTCCTGTGTTCCTGTCCGTCCCATCTGGGCAATCATAGGATAACTAATCTGTGTGCCTTGGTTTTACCATCATGTATCAGGACACTGACTCTTCTTCAGAGAGGTTGAGTTACATGGATGAGTACACTTATTTATCAGCTGTTAGGTTTTTTGTTGTGGGATTTTTTTGTGTTCTTTTCTTTTTCCTCAGATTCTTTCTTTGGTAAATGACCTTTCTCAACAGATTCAGGAATTATTAGATGGACTTTGGGACAAAGGTGGAGTTCTGCTTGCCTCTGTTACCAGTACTATCATTAAATTTTATTTTTTTCACTTTAACCTGATTTTAGACTTCCTAAAAGTTTCTACCCTCAACTTTCTGCCAGGAGCCCTTAGTCTTTGTCTTGTACTTTGCATGAGCACTAGCAATGAATTGTAAACAAAGCTTTAGACCAAAGCTCAGTGTGTCATGAAAGAAATAACTGAGTACCTAAGTTGAGACAATATGGAGATGATTTATGACATATAGTAAGCATGTCCAACCCCTGGGATATGTTGGTTCAAGTCAGCACTGGTTTGTTCAGTCTTCTCCACTTTGAAGAACATGATACAGACAAGCAGAGAAGGAGACACACATCAGCAGGAGCAGAATACCAAAGGGGTCTTCAGGGCTTCCAGCGGAAGGGTGGAGGAAAATACAGTTGTTTGTATTTGCTAGCTGCTCTCTACTACAATCCAAAGCATTTAGGATCTGAAACTTCAGTTCCAAAGAGTAAAGAAGGGACATTTGTCCAGCTGATAAGGAGAGTTGTGTGAATAAGAAAGAAGGATATGTTCATCAAACTCAGTGTATAGCACCTCCAGCCACTGCAGTTGGTTGGGGGAGGTTTTAGGGGGAGGAGGAGGAGCGGGAGAAGTATTAGGGCTGTGAGCCACTATTCATTTACAAACTATAATTAATTTGATGTTTAGATTAATTTCTGATGCACTCTCAAAGGTGCACTGAAAGCATTTTTCCTTTATTATAATGTTGATTGCTTATTGGGGAGATAAATCTAACTGTCAGTTATGCACTGACTTACCAAAACTTTCAGACCAAGCAAGCATGTATGCATAAGGAACAGCTGTTTGCAGCTCTCCAGTTAAAGGGACAGCTCTGTCTTTTCTCAATTACTCACATTAAAGAAAATCTATACATTGTACACAGGGATTTCTGCTTTCTTTTGTTGCTTAACAATTTATTAGACAAGAATATGTTTGCATAATTTCTCTTCTATTTATCTGTCTGTCTCATGTCTATCTCTATTCTATC
>JAPSGF010000090.1:1140606-1158190 GCA_035772895.1 Perdix hodgsoniae
AGATGAACCCTAGTTATAGGCAGTGGTCCTACCAGTGCTCCAAAGACATAATAGTTTCAAATGTAAACACACCCATGTGTAGAAATGCCAGGCAGTTTCTGTAGTGCTACTTTCGTTTGGTCCAGAAGTTTCTTTTCAGAAGTAAGAAATAGCGAATCAGGCAGCCCTTTTTCTGAATTCAAAGGGATTGATCTGCTAAACATGAATTTTCCATAGCCTATTCTTGTGAGACTGCAAAACTACAAAAGCATTTAGGCTATCCATTATATCTCTTTTTGTTTTTATTTTCCCAAGATCTCTCTCATTCAAGGCAAATTCAGTCTATAGAATGGATGCTTCTGCATCAATCCATCCAACCATCCAACCATTCCCACTATATATCTTCAACTTCTTTATATCTGTCTTTCCTTTCTCATTCACCACACAGGACTGCTTTTCAGCTTCCTGAAGTCTGTCAGCTAGCTCATTACTGAGCAGCTGTTCAATAGATCTTCACAGTTCTGTGCTTGGCCCCAGGCCTTCCTTCCTGCACAATACTCAAACCCTGCTATGAATATGAATTTATTATTATTTCCTCATCTGTTTTCCTAAGGCCCTTCCCAATAGAGCATTTGAGAGGTTCATGGGGCTGAGTAACAGCATTTTCATAGTGATCATGTCATCCTCATTTCACCAAGGGGGTGTTGAGACATAGAAAGATATTCAAAACTATTTATTAATCTTGGATGCCTCAGCTGAGATGCCAAGAGCACGATAGGTCTGTCTGTCTGTTGTCTCAAAATTCTTAACACAGTGCAGGGTATGCTGTGTTTATGCAGGTACAGACACGTAGTCTTTATGCCAACAAAATCTGAAGTCACAAATCAACAGAGCGTTAAGCAGAGAGCAACAGAGTAAAGCTTCAACTGCACCACTAAACTAAAGAAACCCTACAAATCAGTGCATGTACTGTGCCATGACTGCCTGTATCTTTTTAACATTTGAATGCCTTTAGCTTTAGTTTGGCCAGGACAAGTTGGGCATGTCTCAGAGTTGGCAAGTTACAGAGACTGCCCTTAAACAGCAGTACAGAAAAGACCACCCCTCTTTTTGGAGCAAGAGAGTATAGGCATAAAGATACAAGCCAGGATGTGCCATTTGCAATTAGATTCTGTGTATTTTATTTACTAGTAATAACACGTAGTCTTGGAGATCTTATTAAGGAATTTTGTGATGTTACTTGCCCAGTGCAACTTGGACATCGTGGAAAATGTAGGTATCAAGTCTATTTCTCCAAGACAGCATTTGGTTGTGTAGCCACATCAAGAAACCATCCTTTCCATGCCTTATTTACTGTTTATATTCCAACACCAGCAATATTAAGTTTGATCCATTGCCATCTTCCTCACCCTGTTATTCATTCTCCACAGTAATTAAAACAAGCATGCAATGAAAAATACAAAAATATGTGGCTAGAAGCAAAGCCTTAATGCATATAAAAAGCAATACAAAATTAAAGTTTTATAGACAATATCAATTCTTGCATTTTTAACTCTTGAGTGATTCATTTTGCAGTCTTATTGTTGTTTTAATGCACTGGTGCAGTACCTTCCTTTTTCAAGCAAGTGAACCAAAACCAATTCATGAGATGAGATCAACATCTTCAGATAATATGTAGTCACATCTTCAAAGGTTTTCTGCAGGAATACAAGTTGCAGACACCCATTAAATAGGTACCCTTCTTCAACATACCCAGTTTCAGTTTCCTGTTTCAAATCCCCAAACAAATTCAACCTCAACCCCACTCTCAATCTGTACTTGATTACATATGTATAAGGATGTAAATATGTATGTTTAAATATATTTATATATAAGTATTTCTTTAATACTGAATGTCAGCAAATTATCAAAAACAATGAACATAAATGAACTAGAGTTGCTTAAGAGCAAATTAAAAATGACTGTATAAAATGTGCCTAAGCAAATCGAGTAAATGATAGAACACCTGTTGTTAGCTTGCAGATGATTTTTGTAAAGGAGTTAGTAAAATCCAGATGGAACTAGATATACTGATTAGAATCAGATAAAATCTATGGTCAAAATACTCTTGTGTTAAACCCCATCAAGAGGTATTCCTATTAAATCCTTTCTACTTCCATTATCTAAAGGATGGGTGTATAAGCATTGGAAATATGAGCGTATAGCGGAGAATAAGACTTTACAAGCCTTTAGGGTATATCCATCGTACCTTGTGAAGGTCACTGGGATTATTAATCATAAATTGTGGAAATTGCTGTTTCTCCCTATTTATAGACTCACAGAGCATTTCACAGACCTCAGGAGTCCAACCTTCTGCCCAAAGCAAGGTCAGCTATGGAATTGGACCTCATTTGCAATTGGGGTTGCTCAGGGATTTATCCACTTAGGTCCTGAAACCCCCAAGGATGGAGATGCATTTTGTCAACCTGCTCTAACATTTGCTAACCTTCATGGTGAAAAAGTTATTCTTTATATCCATCCCAGATTTTTGCTGTTTCAGTTTCTTCCCCTTTTCTCTCATCCCCTGCCATGTACCAGCATGTTTGGTTTTTCTCAGAGAGCAAGTGTTCGGACTGTGGTCATCCTTATGGATCTATGCTGAACTCACTCCACTTTGTTACTGTCTTTCCTACACTGAGATTGTGTGCCCAAAATAGCCGTAGTATCCAAATAAGGTCGAGTGCTGAGTAGAGAAGAATAATCACTGCCCTCATTGACTGGCCGTGCTCCTTGTTAATAGAGCTCAAAATGCTGCTGTTCTTTGCACACCACTGACAAGATCCTCTAGAGATGTAACCCATTTAAAGCCTAGAGACACTGGACCTGAGCCCTTTTCCACCATCCTGGCATCAGTCCCCTAGATATACTAACAGGTATATTTACTGTTATAAAACAGAGGAACTACTTGTAACATCTAAGTGCAGATACTATCCTTGGCTACTTCACAGGCAAGAGGCTTTCTCCATTTTTGGCATACATGCCTTAAGAGTTAGATTATTCCTACCACTTAGAAGAATTTATATGACTGTTCTCAAGATAAGTTCCTAATCATCCTTTAAAATCCTTCCCCAGTAAGGCTTCCAAAATTTGTAAGGTGTTTTCCTTGGTCATTTTGTATCTCCTCAAATAAACAGGCTCCAGAATTATTGTGTTACTGAGCTTTTAAAAATGCTTATGAGAGAAGTATACTTGTTTCTATACTCTAGGAGTCAATTCAGTATCCGCATTTTTAGGAGGTGCTTTTTTACTCCACCTCTTCAAATCAGGATTCCTGTCCAAATTATCCATCACTGTCCTGCATTTCTTAGATCTTAACTTTTTCGAACCAAAGGTGTTCTCATAAATGGGTTTCCCAGTGATATTTCTACTCCTCTTATTTCAGCAATGAAAATATAAGTGCAATGTATTTTTCTGTTTCCTGCTCAAGGCTGGACCAAGAGTTTGGAGGGTACATTGTGCAGGTGCTCAAAAGCCAAAATTAGATCAGGTTGTAGGCAGTGAATGATATAACACAGCTCCCGCAGATTGAACATTACTCTTCCAAGGGACTGCAGAAGGACTTTCACTAGGTTTCACAGAGATCTGCAGAATTCAAGATATTCTTTCAAAGGCCATTAGTGGCGAATTCTCTGTAGGCAGACCCAGAGGAATCTACCAGCAGTTAAAGTATAATATGAAGTTATTTCCTGTTGATGTTAATGACAAAAGAAGCCAACTGATCTTATCTGTTCCATCGTGGGTTATCGAAAATGCAGAGGTCCTACACTGACACTGAAAAGACCACAGATGGTGTATCTGGTCCAGTACCTTATATCCCATTTTAAAATGTGTAAGAGTTTCATTTCTCCTCTTGGTATCTAGAATAACCCAGTGCCAGATCACAAAGTACTTATTAATATATTCAGAATCTCTCTCTTTTATTTTGCTTCCCAGATGACTCATCGCATAAGAAGTTTTTTGCTGTTGATTTCACTTCTAGTTTTGTTCACTGTTTTTCACTTAATAATCTCCATAGAAAGTAATGCATTGTGTGAAAAGTATTGCCAAAAGCTGCTCATCACTATTTCTGCCTTCTGAATAGAAACTTCTGGACTGTGCAACAAGAGAAGCTTCTAGTCTTACTATACCTATTATGTTGCCCCAACCTACCGATAATGGGGTACAATGTATGTAATAACATAAAGGGGAGAGGTCATTAGTTTTCCATCTAGGTAATGATCAGTGAGGAGTAAGATGAGGATTCTGAGCATTGCTGATTCATTCTGAACATGAAGAACTCTCAGTGGTCAGTAGCGAAATTCAATGCATCTTCCTGCTGGTCCAGGAAAGATGGCTGCTGTTTTCTACAGTGTTCATGCATAGCTTATTTCTCAAGAATCTAGAAATTCAGTGAGATCTAAGAACTCTGGGGAAAAGAAATTGAGATTAAGATAATAAATGAACTGAGACACATATGTTGGGAGCGATATGTCTGTTGGGAGCTTCAGTAGCCAGTTTCTTCTTGTTTATTATGTACAACTCCAACAAACTTCATCTTGATTCAGCAACATTCAGTGTATCCTTAACTTAGCACCTACTTAGATCTCACTCAGAGCTAATTCTTTGCTCCTGGTTTTACGCCAAGAGTAGAACTTGTCTTCTTAAAAGTTCGTTCACTTTTCTAATTGTGTACTTTCCCCAAAAGTCTTATACTGACATATTATGAACTCAACATTCACAAGGAAATCTCAGAAACTAAGTCTAAAAGAGTTATTTCTGTTTATGAATGTAGTTAGGAAATTGCTTCAGTTCCATTTATCACCCATACAGAACCAAGTATAATTCACTTATCTGTATGGAATTCCTTAATGGCTAGATTGTTCCTTATGAGAAAGATATTGAGTAGGAACATTACCTTTCTTTTAGATGAAATATAGTGCTTCTTGTTCACAGTAGACGTGTATGTATCCAAAATATCCAGGTTGATCCATGAGGTCTTCATGTGGTCTTCAAAGACTGCCTGAGGCTCAAATCCTTTCCTTCCTTCATCTACTCATTTGATGACTTCAAATCCTACTTAGCAGAATGGGTAACTCCACAGTCCATAGCATTAGACATACAGATACACATCTTTTAGATGGATTCTGTACACAGGAAAAAGAGCTTTTAATGTTGCCTTTGTTCTTAGGATGAGATGTGGTTTTCTTATTGGCTTTTTCTTCTTTTTCTATATTTAGAAGAAGTTAGTCCTGATCATGTGCCCTGTTTACAGATGTATGTGAGTCAAAACTCAAGATCAGACCATGCAGTAATTTAAACTGTATAAGTTTTAATCTAATCTTGAATTTTAATCACTTGCTTTCAGTGTAATCATGGCAACAATATCTATATGAAAAAACAGACTGTGAAAGAGGAGGATAATAGAAATGAAAGTCTTCTTGGTTAGAACTAGCATATTGAGGGTCAGCATCTACAGCCCTCAAACTTTTTCAGCAACTGCTCCTTTAAAGCAGCATCTGGAGAGCATCCAACTGACAATGCACAAAAGCAGGGACCACTTCTCTGCACATTCAAGATCATACTGCCTCACTGTATGGAAGTAGCTGCTTGGGATGACGGGAAGGTGACACAGGGAAGAAGCTCTTGTATTTCTAGCTACCTTCTGCACTGGGTGTTCTGACCTTTAGAGAAAGTTAATCATGCCATCTACTTTCACTCTTCATTTAATCTCCCCTTCCCATCTGTTCAGTTTCTCTCAGCTGGAAGCAAGATGAAGAACGAGTACCAGTCAGCTGTCTCAGTGGTCCACAGTTCACACTTTGGGGCCATTTATTATAAGGCATTAGCATCAATTGTCACCTTTGTCATGACAGTTACCACAGTCCATGCCAGATAAGTAGGCAAGAACTGATTTTCCAAATATCTCAAAAGTGAAATGAACAATAAACAGACAGACAGACAGTATCAGAAGGGACTGTTCTGATCCTTTGGACTGAATTCCAAAGTAACATATGCCAGATACCACAGCTCATGTGACATGTTCAAACCTTCTGCTTGAGTCATAGCATCCCTTTTAGAAAATCTCTTAATCAAGATTTCATGTGATAGGTGCTCCACCCCTATTGCTAAACAAGATGTTCCAAAATAGTTAATTACCTTCACTATTTAAAAAATGCAGACTCAGTGTCTTATTTCCATTTTAAATTTGTCAAACGTCTGCTTCCATCCAGTGGAAGTTCTTTTTTTCTGTATTACAAAACCCCACATTCTATTTGAGATTATTTATGAATTATGATTGGAAAGTTGTTTATTATTCTCCTCAGTAAACTATGGCACCTATTATTACTTTTTCAGATCTAGAATTACTCTTGTAGTTCTGAATAATCCTTAAAATATGTATATTTTAAAAGAAATCACCTGAACTAAATGCAAAATTCCAGTAAGGATATTTCTGAGTTTTATTCAGAGGCAACATCACTTCACTTTCACTAGAGGATATTCCCCAGAGATTGGCTTTATCCAGAGACTGTACTGAGCCCTTTAAGTGTTTCAGCTTAATCCTGAGAACTCGTGTATTTGGCTATTATCAAGAAACTTACATTCTTCTTATAAGCACTATTTTCTAGTGATAATTCTCCTTTTAATGAGCTACCCATATACATTTATTTATTTATTTATTTATTTATTTATTTATTTATTTATTTCCCTGTGAATATTAATTCTGCATTTGGTTGGGTTAAAATGAACACTATTTAACCTAATCCAGACTACACAGTGACCCCAGTCAGCCTGACTTACTCTGTCACTTTTTACCACTTTCAGTATGATTGGCAAATTTTACCAGCAGTTACTTTAGATATCTTCCAGGTAGTGTTAGAGAAACTAAAAAGCACAGAGATTTTAACACACTCCTGAAGAGCCTACAAGAAAATATTATAATTTACAATTTTTTGACTGGTATATCAGTTATCCAATTTTTTAGAAGCTTAATATCAGCTGCTTTTATTTTTATAGAGGAAATCTCTCTGAAGTACTCCAGAAGAGTTTACTCTTCTCTATGAAAGCTTACTGTATTAACCAAATTTGCAATTTCATGAGATCAAGTTCATTTGATAGATTCTATTTTACATGAAACCACATCAATTAGTACTGACTGTACACCTTTTAATTCTTCGTTATATCATCTCACGTCAACACTTTCATAATTTTACCTAGGCTTATGAAAGATTAACTAAGTTTACTAGGTCATTTTGTTTACATCCTTAAAAATTTAGAAAAGACGTTGTGGGTTTTTTTTTGTCTGGAACACTTTGAAGCTTTTCTAATATTCCATAAATATCTAAAATGAACATTAATGGTTCAGCAAATTTCTGAGCCAATTTTTTGAATATTCTGAAGTTCCAGTTATCTCATCCCACAGATGTGAAATATTTAATAGTAGTTGTTTAGCATAGTCATCAGTTACTGACTATTCATACATTACAAAATGGATGGATGGGTGGATGGATGGATGAAGGCATGGGGTGTTTAGCTGGATAGACAGATCTCACTTGGACATGATTAAACATCAGAAGGTTAAATATTCCAAAAAGTCATCCAACCCTATTAGACACTGGAAAACAGCTGAAGTGCTGTGCCCTTGATCTGCAGACATACTCCTTTATTGAGTATTCCAGTACCCATAAATCACCTTACAATGCAATTCCTTCCAATGCACACATACATTATAGAGCTACTTACATACAGATTGTATCCTGAAATTCTTTACAGCACTAAAAAATTGCAAGCAGCTACTACATTGTGTAAAGAACACAGCAAGGTAAAGACCTTGCAAGGCAATTAAAAGAAAGCCTCCATTCTCTGATAAGACTAATAAACATGGGAAAAGAGAAATTGAGCAGTCTTAGAAATGAAACACATTGAAGTAGCAAGGAAAAGCTGAGAGGCAGGAGGTCAGCTCCTGCTGGAGGGGGGAGGAGGATGGGAGCTTCTCCACAGAACCCTTCCTATAGAGGAGAAAGCTCTTTTGGTTTGAGCACATCATAGCTGCCTTCCCAACAGAAAATGCCTCCTTGCATGTCACCTTTCACTGGCTAGTAACAAAAGCAGTGAAATCACATTCTGAAGAAATAGTTATATTAATGACGTATTGCATTAGTAATTAATTCCCTAATTATTAACACAAATGTTTTTGGAAGGAGAGTGTAAGCAATTGCCAGTGCTTTCTGCAGCTTCCTCCACTTTGCTAGTCTGGTTCAGCCCCTTCCTATCTAGGGGTAGCAACACTTTACATTCAAGGGAAGCAAGGGGCATGGACTTCTCCTGCACTAGTACCAAGCCCATGTGCATGATGGTTCTTCCCTTTCACTGCATAGGAATTTGCCTCCACTTGCACAGATCCTGCAGAACGTAGTATCTTCCTGTTTTCTTACATTTTCCACTGCTGACACCAGTACCAGTGTGAGTTGAATGAAGGGACAAAAGTTCAGCAGAATAAGATTGTCTCCTTAGCTATTGACATTCACAGCTGCAGCAACATGAAGGGCTAGGAAATATCCCTCTTGTTAGTCAGACAAGTAGAATGACAGTCAGAATCAGAAAACTGTAACTCTGCTCCACCCCTCCAAAAGAAGTATTTATAAGAACCGTATTTTAATGGGAAACTCTTACAGAGTGCATTGCTGAGATTGTATTTGTGTACAGCAAGCATCCACACAATAATTCTTCTTAATTTTAAAACAAGTTAAATATTTATTTCCTTGAGGTTCCGATTTTCCTTTCCACTGCCTGAAAACAGCCTAGTTATCTGGGTAGACCTGCTGTGGAAACATCTGCCCCAAGCTCAAAAGTCGGAATGAAAAGTTTACATCTGGATATGCTACTGTCCATGACTTCTTGACTTATATTTTTGGGGATGCTCAGTGTAGCTTCCATGTACTGCACTCTGTCTAGAGGAAGGCTTCCACTGAAGGGAAGCAACATGTTATTCCAACCTGGTAGCAGATCATCAAAAGCCTGCTTTGCACATTAACCGCTAATTCTCCTCGTGGATTGCAAATCCACAGATTTGCACAGAAAACTCACAAAGGCCAATTAGGAATCCACGGGAACCTAACAATGTGCTCATTCAGGATTGCACTTACTGCACAAAGTAATTCATGGCCATGCAGAGACACTTCTCACTGTGAATGAAAAGTTCACAGTCACAGAACAGTCTTCAAATGTGTCCTGAGACAGATTGTGAATTCCCTCCCTTACCATCTCAGCTGGTTAAAACAGAATAATCAGCTACATAGAAACAATGTGCTGGTGTCATGATATAGACATGAAGCTCCCTCAGAAAGCCCCTATACCACCGATTCCCATGGAAAACATGGGAGTTAAATCAAAACTCCCTCCAAGACATACCCCTATTTTCATCTGTAGGAAAAGTCATGCACGAAAAGATCCAGTCAAGAGAAGTCCTGGACTCCAATGTCAGTACCTTCTGGAAGCTGCTGTACAGAGTCAGGAAGATTAGATGCCCTGAGCTGCAATCCTAGCACATTTCTTGATTCTTTGCTGCTTTGATAAATCATTTATTACATCAGCCTTTTTACATAATCCTGAGGGAAAGAGAAAGAAAAAAAAAAAAAAAAGAAGAAAAAAAAAGAAAGAAAAGAAAAACATAAAATAGATTTATCACAAAATCCTGTCCTCCTACCAACCATCTTCGACCAAGACATATATTTCTCTGATTATTAATTAACTAATGCACAGAAACAGCTTCAAGTTTTTTAACCTCTCCCTTTCTCTTTTGTCCTTTAAGAGTGTAGATGACAATGCAGGGGTGGTGCTCAAAACACAGATAGCTTCTTCAGCAAAGGAAGTGCCAGCGTCGTTCTTTGACCCTGTAGTTACAAAACCAAAAGCCATTCAGGAAGCAAGCACCTAATCTATTTTGTTCTTAGTCTTATGTGTTTATGTCCAGCACATATCAGAAGAGAAACAAAGCTGGGAAGGTGTCAATAGTTCAATTAACAGAAGACTGTCATATAATCTATCAGTAGGTATTTGACCTGAAAAGAGAAAGGAATATGATATTGTTAGCATGGCTTGTCTATCTGCCTACCCCTTTATCATTGTGAAATCTCAGCTCTCAGAATAAACTATAGCTTTTCTTCTTTTTGAAGTCCATCCAAATGGCTTGAACAAAATGAATATCACTGCATGTAAATAACAGAAACAGGAAGAGCTGAAAACATCAACAACAGGGCATACCAAGACCCTGAAAACTAAAACGGTCAAATTGAAATGAAGATACAGGTATTAACTGCCCTGTCCCTAGGAAGTGCTCATACTAAAAATGCACAGTTGAAGGCATTTGCCTTCCTCCTCCACCCAATATAGCCCCTCCATCCCCAGCAGCTAGACAGATCTTCATTTTACAGCAATGGATATCAGGACAACTGAGAATAATAAAATAACTAATCCAGTCCAGATCTGTAGGCAACTGATATACCAATAGCATCAAAGTACAACTCCCAGCTTCATTATCTGGTCTAAATGAAATATAGTGAGCAAATGCACTTCTGATCTCTCTTATTAGTCCCATTTGTTAAAATGCTGTATTATTTACAGCTTTGCACAGAGTGAGAAAATGGCTTTAGAATTCCATCTTAAAAGTGAATTGATGATAAAAACCAGAGTAGCTTTGTGAGCTTATCTAAAGGCAGAGTTCTTGCAGACGTATCAGTATCCCAGCACCAGGGCTTATTACCCAATTAAAGGTCTGTCTTAGCAAAAGTAGACAAATGGTAGACCTCCAACACATTTGGCAATATTTCTGGTGGGGTTTTCAAGCATTAGGATTTTGATTCAATAATTAATATTACTTTGAGGAGTGACTCATATAGGCATGAGCCAGTTAACCCAGTTCTACCTGAAGATGTCAGTCCCAACTGCAGAATCAGGCAAACACCAAGTAAAACCTCAGTTTAAGCTGGGTGCTCATCTTCACTGCAGTTGGTGCTGGTCCCTGCTACACAGCCAGTGGGACTTACAGCAAGATTCATCAGTTAGTTGTGTCCCACCAAAAAAATAAATTGCACTCTACGCTCCATATTGGCTAAATCTTCATTGATTATTTTAGGATCCCAAGGTGACTTGCTCATAAATGGATGTATGTGTAGACACACTCTGAATGTACAGGTTTAACCAGTAGAAGTACATTACAACAGGACCAGTTACAAAAGTAGAAGTCAAAGTTCACATGGAAGCTAGGCTCTCCAAAGACATGACTTGAACATGCAGCTGCAGGCAACTCAAGTTTCGTATTTGGTAGCTGTGTCTATAATAGTAAATGTACCTGGCTCCTTTGTCTAGCACTGGGTCCAGCTGGCACAAAATGACCCACACCCAAACAATTAAATCCTGTTACTTTCCAAAATACTGTGGCAACATCCAAGCTAAGTACTGAAAACAGTTTCTGTGCTGTGTTAATACAGTGTGTCCAGAAATTGGAGTTAGGCATAAGCCAAAACTGTGTCAAGAGTCTTTCTAAAAATTCAATGGTATAGGTGATTGAGCTTCACTTTCTCTGAACTTCCCTGGCACAGTTTTGGTTTACTGTTAGAGATATAACTGATGAGTTTCAGACAGGAGTATTAACAGTCTAGAGGTTATTTTAAAAAGAATAGTCTTTTACTATAACTATATTCAAAGATGTGAGTTAGCTAGACAGCACATTTCAAGTTGAAGATCAAGGAAAGCATTTCCAAGGATCTTTCAGAAGTATCTGAAGAATAAATCCACTCAGGTGAAAATAGGAGGTGCGCATTTTCTTTCTTCTTGCTGAGATCAAATCACAGAGCACTGTTGACTGATAGATTATTCAACTAGTCAAATGTAATCTGGGAACATTACCAGCCAGCTTACTGGCTAAGATGTCATTGCAAATACAGATCCATTGCCATGTAATAATACTACAGTTCATTACTCACTATAACTCTAGTTTTCTGTCTGAGACTGATGACTGCTGTGAGGCTTGAGCAATACTTCTGCTCACATCTTCAGAGCTGCAGTGTTGGTACTGCCTCACCCAGGTAGCTGGCAGGATAACTGCACAGAGAGCCAATTAGTTGGAGCTTTGCTTCAAGAGAGGAGGACAAGGAGGGATGGCTATTTGTTTCATCGGTCTCCCTCTTAAAATCACTTTTGCCACACTTAATAATACAGTTGTCTCACTATGAAGCTGAGATTGTAGGTTTTATGACCTCTCATAAAGCTATATTATTATCCGAAGGCAGGGAATACAGCTTTAATGCGAGACTGAGAAGATGTGTTTCTGTATATGTGTGTACTCTTGTGTATCTGTGTTTTTTTCAAACACAAGCCACCCTATGTCATGTGTGAGACTTGCTTTCAAGGAGGAATTAGACCAAAGAGGAGGTGTTGCTGAATGCAAACACAGAACAGCCCAAGGCTGTAAACCATGTCCAGTGCTGTTGTCAGGAGCAGGTGTATACCTGGCAGCAAATGCTCAGCATTAGCTTTTTGAGGGGCTTTAAAGCTGTCTCTTCATTTCAGCCTGTCTACTGAGAGACACCGGGTTCCTGGGGCTGATTTGTGCTGCCAGAGCATTGCAGGGGTGGGAAAACAGATGGCTTTGTCTGGAGTGCAGGCTTTTCCAGGCTAGACTTACCTAGGATTTTTGCTCAGAAATGTTGCTGGCACACACGGACATTTCTGGCAAAGGTAGCAGAAGCAATTCTTATACAAAGTGATGGCCCCCTGCCTCATCAGTATCTCAGTCTCATGGTCACTTCAGCAAAAATCATGTACAATGGGCATATCGTGATAGGATGGGCATTTGAGGTTTCCTCCTGGGGCTAAATTAAGGGAAAAAGTCACATTAAAAACTTTCCCCAAAGCTGAATGAGTTTGGTGCATTGCACCTAGTTTGATTATGACTTGTCTTGCCTCTTCTTAGCTTCAGATAGCAGGTCTTCCAGTGAGACAAAGGATGGCATGTTGGGTGGACTGTAGGTACAAAATTCAATTACTGTGGGTGTTTCTATTGCTAGATGCACTCCAGAAATGATTGAATGATATGCTGACAAGGTATGAAACTACCGATAGAATCCATCTTCGGAAAGCACCAGCGTTCATCTTTCTCAATGGCAGCATCAACATAAAGTAAAGGTCTGCAGTAACTGCCAGTTAATAAAGCTCCTCATATTGCTTAAGTGGCCAACAATCAAACTATTCATGCCAATGAATACCATAATGTAGAGCTTATTAAATTCACATTTTGCTTATATTGCCATAATAAGGAGGTAGTGGTAGGTATATCAGGTTCCCTTCATTCTGAATATTAGAAGACGCAGGAAAGGTTATGTTGGTGTGTGAAGGAGAAAGCGATGTACTTTAGTCACTACAGAAGAAAAAAGAACAAATGCCTTGAGACCATGTACCACATCTGCTGACACCCAGCTCTAGGGTAACCCAGACCTTGTCTGTGCTTATACTGTGACACCAGCATCTGAACCTCCATGCTTCACGTAGTCTTATGTCTGAATTAGCACTCAGACCAGGCACTGAGTCCTGGGACACTGATCTGTAACAATCCCTCCTACCCTCCGTCCCCTACTGGCAACCATCCTCTCCTCACTTTCCTGCCCACCCACACACTCTCCTACCTGCTCACTCCCTCCTTCCCACCACCCTTGAGCCCTTCCCCATGTTCATTCTCAGTGGTCGTTGCATGTACGTGCCTTGGCCCCCTTCAGCACATTAAACCTTCTGCCTTACCTCATGTTTTGACAGGTTTTGTGAGTTTTGACAATCCTGCCAGTGCCCAAGCTGCCATCCAAGCTATGAATGGCTTCCAGATTGGCATGAAGAGGCTGAAGGTGCAGCTGAAGAGGCCAAAGGATGCTAATCGTCCCTACTGAGAAGTTGTGGGAACCACTGGATATAAAGCACTAGCACAGGTAACTGCATGGGGAAGGGGGTGTCAGCTGTGGTTGTAGCCTCTCTTTGTGTTGTAGATCCTCAAAAAGATTCAGCTCTGCAACTCTCTGGCTTCTGCCTTTTCCACTCAGGCCTCTGGCTAGAGCCACACCACACAGACACACACCTGCACATAAACGAGGAACTGTTTGTGCCTCATTAGAATGAGAGGTTGAAGGATGCTTAACAAGGGCTCCCCTAGTGGCATCCTGCATCTCTAGAAAGTCTTCCTGGTTGCTAGACGGGAGGCAGCAGTTATCCAGATTCCTCTTGCTCAGCCAAAGACAGAATTTCTGGTTGCTGAAGAAAATCTGCAATTAAGCAATGGGACTGGTTTGCAGTGTAATCCCAGGTGACTGGACTGGCACAGTGTCTGTCTCAATAGCTCTGTGTTGCAAATGTTTCAAAGCATTCTTCATTCTTCATGCAGTGTAGTCTGTATCCAATTTCATTCCAGCATAATAACTGTATGTTAATATGTCTTCCTAACAATTAAATAACCCCTAATTTCTTTGTTCCCAAGAAATGAATAGAAAGATCCATGCTCATATCTTGCTTAGATACTGTTAAATTCTGTGTACAGATGAAGCCCTATCAAAGACAAGGAAGCTTTATTTGAGTGAGGACCTAGACAAATCTGATTGAGGGTCTCATTGTTATACGCATGCACTTTGTGCTGTTGGGAAAGGAGACAGCTAATATAAGTAAGTGTCAAAAATATCAGAAGCAGAAGCTTGTTTCATTGGAATCCAACCTAACAGCAATAACAAAAATGGGGACGTTTTCAAAAATGGAAATGTTTTCCACATTAGCTGGCTTTTCCAGATAATTCTTAGAGAAATATGAATATAGAAGAGTACATGTTTCTTACAGAGATGGGAAGTCTCTCTGCTATTAAGGCCATTCCACACCAGATTGCTGCATAAAGCTAGCATTTTCAGTGGCCCTAAGCTGCAACAAGCAGTTTACACTCTCAAATTAGTAACAGTGAGATGGGTTAGGTGACCTTTCTAGGCCATTATGTCCATAACATCTCAGATTCTGTGATTTTGATTCAGGGTTCAGGTAGAAAAGTCCATATCTTCAGCAGATTTAAAGAACTACAAAATGTTCACATTTTTCACTGATATCTCTAATATATTTGAAAATACCTCATTCTGGTCTTCAGAGCAGTATCTTTCCTACTGAGAATCAAAAAGTCTTTGAAAGAGGTGCTGCACTAAAGACAACATGAAGCAGATTAAGAAAATATGCAATAAACATATTAGGTGCATGGGCTAATTTCACAGAGACTTTTAGTATCTCTATGGCTATAATGTCTCAAGATACAACCTCCATAGTTCAGAAACTCCTTTATATGTGACTATATCAAGATAATTTCAATGCATTTTCCCTCTTCAAATACTTTTGTTTTACTTGATTATGGCAAGGCCTCTTGGAAGCTTGAAACCAAAATATGTTTCCATATCAAAATGCTTTCTGCTTCATCACACTGGCTTTTTTAATGCAGGTTTTGCTCAGAAGTGTTGGGGGAGATGCATGCATGCTGTTTTGCTAAACCAAGGATTGTCTTTGTTGGGGAGATTTTCGATAATACCTGCAAATAGATGAAGAAACATAAACATCTCCATAGTTGTGTGGCTCCAAGCAATAGCTTTTGTTGCAGGGCAGCTGTGATCACTGAGGATATGCTTGTTTCTTGTGATTATGTGAGAAAGTACAGGGTGTGGACTCCACGGGTATGAGTCTATTGTGTTTTCCTCATCAGGGATAAATACAATTTCCCTAAGTCTAGCTTTTCACAACAAGGCTGACTTTGAGGTCTTAGCTTCCTTCCAAAAAATAGCACAACACATTAGCAGGACTAGGATTCTGGTGGTGGTTGTGGTTTTTCCCTAATAATTTATGTGTCAAGGAGCCATCAAGTAAAATGAAATTTCAAATCTTTCTCCTAGAACGTGTTTTTCTTTGCTTCTGCAAAGCACAAGAACAGTTTTGAATGCTTTTCTCTGCTTACAAAGACCTTTAACTTTCCAAGTTTTTACTTAGATTTTACCGCTCTGCCTGCTAGCAAAATCACCAGATCAGTGCCTCTGCCACTCTTAGAAGCACAGAGTCCCTACCAGAACTCAGTAGATGCAGTTCAAAGGTCCTTATTCTCACATAGATTCCCATCTTGAGGAACCCATTGAACAAGCTTGCTTTTTAGCAGAATTGAGTTATTCTGGAAGAAAGCTTTGCAGATGGTTCTTTGGGAGTTTATTTTGCACCTCACAAAAGAGATTAGCCATGTGTATGTGACCTCAGGTGGGCACATAAGGCATGTATCCCAAGGAAGGATCTGATTTAGCATAGGAACTACTGTGTTGGATTAGACTGAAGAGGACACTTAGTGACAGGAAGCACTTAGATCCAGATATCTCTTCAGCTCATTTGATTTCCAGTGCTATGAGATCTCCATACCAGCACCCTAAGCAAACACAGAATCTTTTGTCATGGTGGCCCAGTCCAGCAGTTTTCAGAGAGGCCTCAGTGCTAAACTCTCACTAATTAGCTGTAGTTAGAGAAGGATCAGTTGTCTTTGACTCAGCATTACAGGTTGGAAAAGACCTACCGGATCATCCAGTACAACCATCCACCTATCATCAATAGTTCTCACTAAACCATGTCCTGCAAAACAAAATCCAAATGTTCCTTGAACACCTCCAGGGTCAGTGACTCCACCACCTCCCTGGGCAGCCCATTCCAGTGCCTGACCACTCTTTCAGAGTAGTAGTATTTCCACTGTGTTACTGTACCCCCGTGCCTGGTTTGATGTGCAAACTCCAGTCACCAAAATGCTACTAGCAGTCAATGATTTGTCTACTCAGTAGACTGACAGTGAAGCAATAAGTTTCCTAAAACCATGAGCATAGAAGTCAGCTAGATCTGCATGTCCACAGCACAGATAGTTATTGCAAAGCATATTGCAAGCAGCTCCCTTAACTGGCTGAAATACAGTAACTGGTTTTTATTTTCTTTTGCTTTGGTCACTGCTCTTCAGGGTCCTTAATTCCAATTTGAAGCATGTGAGTAACTATACTGACACTGGGGCAATGTGTGCTCAAGAAACTTTTTAATTGCGATTTTTCTAAGAAAGATCTTTGTTCTATCAAACTCCCTTCCAAAAATAAGAAGCTGCCAACAAAAAAACAAAAAAACAAAAAAACAAAAAAAAAAAAAGAAAGAAAAAAAGCAAACACCCAGCTTGATGTAATCCACTAGAATGTTTTTTCTTAACCAAGAAGAAAAGATCTTCACTTTATTTTAATTTTGAATGCACTTTTTCTTCAATTGATAAATCTCTCTTTTGGGACACAAGTAGCCTAGCCCACAGTGATTGGAAGTCCTTTGTTTTCCTTGGAAGTGCTCTAAAGTTGCTGTCACACAGTGAAAGTATCTCTGTGATGTGGCAGATAAGTCCATGAGCTGCAGAAAGAAATTCAGAAGAATTCAGAAGTAAAAATATTTTCAAAATGGCTGCCTCTGTTCTCTTTTTTCATTATAATTAAAGAAGTGGTTATAGTAGCAAAAAAAAAGAAAAAAGAAAAAAAAA
>JAPSGF010000090.1:1158290-1174258 GCA_035772895.1 Perdix hodgsoniae
AGAAAAGAAAAGAAAAGAAAAGAAAAGAAAAGAAAAGAAAAGAAAAGAAAAGAAAAGAAAAGAAAAGGAAAAAGAAAAAGAAAAAGAAAAAGAAAAAGAAAAAGAAAAAGAAAAAGAAAAAGAAAAAGAAAAAGAATATAATAGGGTTGGGAGAATAGAAAGAAAAAGAAAGAGGAGGGTCATTTGAAGCAACTCTGCCAAAATCAATATATTCTATTATAAATCCCCCCTTAGGACCAGAAAGCAAAGATTCAAAGGCACTTCATATGTCTTTCAGATAGTAAATGCATGAAATAACAAGAAAAAAAGTACTGAAATCCATGGCTCACTTGGGTGGCCATTCCTGGGAGCTTTTAAGTACACTGCAGTATAACTAAATTGCTGATGTGCAGAAGAGCAGTGAAAATTCTGTCCAGATTCCTCCTGTGGCTCTGTTTCATAGAATCTTATCAATCGCTTGGGTTGGAAGGGACCTTAAAGATTAACAGGTTCCAAGCCCCTGCCACAAGCAGGGTTGCCAACCACTATATCAAATACCAGCTCAGGCTGCCCAAGACCCCATTCAACCTGGCCTTTAACACCTCCAGGGACAGGGCATCTCCATCTTCTTTAGGCAGTCTGTTCCAGCACCTCACTACCCTCTCATTTCAGTGACCAGTCATTGGAAAACTGTTATTTTCCACCTCAGATACACTACTATTGAAGTTTTATTCAAAGCTAAAGATGGAGAGATGTGTCTAAATTGAAGTTCTGACTGGCATGAAACTGAGTGGGACAAAGTACATGTGAGTGACACAGAGTGAATAGGGTGGAAGTGATACTAAAGGTAGAAAAAAAAAAAATAACAATATGATTTTTTATAAGCTCCTCTCCTAAGAAGAGTAGTGGCAAAGCATTAATAGAATGCATTGCCCAAGTAACCTCCTTCTTTGAGAAGAAATAACATGGAGCAAAGTTTGAATACAAAAGAAAATATGTCCAGGTCCTTCCTTACAGCTTCCTGAACATGTGCTGATATGTAATTTACTGTAGAATGAGTGAGGTGCTTGTTTTCACAGCTGACTGGAATAGGTGATGATTTTTTTCCCATAGGAATTTAGATTTTTTTCCATTGGAATATATACGTTACCAAAGGAAGGCAGAAAGCTTTGCATTTTGAACTTCATTCCAATAACTCATGACAAGAAAAAAGACAAAAGAAAAATGAAAAACAAAAACAAAAACGGATGTAAGTGGAGCATTTATGACTTCCTCCTCTTATCGTTGTTCATCGCTTCAGTGCAAAGCCAGATGGAAGTGTGCTAGTGAATTTGGGATTGCTTATCCCTCTCAGACAGTTTTCTGTCACCTCCAGGAAGAATCTGTTGTGCAGTTGCATTGATCTCACTGTTTGCTGCTCAGCTGTTCAGCTTGAGATTCAGACTATGTATCCTTTTTCAGGACCTAATCCCATTTCTTGTAGTTACGCATCCTACAATCATGCTAACCAAGCCCTCTTCCTCCTGCACAGATTATTGTCATTTCCATCCTTTAGTCATCACTTAGATCATTTGGGATTTGCTTACATTATAGAAATTTGCACTAGCATCATTCCATCAAAACAGTACCCCAGCACAAGCTTTATATAAGTGAAAAAAAGTGGGAATGAGATCACAGCTTCAGTTGGAAAAGTCTGTTTAGGTACTGGAAAAACATCAGCTCAGCCAATTTTTTTTCTTTGGGTTACTTTTCCTTTTAATTTCCACTGACAACTGTGATTAAATTAAACGTCCTTCATAGCATGTTTGTAACCCTAACTTCACACTGTTATGCTCATACATGAGAGGATGGAACTGGATGTAACTGGGGGAGTTTGAAACAAAACAGCTTAAGTTATTTGCAAAACTGACAAGGAAACCTTTTCTATTCAGGCCAACCATTTTTAACTTGTCCACCCATTTAAATTACTAATAAATTTATGATGGTAAAATTCTCATGTCTGTTCTATAAACCACAGTTTCAATACAAGAGCATGAAAAATCGCATTTGCAAATTATTGTAGTTATTCTAAGATTGGCACACAATATAATGCACTGATGGAAAACGACAATAATTAATTACTGCATTTACTCCAAAATTACAATCAGTAATTACTGCTCTGAGACTGAATTCCATTCAGCAATATTTGGAACTTGTTCTTCCTCAAAGCAGGGCAGCTTTTCAGGAGTATTGCTGTGTTTGCATCTAAATGAGTCCATGTAGGTCACTAACAGATCCGCACTATTTGTCATGGGAGTGATAGAGCAGCACAATGCAACACCGTAGTACTTTTCTTGAGTACAGAGCATGAATTCTTCATTAAAACCCATGTCACCATTTTTTTTTAAATGTTAGATAATGCAATTATTTCAAAATTAAATAATACATATGAAAGCAACATCCTAGTTCTCATCCCACTGTGATACAATTGATCCTGATGCTCTAATGTAAACTTTCTGAGGCTTTTGAGAACTTTTTCCGACGATGCAGCCAGCATTATCCCTGCTGTGAAAAGACCAGGGGCTTGCTGTGGTTGTGCCATGTATGAAGGCTTTCAACAGCAAAACCTCAAAGCCCTGGGGTTGCCTGGCAGTGGGAGGGGGTGTTGTATTTAGCCTCTTGAGTGTAAAAAATTACTATGGGATCTCACAGAGACTAGGTAACTTCTCATCAGCTGAGTAGGTCAGATTCAGAGCTTTCCTGTGCTGATTCCTTCAGTTAATGGGCAGCTGCAATAACCCATAATCAGTGGTCTTTGAAGGAACATTTTCATTAGATTCAGCCAGTACAGAGATTTGCTGGGCCAATGCAGGAGGGACTGCAGATTGAAGAAAAATTGGAAAATGTATGCAAAGGAAAAGATAGATGCTTTAAACAGCAGTGACTTGAAGCAAGAGCCAAAGAGATGGAAAAATACAATGACATGCATAGCCAAAATGTTTGTTCCAGCAGCAGCAAACATTGACAAGAAGCAATCTTCTTCAAATAAAACAGTATAAAGAGAATGAGAGAGGGGAAAGACCGAGAATGAGAGAGGCTTTGGAAAAATCAGTATGAGGTCCTACAAGACCTTAAAATAAGGGACAAAACAGAAAAATCTTTTTCACAGTGGGGCACTGAGGAGAGCAATAGCCATTAATGAACAGATATGAAAGAAATATGTTGTCAGTTTGTAAATACCTGTAGCAGGGGAGAGAGAAAAGATAAGTTATTCAAAGCCCAACATGAGTGACCATACAGTTGTAGGACTTCAGGCAAGGGAAACTCTTCTTAGATGTTCCCATTCTTCATGTGCTTGAAGAACAATAAATCTGCTTTTCATGTGCTTAACTGAAAGAAAACATCAGCATTGTGAACATGCTTTTTTTGTTCAGGTAAAAACAGTATGGATGGTATATATCACTCAGGGCACAGTCCTCTGGCCCTAAGGAAAAGCAGGAGGTTAACGGGGGAAGCTCCCAATGAAGTCAAAGTTACAAGTCAGCTGCAACACATGGTTCACAGGATTCAGGTTACTTGTGCAGCATTGATCAATAGGCTGAAAATGAACTGAACTTTTTGCTACTGACCTTTCAGAATTACTGCAGAACCATGAATTGAAGCTGTATGTGGTAGTGTTTGGCACTTACACTGTAGGTATAAAGGAAAGGGAGGCTAAAAAACTCCATGAAATTTACTCTGCAGGGGAATACTGCTACAGGAGCTGGCAAGAATCTTAATAAGGGGTTGCAGAGTGCTCCATCAATGTGAGCACTTTAAATTGATGTCCTTATGGTTTGGAAGGCATATACAATCAGCTGCACTAGAACACTGTTTCTCATTCCCACAGTTATATCCAGTGATATATCAAATGCAATAATTGCATATTTGAATAATTCATAGGTGCGGTAACTTTGGCCAGATACAAGTGAATATCAAAACTCTGGTCTCCGAAGTGTTTGATTCAGCTGTAGCAGAGAATTGAAGGTTTGCAGTGCAAACACTGTTTCTCAGGTGTCTTTTGACCTGCCTTGTGACTGCAGTTAGAGAAAAGACAGGTTTTATTTCAAATTGGTCATTTTTCCACTAAGCTGAGCTTCATCCAACCTTTCTGAAAGAAGGCTGAGCTGGAGGGGAAAACATGAACAGGAGTCCAGTCATTTCCCAACCAAGAAGTGCACTGAATGAAAACTCAATGCTCCTTCCAGAAAGGTACTATGCACTGTGATCAGGTGAAGTTCTCAGACAGCATCCATCAGCTGCTCTTCTGAACTCCATAATGTGGCACTGATGTATTGCAGCCAAGGATTCAGACCCACCATTACTTACTTAACCATCTTCTTGAAGAGATATTGCAGAGATATTTGAATCATTTGCAATTCTAGAGGGAGATGCAATGTCCTTATTCTGTCCATTCTAGTCTTTTTAGAGCAGAGACTAAGGCAATGGACGTGGTTACTTCCAAACACATCCCTGTGGCTTATTTGAAAAACACCTTTTCACTACAAGGATTTACAAACAAGAGTAATTCTCTTGCCATCCCATGAAAGCTACTGTTTCAAGCAATTCTTTTTAGAAAATCTATTTCTGCTATTACTATTTCTCCTGTTGTTTTAGAGATATTGTCCTCCCCACCTCTTCAGACACACAGTTTTTCCTGTGCAGGACAGATCCAGCAGCTGGTCTGTTTGAAGCGCCCATACCTTGCTGAGACAAGTGATGGCTTATTCAGCGTTACTGTGTTTCCCAGCTGCCTCATGCTTTGTCCCAGCAATGAAACAGAACTGGAACAGTCTGTCCTCCTTGAACTGAAAAGCAATTTGCACTTCAAGTCCAGGAAATAAACTGTTTTCAAGCCTTTTCAAAATCCTCATAGCAAGGGCATGACTGCATTTGTGACTCGTGTCTATGTGAAGCCCAGTCCTTGAAGCCAACATCTTTGTTTGATCTGGGAGAGCTGTGGACACCGATTGTCATGATTGAGTGCTGTAATACAATGTCTTCCCCAAAAAGCAGACTGTTCAAAAAGAAAAAAGATTTTCCTTGCCTTGTTTGCTATGGACTGGAAAGCTATTGGACCAGTTTCTGAGCACAGCATGATCATCATGAAACCCACGGGCTCTGCAGTAAGCTGCAGATTTGCCTATGCTGAATATGATTAACTTTTTCCTCCCCTCTTGAAAAAATATTCTCACTCATCAACAGACACAACACCCCATCTCTTCTGACATGTAAGAAGTGAATGCTTTCCATTCTTTTTATTTTCCCCTGTCCATTCTCCTTACATGACACACATTGCTCCACCATGGTAGACAGGGTGCTGCAATGGAAAGCTGCTCAGGCAGGCAGTCAACATCTGCTCTAGGAAACTGGGATCAATCCTTAAATGATTTGGTGAATTCAGAAGAGCTGGGGATTGAAGCTAAGGGTTTTCTGTCTTCCACTCAGCTTCCAAGGACATTATTTACTAAAGAAAATGTTGAACAAAATTCCATCAGGAATTCACGTAGGTCTTTTTCCTGTTTCCCATGAAGACCAATCCAACACAGTTTAGAGGAAGGTCCACAGATCATGATCAGACATAAGGGAATACTGTACTTAAGGAAATGTGTTCCTAAACTGAAACCTGAGCACAGGAACGCTAATCTCAGCAGATGGCTTCGTAGAGAAGCATGCTCCAGGACTGTTAGTAATGGCACATGGATTAGCACCATGGCTGGCTTTGGGGTCTTTTCTCTGTCAGTGCATTCCCACTTTCTTACAGTCAGGTTTCTGGCTCTCAACAGTGATTCCTGAAAGTAACTACTGAGCATTACTCAGGATTGAAATGAAAATTTCTTCCTTTAGAAACACACTTGAATAAGATTGCTGAGGATCAAAGTTAACTTTGGAAGTGTTTAGCCTTCCTTATACCTGGAGGAAAAAAAAAAACAGGATTTAATGGAACAATAATGATTTCTGCCAATTAAAGACCTGTTGTGGGATTTAGTTACTTACAGTCAGGTAGCAGAGAAATCATCTGCTTTTCTCTTTTGATCTTTCACATTGCCACTGTAATTTTTCCCTGAGATATGTGTGCGCAGTATGTTCTGTCGACGTGAGAAGTGGTAATGTCACTCAGTGAGGAGTTTTATGGTTCACAGAAGGTAGGATTTGTATCGAGATAGACAGATAGATGGATGTTTGGTGCCTGAACACAGCGTATTACAGAGATTGACCCAACATTTTCAACGCTAAAATCCCAAACCATAGTCTGAGGATACCTCAGAGAGAGAGAGATTTCAAACGGATTTTATCCCTTTTCTCTGACTCATAAAGTACTTTAAGCCTTTAAAAGCATATCATCCCTGTCCCTTTGCCCAAAAAATTGGAGAAGATCAGAGTAAAGAAGGATCAATAGCAAATAAGTAGTCTACATTTTCTCAGATGTCGATGTAAAAGAGGTCAGGCATGGCACGCCAGGCAGAAAAGAATATACAGTTTGGGGATTTTAGTGTATATTCAAATAAGGACTGTTCATTTTGACTAAGGAGAAGGTGAATCCTCTTGCCCATGCAGCTGGTGAAAAGAAAGGTGATGGTGATTCTCTCATCATGACAAGCCAGGCTTAGGGCCATGCTGAGACCTGGGCTCTCTGGGTGTGATGGGGATGTGGAGTGAAGCAGAAGCACCAGCTGATGGGATCGGTAGGGACACCACCCTGCCAAACTGCCTACGGAGCCTGGAGCTGCCTCCTAATGAACAGGAGCGGCTGGTCACAACTGGAGGCGAGCTGTTCCCCATTTGTTTGTGTACTGCAGAGTGGTGGGGATCCACTCTTTATCAGAATAATCCAATTGAACAAAATGATTCATATTAGCAGGCACATCTGTCTGAGGCCAGAGCAGAACCCTGGTGTTAGTTTAATAAATGGCGTTCATTAAACTCAGTTGAAAATATAATCTGGAGAGACTGATGGGGTGAACAGAGCAAAGAATAAGCAAAAGGAGTTAGCAATTATCAGATGTCATTTGTTCTACTGGTACCATGGAATTGGGGCTTGTTTGCTGAAATCTTAATTTCATTTCGCTGAGGCCAAATCCATCAGAGAAGCTTATGCTGCAGCTATGATTTCTGTTTGTCAGACCTTGGTAGGAAATAGGACATTTTTCTTCTCCTGTTTTCTACCAGAGCCACTCAAAGAGCAAGTGTACTCAGTGAAGAAGTGCAGAGCCAAACAGAATGCCCAAGAACAGGAAAGATGGAGGGAGGCAGCCTTTCCTTGGCCTCTAAAAGACTGCTGAGTAAAGATCCCTGTGCTGCAGTGCAGAGCATGTAGAGACCCTAAGACAGGGATCGTCAGAACCAGCCTGTGCAGGTGGAAATTTCTAGACTGTCTGTCATCCCTCTCCATGCAATAGTGGAGAGAGATGCTCCTTTTGCTCCAGGAGTGCTTTACATTGTGGTTGTGGTGCCAGTGAAAGTGACTTTACAAATGTTGAAATTTTCTTGATTGCTGGATCAGGGAAACTTCCACCAGCTGTGAACAATCAGACCATCCAGGCAGCCTGAGCAGTATATGAAGGAGCACAGGGAAGGATTAGGGAACAGCAGCCCACAAGTGCAAAGCTCAATCCTGAAGTCCTGGGCTCCCTCCTTAAGGCACAGCTCAGACCCCACTGAAAACCTAACATGTTCCCTGGCATTAGCATTCCTGACCATAATCCTCCTCGTGAAACACTAAATCCAGAGGGCCTGCTCTTAGGAGGGAGAGCTGCCTTTCCCATTTCATGTTGAGCATGGAAAGCTTCTTGGGCCTGACTCACAGCAATTTATGGTCAGTGCTTGAAGACTGGCTGGACAAGCTGTTTTTTGTGAGTTGCATTCAGTTGCATTAGTTTTAACTTCTCCCCACAGGTATTCAAATGGTCTTCAGTGTGCTCCAGAGGAAGGCAAGAAAGGTTTTTATATTTATAGACTTGCCAGGGCAGCGCTCAAGTCCCAGCCAGTCAGAAAAAATCAAAAGAATAATGGAGGAGAAGGGAAACCTTGACCTCATAAGCTTTCAGCGTTGATTAGTTTGTTGGTGTCAGGAACCTTTTCTTGTTCGGGGCAGACTAGCTGTGAAATGATTTTTTTCCCCTTCTCTTTAATCTGTCTCCTGTATTCCCATGGGGAAGGAGGAGCCAATACCTGCCTTCTTGGAGTCTTGCTTCAGAGCGAGCAAGTGAATGGACTTGCACACCAATAAGGGGCTGGGTTTCTTTCAGACACTCATCTTCTCAATGTGCCCTGTGGCAAGGGGCTGAGCACCTTCATTTTTCCTGGAAATTGTGTAAGAATTAGTTGCTGACATGAGTGGTTCCTGAGCTGGTCAGAGATTGTTCCTGCCCTGGAGAGTACAGGAGAAGGAGAGAGGGTTGCAGAGATGGGAGCTTTTTTCTGATGTTTGCCGTAGACTCCACTGTTATTACCAAATTTTGTTCACAACCACAGAAATAGATGAGATGCACATGATCTCTCTCAACCCCATCACCATTCCTCATTTAAGGAAATAATTAGCCTTTAGGCACTGGGAGGCACAAAGGTTAGACTAACACGTGCCTATCACTTGTATGGGATCAGTGGTAAATCCATTGAATTCATTGTAGTGCAGAAAGCTTGCTCATCTGACATATCATGGGTAGCTCATGTGAAATTAACTATTGGGTCTCAGCTTTATTCCTCCTAAGCACATCCATATACCACGCAGACCCCAACTGCTATGCAAGTTGGAAAGTGCATTTGATAGCTGTGAACTATTTGCAGTACACTCGGATATCACACCGGTATTGGCAAGAGAAAACACTTTCAAAGTCCATTTGTGGTCACCTTTCAGAATTTTTTACGTTGGCACTAAAAATGCAAAATAAATGGATAGATAGATAAGATATATAGATAATAGTCCCAGAAATTAAAATACATATTAATCCTTCTGTAGGTCTTTTGAAGCCCATTGAAAAAATTTCAGGACCTCAGATGACTACAATATTTTTCTAAATCCCAAAACAATAAGTCCAATAATATCAACATGTGGGATTGAAATTACCAGGCTTAGGTGCAAGTCTGAAGCATTGGCACCTCACAGCAGCTTATAGTTCAGCCTCCAGCTGTAGCAAGATAAGCTGGAGGGCTTTCCAGCTCTGGCTGCTCAGTGCCTCCCACAGCACCTCACTCCTGGCAGCTGAATGGCTCATGCAATTGTCTCCTGATGGGTTTAAAGTCAGCTAGACCAGCAGTGACCTGCTGTTTCAGCCATGTGAGACACACAGGTTTGTTTTGAATAAAACGAGATGAATGGAGCAATCCCATACAAAGCTCAGTGGCAGAGCTAAAGGAGTCCAGCCCTCAGTTCAGCTTTCTGAGATGGAGGATGATAGCACTTCCAGCCAGCGTTACTGCAGGCATGGGATGTCTGAGGTGACAGTGAACCAGAAAACCAAAGGTCTGAGACTAATCAAACTCTTCACTGAATGCAAGTGGAATTTGGAGTTTATTTTCAATAATTTTTCATAGTACATTGAAGCAATCTTATGAGCCAGCTACCAAGGGAATGAAGAAGTCAGCACACTGCTTCTCAGTGCCTTCAAAGAAATTTTTCTTTATTTTTAATTCTCTGACAAAATTTTAGTTTATTTTTAAGCAATCATAGTTTGACAGATCACCTGCATTTTCAACCAAGAAAGGCTTTGAAGAAAAACGTGATCCAGCTCTAAATAAGAACCATATAAATACCTCAGCTGTAGCAATGAAATGAGTCACATACATAAGTCACATACATCAGTCACGTACATAAGTGTTTTCAAAATCAAATTCAGAGATAATAAAATCTGCCAAGAGCTGTGAATTCTTCAGATAGAAAACACTCCAGCTACACAGAGGAATTCTTTTCCTATCTTTCTCAAATTCAGAACGAGTTATCATTTCCTCAGTGAAAGTAGCCTGTTTCAGAAGCATCCTATGGTATGTGGATTCAGGAAGGGTTTTTATTAACAAAAAAATTAATAACATTTAATAATTAATAGAACTATGTAAGCTTATTGAGTCATCCTGGGCTTTAATCAATTTGAAATATTTGGGGCACCAATTTCCACCTTACTGCTCCTCACTGGAGGTGCATTAGAGTTTTAGTGCAATTAAAACGAAGCAGGAAATATTTTTAGCTAATTGCACTGTGCACCTTGAAGGTAATTTGAAGCTGCAGGCAAAAAAAATAAAATATCAGAAGGAGTAATTGAGTGTTGCAAGCTGGGAGTATATGTTCTTGGCTGCATTCTAATTCAGAGGGATACCTAGTCTAGGAGAGGTGCTAAACTGGCTTGGCAGGACATGATTAAAGTCTCACCCTCACACGGCAGTCCCGTTGTATGTCACAAGGAAGCATGGGACATCAGCAGGTTCCAAGTGCTGTGCAAGGCTGGAGCTGCCTGTGAGAGCAGCATTTGCAGCCCTCAAGGCAGTTTTGTGTGGCCATGGGGCACAAGATGACCCCACCATCCTAAATGTGGCAGAGCTGGCAGATCTCAAGCTGGGGACTCCTGACAGAGACTTCAGCTTGGCGAAGAGATGGGGTCTCCTCATCTCCCTGCCACAACCTCCCCTGCTTGCCTTCAGATAATTCCTGAAGGGGACATCATCTGGCAGGAATAAAGAAAGGGAAGGTTGGCATTTTGTCCCTGTCTAACACTCAGCAGCAAAAATGGAAGAGTGAAGCATTCAGTTCATCAGCATCAGCTCTTGTCAGTCTACAAAGGGGAAAAAAAAAAAACCAACAAAACAGAAGTAAGCAAAGACAGGGCACAGAGGCTCGCTCACAGCTTCCCAATTAGACTTGGTTCTCAACCATGTACATTTTTTTAATTAAACTATTGGTACAATGCTCAGGAGATAGCAAACTCCTTGAGGCCCCCTTGTAATAAAGAACCTTTCATTATGTGCAGAAAGGTAGCTTCTACACAGCTTAATTTCCTCTCCCACCTAATGTTCTCCAGCAGCAAAAGCAGGAGTGATTGCCTTGTACAAGGCAGGACGTGCTCCTCAGGGCACCAGAGCTGCTGAGCTGGCCAGCAGAAGTGGAAGAGGCTACAGGCTTTGCTGGAAAAGTAACCACATAACATACATTTGACCTTTACCATCACTACTGCCCTGCTTCCCGAAACGGGCTGAGTTTATTGCACTGACCTTTGTCTGCAAAGCTGGTAAAGCACAGCTGAGAGAGGAACAGGATGTATGGCTATGTTTGCTTGAGCAGATAAATCCTGGACCTTGCTTTGGAGGGCAGACAGAGCTCCATTCACAGGCTCCCAACCACAGCCTCAGTGCAGGGCAGATCAGAGCACCCTGCATCCCACTCCATCCCACCTACCTCTGCTTTCCATTCTTCCAAATTACCTTCAGGGTGTCCCCCTGTGGTTCCTATCATGCAGTGCCCGCCCATCCCATTACCACTTGGGGACAGGGAGAGAAAAGGAAACACCATACAGGGAACCAGTGACATTTTCTGAACAACTGGGCAGGCTTCTCCAAGAGCCGCCTCTCCAATGCGGTGCTTTTTCATATGCTGCTTGAGACTAATGGCTCTAGAAAAATAGATAAATCAGAGGTGACACAACTATTGCTGCTTGACATTTTTTCATCAAACTGACTGGGGGAGGAAGGGGTGACCAAAAAGTGACATTTTGACCAAACTGGATGTTTCTGCAGCAAATTTTCATTCTAGAAGATTAAAAAAGAAATGCCAACAGCACACACACAGAAAACAAAAACACGAACAAACAAACAAACAAAAAAAAAACCCACAAAACTGTCTTGATTAAAAATGTTGGCCTTCAAAACACTAAATTTCTGTTAAAAATGGACTGGTTTTCAGATTGATTTAAAAAAAAAAAAATTAATCTCATCCTCTTGCCACCTCCCCCACCTCAGTTTTGCATTGTTTATTAACTAAAATATTTACAGGAAGGAAAGCCAAAATAATGACAATTTTCCCCTGGAAAATAATGGTCATTTTTCAACCAGCTCTGAATGTAACATGGTTAAATGAGAACAATCCTAGTAACAACACTGCACAGCAAGTAAGTCATACAGTTATTTGAAAGAAGGACATTACACTTTAAAAGCTAATTTTTATCGTCACCTTTAATTTATAAATGGGAAAATTGAGGAAGGAACATTGAGCATCTTAAATAAAAAACAACAGAAAACATTAGCATTTGAAATGCTGGACTCCCATCTCCCTGTTAGATCACATTAGCTTCTGTATCTGTATACATGTAATTGTCTCTGTTGATATATATGTATATGTAGTACCTCTGTACATATACATATGTATGATGTATATGTGTGCATATTCATGTATGTATAGATTCATGTATGCTATCTGTCTCCTTTTTAACCTTCAGATGTTAGGACTGAAGCGTCTGACAAAAGCACTCTTTTTCTTCTTTTTTGTTTTGTTTTTTTTTCTTCCTAAAAATAGCACCCCAAGAGCCCAGGTAAATGCACCGATCTTTAGTATAAATGATCAAGCTTCATTTAATCCCAGCATGGATGCAAAATCCCCTTGACCGTAGTGTCCTCCCTGCTCTAAGACATTTGAGTTCCTGATCTTGGACTCCCTATGACAGCCTTATGGGCAGTGGTTGCTGCAGGGATGGAGCTCATTTTGGAGAGCACTGTGTCCTTCTTCCACCTGCACTGGACAGGGTTCATGCAGGGGCACTTGAGGAATAGTGTGGTGAGGAGAAAGACTGAGACAGAGAGGAAGGCAGTTCCATCCAGTGCTGGGAGAAAGTAGGTGCAGAGGTATAAAACAGAGCAAAAAATTGCTATAGAAACAAGAAGAAAGGCAAAGGAGAAAAACACAGGTTGGAATTTAAATAATATTGATCAGCCTCAGAGGCAATAGCTGTAAAGATCTGTCACCCGTAGGAAAAATATCTCCGCTGCCTAGCTAGAGGTGTTCTTAGGCACAGGCTCCAACAGGCAGAAGGACAGGGTCTGGACTCCCGTTTTGGATGAGCGTGCGAACAGAGGCTAATGGATATTGCATAAAGGTAAAGAAACCTTCATGTGGGGTGAGCAATATTCAGTCATCAAAGGGGACTTAAGAGGTTGCCACGTTAGTGCTGGAAGAAGTGAGGGCTTTTGAGTCCTTTCAGGGAGAGATCCCTTGCCTCTAAGACAGCACAGAAAGAGGGATGGAGAAGATGGTCCATGGAGAATTGGCTAAGTAGGAGTAGGGGGAGGGACACTGTGGGAAAAATGAGGAATAGAAGACAATATACTTGTGGAGGGAGGAGAGCATAACCTTGAAGTGCACTACAGAAGAGGCAATGCCGGGCCAATTCTGTGGTCCTCTGAACACAAAAGTGATGCACATGCCATTGGTTGTATCTGCAAGCTGAGCAGATGCATTCATACTCTGACAGCAGACAGAGAGGTATGTGAAGGGTCTCCCCACAGGCCTAGCATTCCCTAGACTGTGTGTTGAACGAAACAGAGCACATGAGCCACGTACTTTAAAGATCATCTGCACATTCTTAGAGTCTTTGGGAAAGGCCTGTCCTTCACTAGTTCCCACCAAAATATTCAGTAGCAGGAGTAGTAATCCAACTCTCATTGACACTGAGGCAATTTGCATCTGCAAAAGACACTTCAAGAAATGATCTAGCAGTCTCGGCAATGCATCCTAGCCTGTTTACAGAGCCTCAGGTATATGGTTATCAGGTCTCAGCAATGCCACAGCCCAGTGTGGAGCAGAAATATGTATTTATAGCTGAAAAATTAGATTTGGACATGAGGGACATTGCTGATCTTTAGGAGGGCTTCCCTTCATGTTAAAGACTTAAAGTGTGACCATATCCATCAAAGCTAGGCACTCAGATCTTCATTATAATCAAGACAGACATAGACACCTTTTGGCCATGGTTCACATTCTGATCAGAAGGGATCCTTTAGGATGTATGAGCCTGTGGGCTGCAAGTCCTGCTTCTCCCCACTAAATCCACCTGGAGTCCTTTTCTCAGATGGAGATATTGTGACTTGAAACCTAATTAGGCTTTAAGTTGTTATCTCCATTCGGTGTTCAAAGAAGATGGCCTCCAGTTCCACTTAGAGGCTTCAAAGAAGAAGCTGTTTTGGAGGCATACCGGCATTTACCAGGTGCATTTGGCTAAGATTTGCTCAGCACAGCATGTTCTTGGTCATTGTCACTTGGAGCAAAAATATTTTTCCTGATCTGTCCTTGTGTGCAGACCCCTGGTGGTCAGGAAGTATGCTTCCTCTTTGTTTCCCTGGCACCACTTCTGAACTAAGGTGTATATACTTGTCTTCACAATGCTAACACTTTTACTCACAAATTTATTTCAGCAGTACCCAAGGTTTATACCTCTCCTCAGAAAAGTGAATTGCATTCCTTAAACAGATGACTTTGGCTGGTGTCCAGCCTGTCTAACACAGATGCCTAACTTGCCTCTCAATTCCAGGCCTCTGATGAAGCAATCCTCATCAGATAGGTATCTGACTACTCTGCCTAATCAACCAAGAAAGGCATGTACCTATGGAGTTCTCCAGAGGGAAAGTCTGCCTGAGTTTAGGACCCAAAAAAAGAGGACTGGGCACTTGATAGTCTATTTCATTTGTCAATTGATGTGAAAGCATTACTGCTTGCTAGAAATCTTGCCCAAACTCAGGTACTTCACCTGTGTGGGCAGGATATCTCTCTAGAGATGTCCAAAGGATCTCTTCCTCTCTACTGACCAAGGAGGTGCTACAGACCCATACGTTAGATAGATTTAGGCGGATAGGATGACCATCTTTGACTTTCATTTGAAAGCATGTTTTCTGTTTTGTTTTGTTCTTTTAGCCTCAGCAAGTTCTAATCTTTCATCTGTACATATGTGTGTGTATGTGTGTGCACGTCACATCCCCACTGTCTGAAGGTGTGTGTGGAGGACGGGCAGAGGGATGGTAGTACCCACTCCAAAGCCAATGGCAGACCACCGTGGTCCTTCTTGCTCCAGCCATAAGGGAAAATGTTTTTCCCAGTCAAGGTTATGTCTAAGAGCCTCTCCTCAGCCTGAAGGTTGTCTTGAGCTGGCATAGGTGAGGTGGTGTCTGTGGTCATAAGAACATAAATACAGTGACCATGGTGTGGCCTCCTTTGTGACTGGTGTATGTAGCCAAAAATGCTCCCTTGGGTAAGAGGGATGCTAGAGGCTGTTTTGCTTCCTTAAGCACAGCCTAGATCTGTACTGTTCACACTGCTTATTCTTGAGTGTCCAGAGACATAATTGACAACATTTCTGCCCTGGCGCATCTTCAAAAAGACAGTTTTCTTTCTTTTGGCTTGAACAGTGACTGTAGAATCAAATCTCACATCTGCCCTTGGTGGAAACAGTCTATTCTCTTCACCTAAACCCCAGGAAGCTTAGGCTGACACTTCCAGCTCATCCAGCTGCAGAGTCCTGGGACCAAGCCATTGAGAAGGAGACACTTCCAACCAGGAAGCAGCCAACTGTGGACAAGGCATGGAGCTGAAGCCAGTGCTCAGTTCAGGGGCTTAGTAACTGTCTCATCAGCTAAGCACAATGGCACTAGCCAGAAAGCATATTTCAGCTCAGAAAAAAAAAAAAAAAAAAAGTCTAATAATAATAATAAAAAGCCAAAGAATGAGTTTTCTCTAGCCAGCATGCATGATTTCAGGATGCCAACAATATTCTTGTAACACCCAAACACAAGGTGACATGCCAGTTGTATGCAGTGACTTTTTAAAAATAGACTGGAGGAAAGGTATTAGCCTTGCCAAGGGGGTAGAAATGCAGTACCTGAGAACAGGGTGCAGACCTGCTGACTGAGACAAGTGTATCATTATATGCAGTGATTTTTGGTGTTTACTGAGGCAAAACTACCTGGTCCAACAGAGGGACATTGTCCTTAGTAGGAAAGAAACA
>JAPSGF010000090.1:1199875-1217681 GCA_035772895.1 Perdix hodgsoniae
CCTTTTCCTTTTCCTTTTCCTTTTCCTTTTCCTTTTCCTTTTCCTTTCATTTTTCTTTTCCCCTTCCCCTTTCCTTTCATTTTTCTTTTCCCCTTCCCCTTTCCTTTCTGTCTCATTTTTTACTTATTTGCACTTTGATAATATTCAAAGCCCAAATGTCTTGCAGCCCAAAGTATGACTTGAACCCAAAAATTCAAAACAACCTCCCTAAAATCACACAGAGCTCTACTGAGTCAATTATGTTAATTTCTGTAGATTGAGCACATGACATTCACTCAAGAATGATGGGTTCATTTTTGCACGCCTGGCATTATATGAGGGGCAGCTGAGTAATACTTTTTTCCAAAAAAAAAAAAAAAAAGAGAGAGAAAAGTGAAAGATTTATGTGAGTGAAACTTTTTTTGTAAGATTTCCTGTTTTAATTTGAACAACAAAGGCAAGTTGGTTTATTCCATAATACCAGAGGAAGAAAATCCCAAAAGATAACCAACTGATAACGTTTCACAGAAAAATTCCATTTTAATAAGAAAGGCCCACTTTCTGCTGAAAGGTATTTTCAGGAGGCACACATCAGTCAGAACTGTTAGTCGCCTTTCAGTCATGCCTCCCTCGCTTCCGCTGTGCTGGATGCTGTGTGAAGATGCAAACATCCATCGCTGGTTTACTGAGTTGGGGTCTCATTTCAGGAAGGCCTGAATGCAACAGCCAATGGGTGGAGGTCCAGTAACAGGATGGCAGCAGCCAACCTGTGGGAACAACCCAAGGGTACAGTGCTGTTTGAAACAAATGGATGTCTCCCAGGTAGCCCTGCCTTGACTCCATGGAAATGGCCTTGAAGGTGACTGGGACCATTTTCAGGGAGGTCTTAAGGAGAAATTGAAGCAAGAAAGTGTCTGTGGCCTTTCAGTGCTGTGGCAGCAATGCAGAGAAAAAGGTGGAATGAAGACAGAACAGGAACTAAAAGACTCAGAAGCCCTGACAGCAGTGACATGAGGATTGCATAGCTCTGTGCAGGAGGGGAAGAAGTGAGCTGCCCTCTCCTCCCAGACACACATCTAGTTGGCTGTCTCTGCTCCCAGTTAAAGTCAAGTGTCCTAGTCCCCAACCAAAGGAAACTTTAAGAAGCCCAGCCTGGAAGGAACCAAATGCAGACCCGCTTCCCACAGACAAGAAGGATGTGGGTCTAATTTGCCCCTCACTGTCAGGCTCTGCAGGGACAGATGCTGCCTGAATCTGAAGGAGAAATGATGATGCAGGGCTGTTTCCTTCAAGACGCCATTCTGTCACCATGGAGGCAGACAGCATGCTCTCAACAAGTTTATCTGCAAAGTAACATGAAAATTCCTCACAGCAGGAGAGATTTGACGGGACGTGCCTAGAACAGCTTTATAAAAAGGTTTCTTCAAATGCTTCCAAATCCCATGCATCTTTTTTCTTGCTTTATCATCCTTTTCAACATCCTTCTTCCTCTCTCTTTTGCTTTTTTCTAACGCCTCCACAAGGCACATTTATCAACATCAAAGCACATTCTCATAAAGCTCGTATTTTTGCTCTGAATCCACTCTTGCAGAGTCCAAGCCTACCCGTGCTCTCCACATCCACTGACTTCACCAGAAGAAAAACTTGCCTCTGTGCACAAAATCTCCTCCAAAGTTTGGGCAATAGAGACATCCTCAAGTAAGGACCAAAATCCTTTGTGCCTCTGAGCATTTCTTTGTGGTACTCCTGCAGAAAGGAATACATACTCAGCTATGGCTGGGCTGCATTTTTCTGACTGTCCCCCAGTGCATTTTTCCTCCAATCTCAACCAAGCCAGATGCGCATGCCAGATTGTATTTGTAGGTCACATTCAAGATGCTCAGTCAGACGAACGAGTGCTTTAGCTCTGTGCTGTAATCACCAGATGGATGCCTAAACCTTGGTCCTGTGGCAGCCCTATCTGAGTTTGGGTAGCTTGCAGACTCCCTCCATTGCCATGGAAAGCAATGCTTTGGTCCTTCAAGGATGATCACCGCACACAGCAGGCTATCCACACACTGGGACATGGCCAAGTGAGGATTTAAGGTGTTGCAACACTATTTTTCTTTCTCTCATGGTCCTTATTTCCTTAAGTGTAAGTTACTGTAAGAACATATGCTCACTACAGTGGCCAACACAAAGGCACACTTGGACTGAAGAGCAAGTCTTAGCCACTGGTTTCATGCCTTCAGACACAAATGTCTGCTCTTAAAATTGCTCTGACTTTTTCCTTTCATGGCTCCTCTCCTACTGCACCGTTAGCACTAAAAGCAATAAGGCAAAATCTACAGGATCTTTTCATTGTCTTTACAATTTAAATCTGGAATCTGTCTGGATGGTAAAAGAGCCTTCATCCCCAAGCTGTTTTCTTCTGTGCTGCTTACAGCACTCGGCTTGGTTTGCCACTGACTTTACTCCAGGAAAATGTCCTTTTCTTGGTGCCATCCTCTCCTGGAAGAGTCCTACATCGCCTCTGCCTGGCACTGGGCACTGGCACTGCTGTGGGTATTGTTGGAGTGCAGGAGCAGCCCAACACTGCTTTCTTCCACCTTCTGACAAATACCCATCTGAATCTAAACTCTCTATTTGCAACCTATCTACTGTCATATTTTAGGAGTGGCACAATATGATATTTAATTGTATCTATGTGTAATTAGTCCAGAACAATTAGCCATGTAAAAGATGGAAAATGGGCTAGCGGATGTATATTCACTTCCTTCTCAGTGTATTAAGGGCTGTGCATGTGTTGGGGTGGTGATGGGAGGGGAGAAGGTGAAAGGGGAGCTGGAACTGTGAAGTTTGAAGGTGAAAAAAGTCTTTATATCTGGATTAGTGGAGTCCTGGGGCCTTCAAAAATAGTTAAAATTCCCTTTTTTGAGTAATGGAGAAGTAGTTTGCATTGATCTTAAGAATTTGCTTATAGTTTTCCCTGGAGTTCAATGTACTGGGGAGTGCAAAGCTGACACAGCTCAAAAGTTTTATGAACCTCAGGTAACAACGTGAAAGGAAATTTTAATAAATATTACATTTATTTAAATTTAATTTTTTTTCCTTGTTAATAATAAAAGCCAACCTTGGTCTTCTGGGCTTTTCTCATATGCCTGCTTAATACAGCAGCCAAATCATGGAATTATTTATATTTTAACTTCGTTTTCAGTAAATCGTCAATCATTCACCTTTCAAAAGCATTAAATTCAGAGATGAACAGCAGGGGAGAGGGAGACTGAAAAATAAATATTGACTTTCAAGGGTTTGTTTTGTTGCTTTTTTTTTTTAAATACAGGGTTAGAAATAGAAGCTGTTGTGGGTGATGAGTAAAAGCACAAAAAAAAAAGGAAACATTTGTGCCTATAGATTTCTTCCCATCATAGACCTGCAGCACTTTTTCCACAGGAAACCACAGCAGTAGAAATAGGCAGTGGCCCTTGGTGGCTTGAAGAGGTATTTTGATGGAAATATGGGGTCTGGACACCATTAAGAGAATGTGCTTTTCCCTAGAGAGGACACCTTCTACTAGCCATGGGCATAGGCACTGTGAGAAATAGCTGAGATTCCAAGGAGAAAAACGAGATAAAGAGGCATGATAAAGCTGAGACATCCATTGGGATTGCCATTTACTGTTGATATGCTGTGAGAAGGCTCTCCAAAATGCTCCCTCTAAATTCATCAGCCCAACCGATGTGTAGTATAATGAAAGAATCATTAAGGTTGGAAAAGACCTCTAAGACCATCTAGTTCAACTATCCACCTACCACTGATGTTGCCCTCTAATCCGTGTTCCTCAGTACCACATCTCCACATTTCTTGAACGCCTCCAGGGACAGTGATTCTACCACCTCATGGGCAGCCCACTCCAGTGCCTCACCACTCTTTCTGAGAAGACATTTTTCCTAATAACTGACTCAGACCTTCCCTGGTGAAACTTGAGGCCATTCTTTCTCATCCTATCCCTGTTTCCTGGGAGAAGAGGCCAACCATCACCTCACCACAGCCTCCTTTCAGGGAGTTGAAGAGAGCGGTAAGGTCTCCCCTGAACCCCTTCCGGGCTGAACAATCCCAGCTCCCTTTACTACTCCCCATAAGACTTGTACTCCAGACCCCTCACCAGCTTCACTGCCCTTCTCTGGACATGCTCCAGAGCTTCTATGTCTTTCTTGTAGTGAGGAGCCCAAAACTGAACACAGTATTAATGAGAGTCTCCTGCTGCTTTTCTTTCCTTCTCCCTGGACATAAGGCCTTCTGCCAGCTAGCTGTCTCCATGAGTGGCTCTGGAAGCTTTCTGTAGGTTCCTGTCTTCCCACGAATGAAGGAATCCCTGAACAACATCTGCATCATTCACTTTCCCCACCAGTCTTCCCCTATCACCTCACACTCAGGTCTATCCAAAATCCTCACCCACACAGGATGAACACAGCAAGAGAGGCCATCCACAGTGTGTCAGCTACGTGGAGAGAAGGTAAGTGCTGTACATCACTTGTGCTTGTGACCCCTTCAGGGACCACTGTAGTTCAAACTAAAGATTACCGCAAGATGTTTGCAATCTTTGATACCATAGTCTGCAACACTGCAGTGAGTCACTTGTCAACTTGGGGTCAACTGAAGTTTCATGTTTTTTATTAAAATATATCAGGAAACAAAACCCCTACCAATATCCCTGGCAATTTTTTCCCAAAGATAATGCCAGAAAAATAGGTGCCCAGATTCCTGCTTGTGTCTATTTGTGCTCAGTTAAAGGCATTGTTCTATTTTCTGTTTCTTTCAGAGTAAAGAGTCCTTTTGTACCGAATACATACACACAGCAAGTCACCACTTCAGCTTGTTGATGAGCTCTACTTGGAAGCATTTTCTCCAGCCCAGAATTATGCCACTTTCTGCATACTTTCTGATTTCTTAATGTCCATGGCAAAGTGCATGTCTGCATACTAAGCTTGGGTTTCTATTATCTGTTCCCTTGGGACTTACACTAAGCTAAAATTAGTTTCATTCTTTCCCTGTTCACTATTTCCCTCCAAGCTAACATTAGTTGGTTCCATCTTCGTACTGAAGGTTCAGGTCCAGATGGACTATCTTAGAACTTCTTGATCTGAGCTTCATAGAATCGTAGAATCAGTAAGATTGGAAAAGATCACTGTGTTAATCTGCTCCAACCATCAACCTATCATCAGCACATTAACTAAGACATGTCCTTCAGTGCAACATCTACCCTTTTATTGAGCACTGCCAGGGATGGTCAGGCACTTCCGGGTGGGCAATCTGTGCCAATAGCTTACCACTCTTTCTGAGAATAAACTTTTTTCCTGATATCCATCCAAACCTCTCCTAACACAACTTTAAAACATTACTTCTCATGCTATCATCTTCAGAGTCACTGCCTTTCAAGGGGAGTCTCACAGACCTCTGCACACTGGGGTTGCAGGGAAGGACCCGGGAGTCATGATGAACACCAAGTTTAACAGGAGCCAGCAGTATGCAGCGAAGGCCAACAGCATCCATGCTTGCACAGAGAAGGGCATTGTTTGGAAGTGATCCTTCTCTTCTGCTTAACGTTGGTGAGAGAATTAAGGAACTGAAGCATCTGATATGTGAGGAAAAGCTGATAGCTGGGAATAATCAGCCTGTGACAGAGCCAAGCTCTTCTCAGTTGTGCCCAGTGAAAGGACAAGAGGTACGAACTGAAATACAGGAAATACCGCTGACATGTCAAAAGAAGATTTTTTACTGTGAGTGGTCACAGCTGGGTCACCTCTGTTGCCCAGAAGGATGGTGGAATCTCTCTCCTTCCTTGGAGAAGTTCCAAAATGAACTGAAAGACAGTGTTGAGAAGCATGCTACGTTTGACCCCACTCTGAGCCTGTGGTTGGACTAGGTGATCTCCAGGGGCACCTTCCAACCTCAGCTGCTTTGTGATTTTTGTTCTTCACTGGCTCTGCAGCTTGAACCTGTCCTCTTGGTTCTCATTCTTTCTCCCAGTTAGGTGCTGTGAAAAGTGTCTATGTGTTTGGATTAATGATGAACCATTTCCGTGTACCCCCAAGTCATATTAAGCACTTCTCTGTACTGTAGGTTGTTTGCACATTCGAGCAAGTGGCAATGTTCTCATTTATTTACCAACCATTGATGAAAACATCAAATTACATACAAGCTATGACTGCCCTCTCAGAAACACTACAGGAAAGCATTCATTAAACAGATTTCCTGTTCATAATTTCTTTCCAGGATATCTCATCTATTCATTTCTTAATATATTAAAAATCAGCACAATTTAAAAAAAATAAAAATAATAATAATAAAAAAAAAGCCATAAGATTTCCAGTCCATATAGTATCTGTGCCTTTATTTAATTCATTAATAATGACAGAAGCCTAGGAAATTACTGTAAGAATGGTGCATATTCTCCCAGTTTCTGATAACTGGAGGCTTAGAAACTCCTGCACCAGCAGTAGTTTTGAAACTACCACAGTCCTCTGGACAGCAATAAACCTGACTTTTTAAAACCTATTTGCACCTCAGTTATTCACTGTGATGAGGAATTCCTTGTATGGATTTTTTGCCTTAAGGATAACTACTTCCCAACATCTTCTTTCAGCTTGTGAGATCATTTTGCTAGATGTCATCTCCAGTCCGTGGTGGAAAGCAGTGGGTCTTCATGACTTCTTTCTGTAGCCTCCAGCACTCAAGATTTCATAGTCACTGGTTCAGACCACCTTGTTCCCAGGATATGTAGTCCTGAGAGCTGACATCAGATCTCTGTCATCAGGGATCAGGGCTTTGCCCTTTGCAACCAGGGCTACCATCCCACACCACTGCCCTTCCAGCTTCAGACAGCCTGAAACCTCATCTCTCTGGATTTTATCCAGTCAGAACAACGTATGTCCTTCAGAAGTCAGACAAGGCTGAAGCCTTTATAAGCTTCTGTCCCTTGCAGAAAAGCATTCTCCTTCCCTGTTACCCTTCCCAGGTGGATGGGCAGCAGCTCACCATACAAGAGAGCAAGAGAAAAGGGAAACAGAAGTTTAACAGAGGTTAAAGGAATGAGGGAAGAAAAAACAGATGACCCCACAGAGTCTGGGGCAAGCGGCAAAAACAGTGGGAGCCCTGGAAGCTGGCTCATCCATCCGCACTGCCCTTGCTGCCTTACAGTTCTCAGGAGGGGGCCTAATAAATTTTACAAAAGAGCAAACAGATGAAAAATGCTCATATTTAAAAATATATTGAGAGAATTTACATGTTGTTCCCTTTTGTGTAGGGATGGCATTTATACACCCGGCGTTTCAGCAGCATTGCATCTCAGAGCACTTTACATAGCAATTAATTACACACTGGTAGTGGAGTGACTGTCTACAGGCAACCTCATCAGCCATTATCCACTCAGCAACATCCAGCGTACAGCTGTGAACATTTGCATTAGCAGAAAGTCGTCTCAGCTGCCATTAGCACGGTGCGGGGATGTCATGTTGGTTCACCCCCCACTCCTTCCCAAAAAGCATCTAACAGCTCCTGCCATGGCCTTCACAGCATGCTCGTGACCCTTCCCTGGTTTCACCCCGGCTTTGGACCACAGAGTTGTGTCAACAACTTTCAGCACAGTCCAGAGCCTGAGCTTTGTGCTGTGTGATGCCAACTTATCCCACACTGAGGAAAACACTTGGATGGGAGGTTGTGCATCAATGCGTGGACTCCAAATCTGTACACAGGATAGCTGGACAGTTTAAACCTTGCCCATACCCTAAGCAAGTCTCTGCATCATACCCTCAGTGAAGCTTGCCAAAGTGCAACTCCTATACCCCAGGGCTGCTTTCAGCATTCCCCTGGCTTCTGCATAAATCAGCCTGGAAGGAAACTGCACACCTGTGCATCTAGCATTTGACAACATCACAGAATCATGGAATCATAGAATCCTGGAATCGTTTGAGTTGGAAGGGACCCTTAAAGACCATCTGGTCCAACTCCTTTGTAATGAACAGGGACATCTGCAGCTACATCAGGGTGCTCAGTCCACAGCCTCAATGCTGTTGCAAAGTACTCTGTGATGGCAGGTACTCCCGTGAGTTCTTTTTTGCTTCTGCTTTATCCACACCATGGCAGATCCATATACGTGAGTGCCTTCAGATAAAAGGAAATTTTGGCAGTGAGCAGTGGGAGGAAACCCCGAACTGCACTACCTTCAGAGGGGACCTGAGGACACCTGTAGGGCCCATCACCTGTAGCCGCAAAGGACCTGCAGGTCTTCCAGCTAAAGCCATAATATAAACTCTGAGGTTTCATCTTTACTACTAGAACTTGATCTTCTGTATGTAAGTCATTAAAACACTATCTGGCATCTTTTAGGCACCGTCTAACTAGCATTTTCCCAGATGATGCCTTCATGCAGCCTGATAATTAGCACAGACTTGTGCCCATTCTCAGTAGGCAGTTTAGAGGGTGAGAGAATTTAATAGTACAGATGCAGGATACCCAGTGCCAGCTGGCCTCTCCACAAGGGAGCAGACCCAGCTACAGTTAATTCACAGGTATAGATGCAGCCTCAGAGCCCAGGACAACATCCAGCTGATGACTGCATCCTCCTCCCTTCAGTTCAACCAACTTGAAACACAAAACAAAGCCACAGTGCTTCTAATCTTTAATTGCCACTGTGCAACGTTGGACTTTAGATGTCTTTTGATCCTGGATGAGGTGATCTTTGAATTTCTGCAAGTTAAGGAGTGTCTGAAGTGGTTTGCAGTTCCTTTGAAGGGCCACAGAAGATACTGTTGCGGCACAAACCACCTAGGCTTCTCTTCTTTCTATCTAGTTTTCGCATCACGGGTGCTAAAATGTTTGAAACAATGCTTCCTTTTGCAATATTGACACTTTCTTCTTGCTGAGCCCACCAAGCTGGCTCTGGTGAGCAGAAGACCTCTGAGACCCAACCGCCAGAATCACTACAGACATTTCAGAGGTAACAAATCTTATCCAAGCAGAAAATAAAGAGAAATTCATGTGTCTGGCCAGGAGAAGAACTAAGAAATGAACTGGGATCTGATCAGAACAATGAACCAGTAGTGCATACCTTGCCCTGCAAGCTGCTGGTACACAGACCTGAAAAACCATAATGGAAATCATATTGTCTGAATTAACACATGCACAGTCTATTAGTCCACATTGCTTCCTCCTATCCTGAGCAACTTACTAGTACTATTTACAAAATCTGAGTAACAGAATGTTTAAAATCTCATCCGTGTTCTTGCTTCTCAGTCTAGCTCTCAGCATTTGTTTGACCTGATCTGTGTGCCCTTGCTCATGGATTGAGCTCTTTGAGCTTTTATTGCCCAGCGGTTAAAGCAGAATGGGGGGTGTAAGAGTAACATACAAACCTGTCATGGCTGTACAGGTCTCTTCTTTATAAGAATTCAAAATAGGTGAATGTGCTTGTGGAGATAAATATGGTTTCCTTAAAAACCCAGCTCTCTGGCTTCGTGCTTCCTCTCACTCAATGAAAGCCATTAAGGCAGGTGCTGGCAGTGTGGAACCATTGTCTGAATGTGGAAGAGGTCCCCCAGCTCAGTCCTGCAGCTCCACAGGCTGGCACTGAGGGACCTGAGGTGAGCAGACATCATCTCATCACAGACCCTCTTACAAAGAGGAGAAAGGAACCAATGTTACAGTGAGAAGAAAATCTTCCAACTCGTTAGTTTACAGCAAAAGCACAAAGTCTTTGGAAGCAAAGTAAGATCATCTCTCTGGGGTTTCCTTTATCTACTCTTTGCTGCCAGAGCTAATTTCCTGATTTCTAACCTCTCCTTGAGATATGCATAGACACATTTTAATGAGCTTTTGGGAGATAGGGTTCTTATCCCACTCTTTAGGCAGACTGGATCCCATTCTGTGCTTGCTATTAAGTTTGTCTGCCTTTAATTACTTGCTTGCTTCCTGTTTGACTTCCCAACTTCTTCCCCTTTGACACACACCAATCCCTCAACTCCTTCAGAACCCTGCACTCTGCAGAACTTGCTGGCTGCCATTTGAGGATTCAGTGCCTCAAATGAGGTGCTCAGACACTGTCCTGGCATCCAGCATCTTCAATACAGTCAGCAAAACAGTTCAGAAAGAAGAAAAGGAATGGGAACAGTAAAGCTCACTGCTATCTGTCCTCACATCAGGTGTCCACAAAAACTCCCCTTGAGCCACCAGAGCTCAGCTTAGTAGGACCCAGCTCGTATTGGCTTCTGGCACAGGTTTGATAGACAAAGCAATGTTTTTCACATTAGCCTATGGGAGAAGTTGTGCATTTTAGGAAAAACTTCCTGAGAATATTTGGGCTTTGGAATGTGTGCCCAGGAAGGTGTTCAAGCAATGAGAAGATGTGGTACTTAGGGACATAGTTTAGTGGGCAATGGTGGCTGGACTAGGTGATCTTGGAGTTCTTTTCCAACCTTAATGATTCTGTGATTTTCCTGCCCAACTGCTTATATGAGAGCAAGCTTGGATCTCGTGTCTGTAGAGATGACCCCATAGCCCTCACTGTTGGTGGTAGCCCTGTCTTCCAGACAGAGAGCAGAGCTGAAGACACGTTTTCCCTGAAGCAAACACTGAGGAGCAGGGCTGAAAACCACCAGGCAGCTTCACAGATTCCACTAGAGACCATTTCAGACAAGTCACAGGGCTTGATAATACTGATTTACATAGCAGCATCTCTTCCCTCCGCCGCAGGAATTGCCAGGCAGCGTTCTCTGGCCTGTGTGATGCCAGAGGTCAGGCTGCTGATCAGAGCGGTCCCATCTGGCCTGAAAATCTATAAATTCAGATCTGGATGAAATTGGGCAATTTTTGATTTGGATAAGCATTCATGAATTTAAATGAATAAATAATAATATAATAATAAATCATTCATCTCGCTGTCTAGCTTGCGAGTCCCCTTGAAGACCTGCAGTTCAGACGCAGCCAAAGTTTGACTACCTCTGCAATTAGAGCAATGAATTTTAAATGAGGGGGAGGGAGGAGAAAGAAAAAAAAAAAAAAAAAAGAGGGAAAAAAAAAAGAAAACAAGAAAAATGAAATGTTTTGGGGCACCATTTATCCAGAGTGACTCCCCCCTCCCTGCAGGCCAGACAAGGGCCAGAGGCTAAGCAAACTCATCCCATTTCTGGCTCAGAGTGAAGCTTTCCATCTCCTTACTCAAGATGATCGTGATGCAGAAACTTCAGTTCCAACTCTGTCGTGCCAATAGAAAACATACTGTCTTCACCAGACTCATCTCAGAGTTCCTGATTCGATCCACAGCTGCAATGTTGGTAAAATATATTTATTTATTTTTATTATGGCCTAAAAGATCTTTGTGCAATGATTGATGCTATTGCAGACACCGCAACAAAAGGTTCTGCCCACCAGTGCTATGCAGTGTTTGTGTGCTCACTGTACCACTAATACCTAGCATTGCTCACTGCCCCTATTATCCTCCCTTGAATCATCCCCAAAATTATTCTGTTCTGGTTTTCTCTTGTGTTTTTCCACCCTCCCCAAGTCTTTGTATTTTATCTTCTGTTTAAACCAGCTCCTGCATCTTTTCCCGTTTAGCCTCCTCCACTCGTTTCATTAAGGTGCTGTTTACTTGTGCTTGTAGATCATTAGCAACAATATTAAACAACTGGCAATTTGCCCAGGAGCTGCTAACTCCAGGGGCTGATGATTTGTTTTCTTTTCCATCTCCGAGAGCAGCAAAAGCCATGGGGATGGGTGGACATGGGAAGGCCTGAGCCAGGAGCAGAGATGGGAGAGGCGGTGTGCTTGCCTGTGCTAGTAAATCTCCCACCCTGCTTCCTCTCCCAGCTCCTCAGCCAGGTCCTCCTCTCACGGGTATGGTTCTGAAGATTTCCTGCCACCCCTTCAGCCCCATCAGATCCCTTGTTTCAGAGTCAGTGAGTCTATCTATACCTAGCAGTGAATTTTCAGGCAATCTCTTTCCAGCCTCCTTGTATCACAAATCCCTCCTTCTTTCCAGCTCTCAGCTGTGCCAGTGAACTTACAAACTAATTCAGCCCATTGTCTAGCCTGCTCTGGTGAGAAGATTTAACTCCTTGCAGGGAAACCCACCTGCATCTCCTGTTACGGTTTTCTTGGCCTCCCCTTGGATGAGTTCCTCTGAGAAACTTTCCTGAAATACAGAAAACTTTGGGTTCAACTCAGGAACTCATAAAATCTTTTTAGTAACCTAGACACAGTGCAAAATGAACCTCAGGCAGCCTGTGAGGTGATGGGAGCTCAGGCAAGGCTAGTCGGATTGTGCCCTGCCACAGCTCTTCCATTTTGATCACAGTAAAGAACTGCCTGCACATTTTCATTATATATTCATCCTTTTTCTTTGTAATGTCATTTTTATTTTATTTTATTTTATTTTATTTTATTTTATTTTATTTTACTTTATTTTATTTTCTGCCAGGAGAAGCTGGAGGGAAGAAGAGGTGAAGATAAATATATGCATTCATATTTTTCCAATATCTGGCAAAAATGTCAAAAGAAAAATCACTGGAAAATGGTAATTGTTATTATTTTGACCATCTCTATTCACGAACACTCCAGTTCTACCACACAGATCTTCTGAGCTTTTAGCCACATACTCTTTGTCCACTCATATTAAAAATACCATCCACACAGGACTGCAAGAACCAGCTCTAGAACATTTCCAGATGTCTGATAAGTAAATTACAACCATCATCATTTCCAGTGCAAATCCAGAGTCATCTCCAGCACATGACCTTTCTTCTCTCCCTAAGTTTCTCTCTCAAAGTAGGCTACAGCAGCTTGTTTCTGCTCCAGCATTGTCATATCCCTTTACTCCTCCCCTTTATCCATAAGGGTACTCATGGGAACTTCTGTGGGAACCTGGCCTAAGGAAATAAAACTCTTATGGCCCTTCCTACTTAAGGAACTCGATGCACCTAATAGCTTGCTGTTCAGCAGATGTTTCTATTTGGAACTGATGTGCCTCTGAGTTAAATACCTTTCTCTGTTTTGTATAGATGATTCTTTAATGTCCCTCTTTCCTCCAAAGACCGATATTACCTCCAAAGTGCACTGAAATTTCAGACATGCTTAGCAGTGATTTCTACTCACAGACCTTCGATTAAAGACCATCCAGGTGAGGCATGATTTTTTTTTACATATTTTTGGCATTATTAATAATAGAACCATAGAATATCTTGGGCTGGAATGGACCTTAAGAATCATCTTGCCATGAGGCTCCCCAGTGTCAGCGTGGTCCAAAGGTGTCACATATTATTCCAGCAGTGTTCTCCTGCATCAGTCACCCTACGGACACAGACTGCTGCCTCCCCACTTTAGCATGGCCTTGTATCTCTTCTCCCCTATCCACTTCTAGTTCTTCAAATTGTTCCCAAGCTGAAATTTCCTGCTTGTCTTTCTGACCTCACCAAATCCTTTTGCAGCATTTTCTCTGACCAAATCATCCCCTCCAGTTCCCCCTAGTCCAGTCTCACCCATACATTTCATTAACATGCTATTTACTTCCACTTCTTGGTGATTAGCGAAGATAGATACTAAACGACTGGCAACCTGCCCGGAGAGACCATTACCTTTGGAGATGATGACTTGTTTTATGCTTCTTCTCTCAGCACTGTGAAAACAGCAGAGATGGGCAGGTCTGGAAGCTCAAGGCTAGGGGGAAAGATCCAGAAGGAGCTCCACATCTCTACATGTTCCTATTTTCATAGCACCTGTGGGTTGGTGCTTTCACCTCAACATCAACACCCTGCAGTCACGGCTGGTGCAAAGCAGGGTTCTTGAGCTGAGAGCACTCTGCTCCCCAGGATTGGGAAAAAAGGGAGGATGGTGGATAAGCAAAAAAGACAGGACATCTGACATTGTCAAAGAGTACTCTTATAACCTGGAACAGATAGGGAGCAAAGTAACAGCGTGATATTTGGCTAATAAAACTGCATTTCCTCTTGATTGTCTTAGATTCATAAACACTGTGAGCAAGGAGTGTGATTTAAGTTCTGGCTGCACTGAAATCTGTTCCAAGGCACCAGGATACCAAGGTCTACCTTGCTAGACCAATGCTGAGACACCACTGTCTAACAAAGAACTGGGCTTAGGTAAATCCCTTCCTAGAGCTCTTCAGCCTCCAAGAGTACAATATCAGCAGTCCAAGAGCCATCATGCATGCACTGTAAAGGGGATGGTGTTACCAAGCACCCCAGTGGATCTTCGTACAAACACAGGTGCTGAAGCCTTTACCCCTTCCAGCCTACCGCCTGGCATCTCTGCTTTCAGACCTCTGGAAAATTGCTTTCCTCTGGAAGAGCTCACTTGGCCAAAGCATCATTCAGCACAGAAAATCTTCTAGAAAGCAACTTAACAACTGGTCAACATGTTTCCTGACAACCACCTTGCTTGGTTCAGTGCTCTTTGTAAGATCAGTCTGGATTGACAGCAAAGTAGCTCAGAGAAGTGAGTAGGTTTCAGGACAACAGTGGTTCCAGGTCAGAGCTTTTCCACACAGGAATCATGACATTTCCATCATCCAGGCTGCTCCAGTGCAAGAAAGATGCTCTTCACCCTTCCAGAAAAGTCTTCTTTGGGGGCTTTCAGAAATATGGCTCTTACCTGACTTTTACACTCCTTTAAAGAACAAGATGCAAACTGATCTCTTCCCCACTAAATAAAATCACTGAATTGAGAATGGAGGTGTACCAGGTGGCTCCACTCTTTCCCACCTTAAATAAAAAGAAAAAGAAAAAAAGAAAGAAAAAAGGCTTTGAGCTGTTCTTCAAAGGCTGTCTGATTTGCTTTGAATAATATAAAATGATGATGGAGGGAAAAAAGAGAATATTAAACACAGGGCTGTAAAAGCTCTGCGCTCAGCCGACGACACTGAGAAAGATCCACGAACCTTTTTCATAAAATAACCAGTGATCCGTTCCTTTCTCCCTATCTGCTGGGGGATCAGCAGTGGGTACAAACACATGGATAACAAGAGCCAGAGTGCTTCCTCCCAGAAGACATTTCCTCTCCCGGTGATATCCCAGTGCCTCCCATGTGCTTTGCTGTGAGATTCTCCCCACAGATCCTTCCTGGAGGAGAGCAGGGGCAGAGCAGAGGGGAAGGAGAGTCACAGGGAGGGGAGGGGAAATGAAGGAAAAAGTATTTTCTTCTGAGCTCCCCTGAGAAAATTAGTGTGAAGCAGGAAGGAGCTGATTGCTGTCAAGGCCTGCCAGAGCCCAGATAGCCAACTGCAGTCCCCAGGCACAAATGTGATAATAGCCAACAAGCTAAAATCATTAACAGTAACGATTGCCTCTGAAAAGACCTGAACACCTAGGAGGAAGAAGCAATGGCAAGAGAGCAAGAAAAAAAGAAAAAGAAAAAAAAAAAAAAGGGAGAAATTGTAATATCCTCTTAGCATTTCTGTACTGCTTTCCATAACCCTCTGATCCCAAGAAATACGGCCTCACCCAGTTGAGATCCATACCATCTCTGCCCAGCCTTCACTGCTGTGAGCATTTATTCTCCTTTCATTTGCTTTCATTTTGAAGAGCAAAAGGAATGAGAGTGAGGGATCTAGATGGAAATGTTTATTTAAAACAGCTGTTACATTCAGGTGTCTCTTTGGGGATATCTTTTGATTAAAAAAGTGATCTGCCTCTTGGATTGGTGCGCACAATAAACGTCTGGGCTGTCCACACAGCACACAGAATCATTAAGGTTGGACAAGAGCTCCAAGATCATTTAGTTCAACCATCCACCTACCACCAGTATCACCCACTAATCCTTGCCCCTTAGTCCCACATTTCTACACCTCCAAGGACAGTAATTCCACAGTTCCCCTGGGCAGCCTGTGCCAATGCTTCACCACTCTTCTGGGGAAGAATTTTTTCTTAATATCCAACCTGAGAACATCCAGCATGATGTGGAACAGAGAGGGAAGGGGGGAAATCATTTCCTCAAATTTCCTCTGGTTGCTTTGGAACCACACCGCTGGGGTATTGGTGCACAAAAGGATGAACATAAGCCACGCTGCATCCTGGCATCCAAGAGGGATAACAGTACCCTGGGCTGTGTTAACAGCAGCACAGCTGGGAGACTGAGGGAAACAATGGCCTCATTTGCCCAGTATTAGGCTGCATCCCAGGTACTGGGCACACAATGCTTCAGTTATCTGGAGCTAATTCAGCAGGGGCTGCTGACATCAGCAGAGGCTGGAGCATTTGCTCTGTGAGAAGGAAAGGATGACCTCATGGGCACCTGTCTGCAGCCTGCCAGCACCTACGGGGAGCTGTTGATGAGAAGGTCCTGTACATGGTAGGAAAATGATGTATCAGAGGCAAGAGCTAAGAGAAGAAAGATCTGGACTAGATGTAAAGAAAAACTCCCTTTCAAGCATTTTCAGGGCTCAGCAAGGCATTTAGCAGTGTTTGTTAACCTGTTTGGATGCAGTTGTAGTTTGCCACACGAAGAGCTCCTCTTCCAAAAATTAATCCTCGCTTTGGATTTGCCTGATTCTAAGTGTCCATCTTAGAAAACACTACCATTCCTCTACTGAAGGATTTGGAAAGTCCCCATTCTATTTGTCCAGGAGCAGAAAATACCAGTTACCAGGCTGTTCCCGAGAAGATTCCTCCAGTGGCTCCTCTACCCCATAGGACATCACCAAGTGTCCTTCAGCACAGATTGCTTCCAAGACACAGAGTGTCATGGTTTCCAGAAGAAAAATGGTAGGGAGGAGGAAGAAGATATAAGGAAACGGAAATATTTCTGTCTTGAAACTGAGAAGTCCAGAAGGTGGAGAAATCTCACACCATGAATTCAGTTATGAAATCTTGGCAAAGGTTGAGGCATCAGCCTTCACAGCCAAGTAACTGGTGACAGGGATAAGAAAAAGAGTCCTACGTGCAGATAATGCACACATCACCTTGCTATCTAATTCTCCAAATGAGTCTTAGTCTCCACTCAAATCTGAAAGAAAAAAAAAAGCACTGATTAAAAAGCAATTAGAGACCACAAGGGCTACAGGACAGAACCCACTCAGAACTGCAGATATTTTGGCTCTGTTACCTCCAGTTTACTTTCTCTGCTGCATTTTATGGATCATCTTGTTTTCCACACAGCTTCTACCCCCTCACAAAACAGCTGGGAAAGCAAATAGTCCCCACACAATCACATACAGGCCCAGCTTCTCCAGGCTTGTCTTCACTTGGTATTCAGTCTGAATTAACTGAAGTATAATGTAAAACAGATTAGTCAAACCACATCAGCAGCTCCTCAGACACCCTCGTGTGGAGTCAGAGGTCACACGTCTCTTTCAGTTCTTTCCCTAAAATGGAAATTAAAGGGGTCTTACTTCAACTTATCTAAATTCTGAGTGTTAAAATAGGGTCCAGATGCAGCTTAATTAATCCCCTTTAAAACAGAATTTGATTTAATTCTCCCATGGGTCTCAAAGTAGACAAGTGTTCAGATATTGCTGCATGGCTTAATGTTTAGCATGAGATGAAATTCTTTCAAGGTGAGCCACTAAACCCTACCTGAATATTTCATTCTCCTTATTGCTGGATTCTGGAGGAAATGCTTTAATTCAGAGAGCAATTACAGATGGTATTGTCATGTGCATGGTTTGACCATAAACTTGATGAAGTGGAAAGCTCACGGCCCTTGAAGTCAAGAGGTAGAATGAGACTCCCACCTGCCCCATAACCTCGTAGCTCTAACACGTTGAGAAGAAGTTATAAAGCATGATCATTCTAGAAAAGAAAGATGAAAAGAAAAGAAAAGAAAAGAAAAGAAAAGAAAAGAA
>JAPSGF010000090.1:1218081-1230262 GCA_035772895.1 Perdix hodgsoniae
TAAAAGAAAAGAAAAGAAAAGAAAAGAAAAGAAAAGAAAAGAAAAGAAGAAAAGAAAAGAAAAGAAAAGAAAAGAAAAGAGAAAAGAATAAAATTGTTCTCAAATGTATTAGTATTTTTCTAAATCTCACATTTTTTCATGTGGTTGTTGACAATACAATATACAGTGGCATCTGCAAAACCTCACACAGTAGATGAATAGACCGAATGCTTAGGAAAGGGGCCAGGAAAGTGTTTGTAGCAAAATTTACGAACCCTTAAATTTAATTACAAATCCAGAACTAACAATGCATTCCATGAAAATTTCACAGAGATGGGCATAGAGCAGAGATAGTCCTAAGCCAAAAGGCAGTGAAGAAGCAGACCCAGACCTCAGAGATGTGTCTCAGGCTGTGAGTCTGAACATCGCTCCGAACTTCACCACCGTGCAGCAAGGATGAAAATCCTGAACACCATTCAGTCTGGAGAGCTCAAACTCTGTGTCAGTCCTGGAGCTCCCCTGTTGAATAAACCTAATTTGGTTGCAAACAAAACAGTGCCATGCTATGAAAAATTCAATTGAGATTCATCATCTTTGGCTGCTTTTCATAACCTCTCTCCTTTACAGAAAAAATAGATAAATAAATAAATATCAGAACCAATCCTCTCACCCGAGTTCACACGATGCACTATATCCATTAGTCATACTGTTTGATGTGGGTCCGTACCATGCTATACTGGCTCATCTCTGTGATAGGAGGATCTTTATTTACGGCATGTCTAATGGACACAAACAGGCACAAGTTCCAACTGAGTTTCATTTTGCCTGTGTTTGGTCACAAGCTGCGACATCCCATGTTGAAGGGCATTTTCAGGGCTGAGGGTTAAATGTAAGGGCAGTGCTTGCCCCTCCCACCCCTCCTGCTGGGAATTTCCAGGGTCATCTCAAGCCAGAAATTTGGCAGTACCTCATGCACAGAGTGGGAGGACAAGTGAGATCTGACACAAGGCAGCAAATCCACGCTGACACCGACAAACATTTTTTGAGAGAATTCTTGCCAACAGCAACCTGACTTTCCTTTTTCCATCCCTCCAGTACCTGCCACCTCCCACCCAGACTACAAACCCACGGCGTCTTCAGTGACTTTAAGAGGGACTTTTTAAAATTTTCAACTGTGAGCGGATCACAGCAGGGTTTGACTGCCCAGAATCTCCCTGTTCAAGGAGAAAATGAGAAATCATACCCAGGCCATGGGCCTCAGCTGCAGATAAACGCTGGGCCCTGCGTCACGTGCCATCCTGTTGCGTGGGAATTGTTGAGCAGGATAGATGATCTTGGAGCTCTGCAAGACTGTTCACGTTTATTAAGTGAAATCACTGCCTGTTTTCTGCAGCATTAAAATTGAGCCTAAGTACAGTATATTTATTGATCACTTCTAAACACAGCCGGGATTTTCCTCCATCTCCCTGTCTCCTGTTTATCCAGGCAGCATCCAGAGAATGTACAAGCACCAGCATCCTGAGTACATGCTCACCTTGTCTACAGAGCAGGGAACCCAAATTGCTGCCCAAACCTTGGCAGTCCATTTCCTGGAAGAGATGGACTTCAGGGCCAGCCCACAGCAGGAGACCAGGCAGAAAGGAACACAAAAGAAAGAAGGAAAGGTGAGCTGATGTTGGGGCAGGCAGGACACATCTACCAGAGCCTGCAAGGATGTGGGACCACTGGGGTGAGAGGGAGAGGCAGAAATGTTGAGAAACCTACAGCGAGGCTGATGGAGGCATCTCCACAACTTCCTCGGAGCTAAGGGTGAGGAGCAAGAACAAGGCTGGACTGAACCAAATTGGCTGGACACCAAATTGGCTGGGAGTGTGGATCTGCCTGGGGGTAGCGAGGCCCTGCAGAGGGATCTGGACAGGCTGGAGAGCTGGGCTGAAGCCAACGGGATGAGGTTCAACAAGACCAAATGCCGAATCCTGCACTTTGGCCACAACAACCCCAGGCAGCGCTATAGGCTTGGGGCGCAGTGGCTGGAGGACTGTGTGGAGGAAACGGACCTGGGGGTGTTGATTGATGCTCGGCTGAACATGAGCCGACAGTGTGCCCGGGTGGCCAAGAAGGCTAACGGCATCCTGGCTTGCATCAAAAACAGTGTTACTAGCAGGAATAGGGAGGTAATTGTCCCCCTGTACTCTGCACTGGTGAGGCCGCACCTCGATTATTGTGTTCAGTTTTGGGCCCCTCATTGCAAGAAAGACACTGAGGCCCTGGAACGTGTTCAGAGGAAGGCTACAAAGCTGGTGAGGGGCCTGGAGCACAGGCCTTATGAGGAGCGGCTGAAGGAGCTGGGATTGTTCAGCCTGGAGAAGAGGAGGCTCAGGGGAGACCTTATAGCACTCTATAACTTCCTGAAGGGAGGTTGTGGTGAGCTAGGGGTCAGCCTTTTCTCTCGTGTACACAGTGATAGAACTAGAGGCAATGGTTTCAAACTGCGCCAGGGGAGAGTCAGGCTGGACATTAGGAAATATTACTTCTCGGAAAGGGTAGTCAGGCATTGGAATGCACTGCCCAAGGAGGTGGTGGAGTCACCGAACATGGATGTGTTCAAGAGACGTTTGGATGTTGTGTTGAGGGATAGGATTTAGCTGGGGAGTATTGGTGATGGTTGGACTGGATGATCTTTTAGGTCTTTTCCAACCTTGATGATTCTGTGATTCTGTGATTCTGTGAACCAGCAGCAGAAACAGATGCTGGAAGGACATGCAGCATTGCAGAGGGATATAGTGAAGAAGCCCAGGCCCAGCAGTGACTTCAGCTTTGTTACTGATCCCTGACACCCTTGGGAACCACGGCAGAGAAATAAGCCCCTGGATTTATCCCCCATTTCCAATTAGCTTCCTTCTCCCTCCTCCTCTCCCTCCACCCTGCCGGAATCAATCCTCGTCCTGGCATTTTAAAGGGCAATGTGCACGTTTTATGGCTGTCCCCTATAAAACCATTCTACATGATAACACATCCAGCCCTTTATTAGGGATGTTTGGCAAGTTTATTGGCCAGACATTTTTCTGCACTGACAGATGAGGTCCTGCCATCACTTCTTGGGCAGGCAGGGCCCTCTCCTGTCTCCTCTCCCAAAGGAGCAGGACACAGCCCTCCGGCCTCCCTACCAGTTCCATGCATGCAGCTGAGGTGCTAGGCTTGCAGGTTTGGGTTGCTAGGGGTGGAAGCAGGGCCATCCATCTGTCTTTAATTACAGCTGCATCTACCAAAGAGTCATTAACTCTTAGAGTCATGCAAATAGTGAAGGAGTTTATGTGAGAAAAAAACTGGGAGGTATTGAGATCCCTCTAGAGATGAAAGATGAATGAGTGAAAAGCTTATGGGCAATAATTAAGGGGCAGGCTAATATGAGTAACAACACTGTGGGTGTTGGCTATGACAGGCTGCCTGCTCAGGAGGAGGAAGTTGATGAAGCCTTCTGCAAACAGTTGAAAGCAGCCTCTTGATTAGAGTCACTGGCTCTCATGGAACTTCAGCCACTCTGATATTTGTTGGAAGAGCAATGCTACCAAGTACACACAGTTCAGGAGGTTCCTGCCATGCATGGAGTATAACTTTCTGGCACAGGTGGTGGAGAAGTCAGTGAGGAGAGGTGTGCTACTAGACCTTGTCCTTACAAACAAGAAAGGACTGGTTGGGAATGTGTAGGCTGGAGGCAGCCTTGGACGCAGTGACACAGTAAGACAGTGGAGTTCAGGATTTTATGTGGAAGAAACAAGGTGGCATGTAGGGTTGCACCTGGAGTTCAGTAAAGCCCACTCTGAATTCATCAAGGACTTGCTTGGAGGCATCCCATGGGTTAGAATATTGAAATGAAAGGGGCCCCAACAGAATTGGTTGACATTCAAGCACCACATCTTCCAAGCTCAAGATCAGTGCATCCCAAAGAGTAAGAAACCATGCAAAGGTAGCAAGAGATTTGCAAGCAGATCATGAATGAACTTAAATGGAAAAAGAAAGTCTATGGAATATCTATAGAACATGGAAAAGGGGACTGGCCAAGTGGGAGGAATAAAGGAACATTTGTCAGGGCATGCAGGAATGCAACAAGGAAGGCTGAAGTCCACTTGGAATAAAACTGACGAAGGAGGCCAAGAATACCAAGAAAGGCTTCTCAAAGCATGTCGATAGCAAAAGGTGGACTAAAGAAAATGTGGGTCCACTGAATTAGGTGAGTACTCTAGAAACATGATGCTGAGGAGGCAGAGACTGAACACCTTCTTTGCTTAAGTTTTTACTAGTAAGAGTGCTAAGGAATTGCAGACCCTGAAGAAAAGAGAGTCTGGAGAATGGAAGACTTCCCCTTGGTCGAGGATGATACAGTCTAGTAAAACTTGACACACATGAATCCATGTGTCCTAATAGGATGCATTCTTGAGTGCTAAGGGAACTGGCAAAATTGATTTCCAAGTTGCTTTTTGTCATCTTCAAAAGATAATGGAGAATGGGGAGGTACTTGAGGACTGGAGAAAAGCCAACATCACTCCAGTCTTCAAAAAGGGCAAGAAGGCCTGTGACAAGTCAAAGGACAGCCGGTCTTACCTTCATCCTCAGGAAGGTGGTGGAACAGCTTATTCTGTATGTACGTTTGAGCACGTCCAAGAGAAGAAGGTTATCAGGAGTGGTCAGTATGGATTCACTAAGGGGAAATCATATTTGACGAACCTGGTAGCCTTCTATAATGTCATCACCAGGTTGGTAGAATGGAATAGAATCAGAAGTCCTTAGAATTGGAAGAGACCTCTGAGAGCCATCTAGTCCAACTCCCCTGCAATGAACAGGGACATCACAGCTAGATCAGGTTGTTCAGGGCCTGATCCAGCCTCTCCTTGAAAGTTTCCAGGGGTAGGGCATGAGCCATAATACTAGGTAATCTGTTTCAGTGCCGCACCACCCTCACAGCAAAAGATTTTTCCCTTATATATAACCTAAATCTACCCTCCCTGAGCTTGAAGCCATTTCCCCTTGTTTTATCACCACAAATGCTGCTAGAGTCTGTCCCCTTCGTTCCTGTAGCTCCACTTCAGATACTGAAAGGTCTCTATCAGGTCACCTCACAGCCTTCCGTTCCCCAGGCTGAATAGCACCAGCTCTCTCAGCCTGTCCTCATAGGAGAGGAGCTCCATCCATGGATGAGTAGGTGAGGGGATAGCAGTGGATGTTGCGTATTTTGACTTCAGCAAGGCGCTTAACACTGTCTCCCATCTTCATCTTCATAGGTAAGCTTAGGTGTGGGATAGATGAGTGCATAGCAAGGTGAATTGAGAACTGGCTGGCTGGCAGAGCTCAGTGTGTTCAGATCAGTGGCACAGAGTCTAGTTGGAGGCCTGTAACTAGTGCGTTCCCCAGGAGTGAGTGCTGAGTCAGTCTTTTTCAACATCAGTGACCTGGATGACATGGAGATAGAGTCTGCCCTCGGCTAGTTTGCTAATGATACAAAGCTGGGAGAAGTGCTTGACACACCAGAAGGCTGTGCTGCCATTCAGCAAGACCTGAATACACTAGAAAACATATGAGGTTCAGGACAGACAAGTGCAGAGCCTGACACGTGGGGAGGATTAACCACATTCATCAGTACAGGTTAGGGGCTGACCTGGGGTCCTGGTGGGTAACAGGTTGACCGCAAGCCAGCAGTGTGCCCTTATGGCCAAGAAGGCCGGTGGTGTTCTGGGGTGCATTAAAGAGTGTGGCCAGCAAGTAGAGAGAAGTGAACCTTCCCCTCTCTATCCAGGTGAGGCCACACTTTGGAGCACTGTGCCCAGTTCTGGGCTCCCGAGTTCAAGATGGGAAACTACTGCAGAGTCCAGTGGAGGGACACTGAGATGGCTGTGGGCCTAGAGCATCTTCTGTATGAGGATCAGATGAGAGACCTGGGGCTGTTCAGCCTGGAGAAGACCAAGGGGAGATCTCATCAATGCTTATCAGCTTCTACAGGCAGGTGTCACATGGATAGGGTTGGGCTTTTTTTGGTGGTGCCCAGTGACAGGACAAGGGGCAACGGGCACAGCTGGAAACACAAAAAGTTCCCTATGAACATGAGGAAAAACTTCTTCACTGTTAGAGTGACAGAGCACAGGAACAGGCTGCCCAGGGAAGTTGTGGACTCTCCTCTGGAGTCACTCAAAGCCCACCTGGTTGCTTTCCCATGCTACCTGCTCTATCAAACCTGCTTTAGCAAGGGGTTGGACACAACACACAAACCAGCCTTCTGTTTTACTGCCTCATGCTCCTCACAGCCATCCAGCCTCAAGTGGAAAGGTTAGCAGAGCTGTAATGAGGGATCAGGGATTAACAGCGGAGACTAAAATTTATCTCAGTCCTTACTGAGCATCACTGTACCACACTTCAGAGGTCTGACACGGGGATGGATGAGGTTCCTGAGGAGTAGCTGAGGTGAGAGCTCCAAAGCCTTGATGGGGAGGGTGAGTGGCAGCAAGCACGCTGCATCACCTTTTGGGTGTTTCACGTGCACTTTTCATACCAACACAGAGGTGACTCAGGCTTGGCTATGATTCCCATCCTGCAAGGAGCTTCCCACTGAGCCCTCCCGCCCTGACCCTTTGTCACCATGAGTTCTCCTGTACCACTGGCAGAGGTGGGTCCCCTTCGCCAGCCCCTGCCCGCCGTTGGTTAACGTGTCACATTCTTGGGCTGTGTTATTCTTAAGTACTGTAAATCTCTCACTATTATTCTCCCACTTGATATAGTGAGCTGTGTCATTTTGAAAGGAAATACATAACAGTATATTAAAGAAATCATGGATCTCCTCATTCATGTTTAAAACAAATTTATTACAATGTAAGAAACCCTGAATAGCATGAATTTATTATAATGATTTAAGGCTCCTGGCACTTGAGTTAAAAATGTCTCTCAATAAATAACTTTCCCTTGAAAACACAGCAAATTAATATAGTTTACCATTTCCAAAGTTATATAAATCCAAGAGGCTTAAATCAACAGTATGCTGGATAAGATTACTGTTGCTCAGCCACAGCCTGATATCACAGCTCAGAAACATGGAAAGAGTAGTAAAAAGTGGATGGCTTTTCTTTCTTTTTTTTCTTTTTTTCTTTTTTTTGGTCATCTTTCTCTCCTTTCCACCACCCTAGGCTATGTCTGTTCTGTGAATGTCAGACTGATGTGAAATGGATGAAAGCTGCACTGGCCTTTGCACACAGGTATCATTAAAACAGCACAGACGCTGCCACAAGACCCAACCAATTGCACATGGATATTTCCCCAAAGTGCCTCTCACAGGCACAGCAGCAGTGCTTAATTTGGCTGTGGACCCAGGGTATCTCAGGCTGCTGCAGCTCTCACAGCCAGCAAACCATAGGCCCAAGGACAAGAGCCCATGTTCATAGATGGAAAGCAGGGCTTTGCCTCTAAAAGGACCTTCCTCAGCAGACCAACCTGCAGAGAGCAAGAAGAGCTCAGTCAACACTTTAACGCCCTGGGAGCCCTTTCCATTCAGTCACCAGCAAGGACTTCAATGGCTTTTCATTTTATGAAGGTCTAATTTTATTTTTTTCCTTTCCTGTCAAAGTGTCAATTTTTTCCACAACGTGGCTGATGACTATTTTTTTTTAAACAAAGTACAGTACCAGTGACATTCTGACAGTGTCAGTACAGCCAGAGCACACCTACCTGAGCTTTTCAACATGGGAAGTTAGGGCTGTTAAGAGCCAGATTGACAGCCTTGGTAAATTCAAGCCCTCTGTACAGCAGACGATGAGAAGCGATTAGATACAGACAAGGCTTTCAGGTCACCCAGTCCATCTCCCATCCCACCTTTTAATTGTCTCTCTCACCCAAGCTATAAATATCTGACTCTTCTCATCTTGTTTCCTCATTATGTCAATTCCAGCAGTCCCTGATCATTTTTATTACTCCTCACTGAAATCTCTCCAATCTGCCAGTAAACTCTCTGGTAATGAGATCCCTGTGCTGAAGGCACTCGTGCAAATACAGGGGCACCAGATCCACTGACAAGGAGCCGTTTCCTGCGCAATTTGGAGGTGTCATCGCCTCCTCACCTGCAGATCCAAAGTCTTCTTGTCTGTTTGTGTTGTTATCAGGTATCATCACCTCCTGCTTTGTTCACTCCTCCCCTTCAGAAGGTTTCTGCTGTCTGGCTTTTGCCATTGCCACTCAGCAGTCTCTCAGATTGCTTTCTCGGTGGCTGAGCTCACAGATGCAAAGCCCAAGTTTACCTTCCACTCTAAATTGAATCCTATGCCTTTTTTTTTTCTGCTTAGTATTTCTGCTTCACATTATTTTTCCCTCCTCAACTCTTCTATATATATCAGAGTCTCCTGGTTTCACTCTCAGACTTCCTGCTTCCAAGAAAGATCTTAAGTGCAATGAGACGAGGTACCCAGCCAACACCTCCGAACAAGGTTCTTGGAAGTGTCAAAAAGGAAATACTGTAGAGAATGAGGCCACTTCATCCCCATTCACAGCCATGGTAACTGGAATTTGCCATCCTGCTACAGCGAAAACCTTTCCAGGTGCATAAACGTTGCAGAACATTCAAAAACAGGCACAGGAAAACAAACACTATGGCAGGATGCTCAAAGGAGCCCAGGGCACCAAAGCAGGCTGAGCAGGGGTTGAAGAAGAATGCCTATGGGGCATTTGCTGTCTGCGAACAGTAGAACTGCAGTCCTGCTTCTGTAGGCACAAGTAGTTTCTTCCACTGGAAACTAAATCTAGGCAAATTCAACCTCAAAATATTGCAGTTTCATAGCAGACAATGAAACACCGTGAGGTTGTGACACGGTGCTTTCAGAACATCAGTGAAAATACCTCACAGACTTCTTTTGCGTCTGTGAACCCATCTCACCATTTCCTTCCTTACCAGCCTTAAAGGAGAAGTGGGCTTCCCATGTTGCCCTTGATGCTCATGGCACTGCCCACTTCATGACTGGACAAGGGCACTAATCACCTCCTCTCTTCAGTGCTTTAAGGTAGTTGCCAGGAAGCTATCAAGAAAGACAACTTTTTCAGACTTTTTGTTTTCCTCCTCTCTGCAGACAGGAGATCAGAAAGAATGAATGTTACGCTCTGAGGCTTGTTATTGCATGCTATGAATGAATAAAGTGAGCTTTTGGGGGTTTGTTTGGTTTTTCATAAATTCAGAAGGACTCCAAAAGCAAAGAAACAAGGGATTCAAGGCTGCCTCAGCAGCCTGTGGATTGGTGTCTGTGCTGGAGCCCCTCATCAGGGCTGCATCTGTCAGTGACATCCAAGTTTCTCCACTTTAGTTTCCCAAAGCCTGCTATGAACCCCTCACGCCTAAAAATACATAAGGTTTGAGTCTCAGCTTCTGTTAAATGAGAACATGCACAGGAAGGCAAAAGTGGCTTTTCCAAGCTGGGAATCAAACACCCTTCCTTAGACAAGCTCTTGCTGTAGCTGGGACACAGCAGCAATCCCTGTGAACAACAGTAGGAGTTGTCAATAGCCAATTCTAACCAGGCAAAGTTGGGTTTCTTACTATTTTTTTAGGGGACTTCTGCTTCTAGACGCCCTCCACAAGCACCATGGTGAAAACTCTGCTATAGCCATGACAAAGAGCCTCAAGGTAGCTGCATGGTGCCACATTGCAGTGAAACATTTATTGTCACTATGAGCAGTTCAGACTTCAAGAGATGTGAGGAGCAGCTGTGTATTGGGAAAGCATTTTCCAGAGGACAGACATCCAGTCAGAGCAAACTTCAGTGCTTCTGTTCTGAATGAGGTTTAAATCACCTCATTCAATATTCTGTGTTGTCTTATGTAGCAGGCAGTTATGTAAATTTATAAATCATACACTAATTAGCACACAATTTCATAAATTTGGTAACAGTGGAAAAGGAGGTTACTAACTAACCAGGCTGCGCTCTCTCGCCCTCAGATGGTACAAACTGAAACACCGTTGGAGGTTGTATTTCAGAAAATCTCTGTTGCAACTTTTGGAGTTTAACCCTGGGCTCATGTGTGCTTTCAAGGGATATCTTTTCGATATCTCAGGCTCAGTCTCTTTCAAGCATAGCTAAGCCCTTTCCTCTCCTTCCTTAGCACCAAACCTCCACAGCTCAGTGGATCACTGCAAATTTTGTTTTTCTTGTTTCTCCCTTATTCAGATTCTTGTTATATCCACTGTCACATTCTTCTGTAATCTAATTTCACACCACCATTGCTGCTAGCAATGAAATTCAGTCCATGCCTTGTTTATATCCAGGTTTCATTCTCCTACCCTCTGCGCGGTCCCTTTGTCAAGCTTTTCTGTAGGGGAGCAGACAAAGCTAGGCCATTTCCTCCTTTCCTTATTTACCATTCATCCTTTGAACAGTCGCTCCCCAAATGCAGGAACATGATCTGTTCATGTTAGATGAACAAAAGGATAGGGGGCCATATGCTTTACTGGGAACCAGTGGTGGAAGACATTTCTCCTTCATCAACTTATAATCATTTACCAACTGTTCTCCAGAGCTGGCTCCTCTCATCCTTTGGTTCAGTTCTCTCTCTGTTATCCTTGTCCTTATCTCCATCCTTTCTTCCTTACATTTTAACTCCACCTTTCTGCCCCAATGCATGCTCTTGGCTTCCCACTTCTCTCCTTTTGAGATCTGTCCCCCAGACTTCAAGCACCGAAAGAAGTCTTGCTCATTTTCACAGCGGTATCCATGTCCTAGAGAGAAAGAGAGGACTTAAAACTATTTCCTCATCTGGTTTAGCAAGCTGATGAAGACTCAGAATACACATGATATGACGGTGTGGAAAGTCGAACGCATTATCAGTGACAGTCACTACATCTGAGTCGGACAAAAGACACCAGAAAATCATTCAAACAAACAGAAGTCTGTAAGATTAAATGAAATCCCCAGATAATTTATTAGGTTAAGACCTCACATACACTTATAAATATATGTTCAAGATGGTATTCAACAGGGAGACTTCAGAGGCTACAAGTGGAAAGGGCATGATTGCTGCAGGTCCACCACGTGCAAGGTGCACAAAAGCAGTGAGCACACAAACACGCGCAGTGCACACGTACGAGCCACTTGGGAAGAGCAAAAAATGGAGGTGTGGGCAGCAGCCTTGGCAGGAGTCATGTTACTCCACAAAGTCTCAGGCAGAACACAGCCCAGCATGCAACTGAAGCGTGTTAACTGGAAACACTCTGGACAAACATTCTGTGGCTGGACTACCTCCCCAGCGGCAGCTTCCTAATATAGGAGCTTAAAAGTAAAAGGACACTGTCAAGTGATTGCTTTTGCTAGTTTAATTTTAGCATTTCCTCTACTGTTTTAGCAGATGGAAAACAATTCCCCTCCCAGTCCCAAATACTGATTTTGTCCTTTCCTATTTGACAATCATTGATTTTTTTTCTAAGGCTATAAATGTTTTAATAACTTCAACTTTGTAGTGCCTCATGGCAAAATATCTTTGCTTGCACTGACTGCTAAACACTATTCCTAATGTACTGCTGATAACTAGAGCAAGAACCAGCATTATAAAAAATGATTTTTCACAGGGTCCGCCAAATTAATAGCTTTTGCTTCTCGGTTCATATCTCACAGACAGTTAAAACATGCAGGTTTTCATCCATCAGATATTTCAACTATCTTAATTCTAGAATTCTTGCCTACATAAAGGTATGCCTCCTGTGTAGCTCTGACTGACAGACAGCACCTTGAGTGTAGAACCTGCAATCCTGACAACATCACTTTAAAAAGAGCTACTACCAAAATATAGATTTGAGTCAAAAGTCAAAAGTCAGAATTAGAATTGCTAATGGACAAAATGGATCATAAGGAGTCCTAAAGCAGCTTTATACTGGCACCCACAAAGAACCAAAGAACATAATGCTCCCATGCAGTGTTCTCGACTGGGTACACAAAGGCACCTTTTAAGAGATATGCTTCTATATTTTGCTTTTTCAAAAGGTCAGTTAGCACTTATTAGAAAAGGCAATTAAAGTTTCAGTCAAAGTGGAAAAGAGAAGAGAAGCAATTGGACTGAAATCAGAGAACTGTTTCTTTACAAATGCCAAACCTTAACAAAACCAAAACAAACTACACACACAAAAGACATAACACATACATGTTTTACTTCACCTATTCTATGCAAAGTCACTGGTCTCACTTCCAGATCG
>JAPSGF010000090.1:1230362-1250703 GCA_035772895.1 Perdix hodgsoniae
TTCTGACCCTCACAATAATCCCCAAACGCTAAGATCTATGTGTCGTCATAGCTTTCATGGTTTTCTATGCTTTTCCTGCTACTCCTTGTACATTTTTCCCTGCCCTCCCCATCCTTTCCCTGCCTTCCAACAGAAGCAGGCTGCTTGCCCAGCAGAAACACGCTGAGTGAGAAAATCTATTGCCCCAACTGCTGTACTTGTGTCAGAGCACCTGTTATGTCTCTGGGGCTTTAACCACAGACCTGTGTCTTCACAGGTCGAGGGAGAAGAACTAGGGGGGCACTCAACAGCAGGTGGGAGTATCAGAAAGAACTAAAATGTCTCACTGACAGCAGGACAGACCAAGCAGGATCCCTCTACAGTAGTCATTTTCTGGTCCAGTAATGCTGCTTCCCTCCCGTAAACTCCTCCTAGCAGCCTTTAAAATTCTGCTGGGATGCACGGAAAACTTATCAGCTAATTTGTGATTAAGACAGAGCCTGAGTGAAGCAACTCAGAATTATGGTTCATCTCCTCCTTCGTTCTCCTTTTATTTCATTGCTATAAAAGCAGGATGCTGCCAGAGGGTCCGCGCTCGATGCTCTGCAGAGTGCATGCTCCCATCGGAGAGGCAGAGTGGACCTCACTGCTGAGCCTTGCTAGCTCCTTGCAGAGCACAGGAGTATCAAGCACTGCACGAGAGCATATTGGATGCAGGGAGCAGCGGCACCCCAATGATCAGGCCAGCAACCCGCTGCCATTAAGATCAGCACGGTTGCCTAAAAAGACTGTCAAAAAAGCCGCACTGGCCCACGAAGCAGTGTTTGGGAGCAAATGGTCTAGAACTTGCCCATATTGGCTCAATTCTACCTTTCCCTCGCTGCAATTTTACTGTGCAAAATGAGTATTTTAGCCTCATATTTCTAGGAACACATGCCGGTGGCTACTGTTACAATAAAATATGAACACTGCATTGTGGAGAAAATGACCATTAATCCTGTAATCTGCAGTCATTTTTACCAATTCTGCACATTTCTTTAAATAACCAAGTACATGCAGTAGATGGAAGTGCATTTAAATAAACTGAAATAGATATAGCATGAATAATTAAAGCCGGCAGGGAAATGTGCATTGCAAGCTGCTGGTGGAAATAATTACTGATTTGTCTTATTTACAATGGAGCCTAGATACCAGATCAAAATAGTGCAAGTTAGTGAAAATGTCTTAAGACTGTTCTTATTCTACCACTGCTATATATTTCATCTTGAGAAGTACATCACACAGGTTTTGGACCACAACAACATCTGACCGTGTACTGCTATTTCAGGGTTAGGTCTCCCAGTACACAAACTATGTCAAATAGTACTGATTTAAAGAAGAATGTATTTCAAATGGATGCCTAATACATCAACCTGCAACATCATGTATTCATATTATTAGACACTGTACAGTTGAGCTTACGATATAACCCTTAAAAATGCAGCGTGTTAAATACCAGAATGCTGAAGGGAAAAGTAGATCATAAAATCATTGACAAAAGTAGTAAAGTGCTTGTACCTTTGTAATATGCCAGGTTTTAAACAGACTTGTTTAATTAGAAAATAATCTACTTTGAACATTGTGGCTCTTGAATGTTAGGCAGTTTTTGCAAACTGCTTTAGAGCTAAAAATCGATAATGAAATATACTTCTGATATGAGGCTGGCAAAACTGTGACTTCAATCTATTAGAAAATGTTGTAGATGAAAAAAATTCTATTTTAGAATGATTACTTGGCACATGAAAGATTTAGAAAAAAAAGATCTTAACGCTTTCTGATTGGTGTATCCCCAAAATATCCTTGCAGCATGATTACTAAATCCAAAATGAAACTAGATGCTAATTAACTGTGTTTTAGAAGAAGAAAGACAACCTGTTGTTGCTCAAATAATTTAAAAATGGTACTTAAAAACAAACAAATCAGAAATAAAAAGGTACTACAAATTCTATAAAAGGGGTGTAGACCAAAGAGCAGTGTCAAATGAAGAAAATCTCCTCCAGCAGCTGTCTCTCCTCTAACTCTCCTGCTCTGCTTTTGGAACCACGAGGGGACTGGCACCAAGACGAGGACCTGTGATTCACATGACCAGGCGTGTGCATTTTGTTCTTCCTGTAGGATTCCCTGTAGTGGTGTCCTGGGGCAGATATTGGACTCATAGCTTGAACCATGTCAAGAAGAGAAGCTTCATACCTACAGAAACACACAAAGAAATTGAAGATCCATTAAGCATCACATCATCACATAGGAATTGCATCCCGCCCTTCCACCTTTGCCATTCAAAGTAGATCTACACTTGTCTGATGGGGTCCATTAGCCCAGAATGAGTTCTGTTATCTAAGTTCCAGTGAGGAATACCAACACAGAGGTGGCGAAAAAGAGGTGAGCAAAGCATGGGTTCTTGGGTTATTTTAAGCTATTTCATCAGCTTTTCCATTTGATGTGCGTAATGTCTTAGTCACACTCCGGAGATTGAGGACTGAAGTCAGAGATATGACAGCCAAGTACACAGAACAGGTACAAGGCAGACCCAGACAGGTAATGGTAAAGTGACTTATATGCATGCTGCACTTTTTTGAATAGACCTCTACACTTGATTTAGTTTCTTGGGATTTGAAAACAGCAGGAGACTTTATTATTATTGCCACAAACTACACGTGCTTCCAGTAAATCTCTATGCACTATATGGAGTCTGTCTGGTGGAAGCACTGAAGGAATATAATCTAAACAAGGCAATACAAAATCAACACTTCAGGCACTATGAGAGAAGGCAGAGGTGCTAGACATTACTCAGGCTGTCCTTTAAGTGTGAGTACAGATATGGGGGAAGGTTGCAAGCCACTGTTAGCTAGTAACACACACTGAATAATGGCAGTTGCTTTAAACAGGCTTCCTATTAATATTCACACAAGACAAGACCTGATCTAAATACCAGCACAGGATTGATCATTACAATATATTTTCTCCTGTCCAAACCTAAATGTCTTAAAGAATACTGGTTCCACTGCCTCCCTGGGAGCCTGCTCTCTAATACAAGGGATATCACTCAAGAGTTATACCCGAAAGTCTCTTTCATTCCAACTTGTTGTTAGCACTGACCTGTCTGATGTTGCCAATGCTGAAATAATTCACACACTCAATAACTTACATGCAGAAAACATTACTCACAGCACCCAACGTAAGTTATGAGCATAACTGGTCCCCATAAGGTCCCTGCCTTGCAAGCAGAAAGACTTCATCTGTAGTGTGGGTAAACATCTCAAGCTGTTTCCTGCTTTGAGTTGCAGAGGAGGAGACTGAGAAGACTATGAAACTAAATCCGCCAGCTGGGATTCTTAAGTACAAATATTCTCCAGTGTGAATATTGAAAATAGTTTGTTGAAGTGAAAGATTAGCAGAGGTCAATGGAATTCCCAGAGGCAGAGTACTACTTGTGTTGTCCAGCACTGTCACGCGCAGCAGGAGGTAAAGTGACTCTCTTCCCTGAACTAGCAAAGCCGTGTGAAATATTTCTCATTAGCTCCAGCAGTGAGAGTTACATGCCAACAGCCGTCAGAAAACTGACCATGACAAGCTAACCTAAGATACTGAGACACTTAACTCAGAGAATTAACTATGGCACTGATAGGTTAATACCGACGTTAATGGCAATCGTTAGTTATGCTCTTATTGCTTCAAAAAGTCAACTCTTTCATTTCCTCTAATATTTATTGTTCCTTCCAATTTGATGGTCGTCATCATTCCTAATACAGCCTGACTCAATATAACTGCATCTCAGTGCTCTCTCTTCTATTTAACAGTCTGCATTAGTTTCCTCCAGACATACTAGCTTATATTTCATCCAATCAGAAACTCACTTTGTAAAATTCTTTCATATTTTGCACTTGTCTACATGACTTTCTATCATCTATCTGTCCAAATCACCCCTAATAGCCAGAAATGAGTGACTCAAAACAAAAAATTGAGCTTTCATTTTGTTTCAAATGGACTGTGAAAACAGCTAACCTTGCTCCAACGTGATGCCTTACAGTTACTCTAGCCAAGAACTTCAGAAGAACATAGGTAGCTATGCTAAACCACTGCATACATGCCTGCTGTTCGTATTAGCATTCAGAAAGTATCCTCTAAAAACTTAAAGATATCTCCACTGTATAATGGAACAAGCCCTATTGCTAGTGAAAACTAGCACAAAGCTATATGAGACTTTCCATGCAGAAAACATTTTGGAATGAGTCTATACAGATATACACAGATGCTTTGAACCCAAAGAAAACCAGTTAACACATACACTGGTTTCATTAGCCACACCTAAAACTTTTTAGATTAATCTAGTCTAGCATACAAATGCTTATCTCCTCTGACTGTAGTGCTATCATAAAATTTCAATTTCACCGGCAGCCACATTTAATCACAGATTAGGTAGGGAGAAACCAAACCAGCCAGTGCATTTATAGTAAACGTGCAGGCCCTAGATTTCAGCAGTACCTTGGAGTTCATTTCTTCTGCAAGTTTATCTAAGTTTTACAGCATTTCTGCTATCAGGAAGGCTAAATGATTTGGCAGATTACAAGAGCAGCAAATAGCGAAGATTATGTAAAAGACCAGGTGTTGTAAATCAGTCTATTTGACACCACAGTTATATATGCAATAAAGTGAATGAACTCTGCTAACAGAGCTCTATCTGATAAAGAGAATGCTCCTTGCAGGTATTTAGTGTTTAATCCAATGATAATGGCTTGCCCTAGTTTGTCTAGGCAACATCAGACAGCATCTGGCTGGAGGCAACCGACTAGACCTAGAATGGTTTGAAGCCTGCAAAGACAATTTTCCCTCTGTTTATTTGTATCCAAACATTTAAAGAGACATGGCCTGAATGCTCAACTCCTGAAATGAAACTTTCTGCAAAAACTGCATATGCATTCCTTCCATGATCTGAATAAATGAGTAAGTAAAAACAGATTAAAATCACGCTTTGTAGCATCAGTGAAGTCAAAGCTGCAGCATCAGGCACCCAAAGTCAGAATGTTTCAAACATAAAGACTGCTCTGGCAAACTTGGCTTGTGAATACTGAGTGGGGTTTTTTGATGGAAATTAACAGCCAAGAGTGTCCCTGTGCTGTTCATGCTTCCCAAACTGAAAAAAATCCCATATGTTTTGCAGAAATACCAGCATCAGACGTTCTGCTAGATACAGAAATTTCTCATGTATGGATGCTCAACCGAACAACCAAATGTCCTATCAGTGCTAGATGCTTATGTACATTTTATTTTATGGGTTTTGTCCTTTCAGCAGCATGGCAGTGAGACAGGCAACTGTCCCTTCAAAAACAGTGATGATCCAGTCTTACCTTCTTGCTACATTTCTTAGTTTACTGGAAAGTCAGCAAGTACATCAAAACCGACTGGAAAACATCTTTTCTAAGCCTGGCTTTGGCATTTCCCCCATGTACCTTTTTTCATGTAACTGTCATGAACCTGAAAATTTGTATGTTTTGTCACAGGATAATAAAGTTTGTGAAAGTCTGTATGCTTGGGCTAGAAGTTATGTAGCTGCTAGGCTTTGGAGAAAATAGGCCTAAGCAGCCTTCACAAATTCCTCCAGGAGAGGGAACACAAACAGTGGGTGTACAAAGAGTAATGAAGACCGGACCACACAAAGAGGGTAGCAACAGACGCAGAGAGACCAGACCAAGGTAAGAGCTGAAGCTCTTCTCGCAGTGAAGAAAATTGGCCTTTCTTTTTAATGTACAAAGTAAAACCCCAAATAAAGTTCCATACAGAGAAGCACAGAGATTCCTAACCTGTCTGAGAGACAGGTAACACAAGGATCAACCCATTGTAGCTGTCTCAGCACAGAGCTGTGTCCTGGTCAGGCACTGCATAGCATGATTACAGTACTCTCCTAATCTCTTGTGTACAATTAATACAGCTTGCTGGAAATTTGTCTCCTCAGCTGCTAAAGTGCTTGAGGAAATCATACTGCAAACTTCCAGCATTAGCTTCTAATTGTCAGTATCTAGTAAAGTTTGCAAACACCCAATGTATATGAGTTTTGTAGTCCGTCACTAAGGTAACAAGAAACACCAGACAGTACTGTGATTCAGAGCAGCTCTCTGAATGTCCAGGTTTCAAAGAAGAAAATAGTATAAAAACAAACACACTCCACTGCATTTCTGTTTCACTGCCTGTGCAGCAGGGAGACAGCACCCTGAGCATCCACAGGTGCATCGTCCTTTGTGCCGTGCTTCAGACTTGAATAGGAAGGAAAGCACTCACATCTTTATGACAAACACAAATGTGGCTGTTGCTCTGGGAACCATAAGACCACTTACTGAGAAATCACCTGAAACCATTTACCATTCTATTAAAAAAAAAAAAAAAAAAAAAAAGCAGGGAGTGACCAGAGGCAGTGGTCCTGCAATGTACGGCACCTACAAAATGGTCAGGTTATGCAAAACGATGCACAGAACTCAGCTGATGATCAGAATATTATAGAAAATGGTGTTTTTGAATGGAACATCAGCGCGTATTGGTATCAATCAGCTGAACAGAGATGTTTGTTCATTTGTTTAGATCTTGGGATATGTCACTGAATTTTTAATATTTGTCTATTTCCCATTGCTGGTAAAATATATTTCTTACAACCTGTTCAATTTTTAAACCACACTATTGTATTTCCACATTGTGCAGTCCCATTTAACTAATAATATAATTCGCTCCTTCCTGTAAAAACAGCACAACACCAAACAAGCTTGATATTTGGAGGAGCAGGAATTTCCCCATGAGGCAAAATAACTAAACTTATTAGAGTCATAAATACTCCGGCAGTGAGATATATGTATATTTCTTTAAACAAGCACTGTCAGATATTATTTGATCACTATGTTCAGAGATGTCTTTTCATTTACAGTCTCTGAAAATTTATTCTTCAACCATAAATGTGTACAAAACACTGAATGTCTCTTCTGCAAGGTGATGGCATTTCAACAAAGCATACTGGCAATACGGTTTTGGAGATTAGTAGCTATATAGGCTTACTTTATTTAACTGTATATACCAGAGGAAATAAAAAGGTTTATTTTTATACTACTGCTTATATTTTCAACATAAAGTTCAAAGTGATTTACTAATGTTACATGAATTGCCTTTGAATTACGGTACAGTATTGTGCCCAAGTACAAAGCCCAACACTATTTTGTATTCATAAAACATCATCTGCCTCCAAGCATTTTACAAATGCTAAATACGGCTAAAAACACATTCAAGGGGTAGGGAAAAGACCCATTTTACAGAAAAGGAAACCAGGCTTATTGCTATTATAAAGCAAATGTCAAATCCCTACTTGATTGGAACAAACAGGGCAAATAAAAGCAGCTTCCACAGCAGACAATACATATGCAGATAAGGAAATGGCCTCAGTGGTCAAACGACCCCAAAACCTGAAGACAACACACTAGCAATACAGTGTGAGGTCCTTTGGAAAATACTAGCTGTAATGACTCCTTATCCATCCAGAAGCTAAGCCAAGCTCTGTAGAAAAAAGGCTGAGCTCTATCCAAACTCAAGTCCTAGCTTCTTTCTGCCATCTTTATCCCTGTGTCCACAATTCTCACACTAGAGATGATGGACATCACATTCCTGGCTGTCATTTCAACAATGTGTTGTTAACAAATCTGTGCGATTTATTTTTCATCCTCCAGTTTCTGCAATATCCCATGACAGCACACACAAGATGCTCGCTGCTATGGAAAGACACCCTCTTGCTTGTCCTCTGGCTTCACTGAATGCTTTTTAAGAACTGGCTACAGTTATGTGATAGCATACAACAGTTCAACTTTAAATTTATCCCTCACCTTTACTGTTTTGCAAACTTTGTTAGTATTCTCATTCAGTCTTTTCCTATCCAGTGTCAACAGCTTTTCAGCCCCTCTTGGTGCAGTAGTTGCTCCATCCCCTTGATCACTTTAATTGTCCCTTGCATCTTTTCTAGCATCCACAATCTCTCTCTTGAGAGGCAGAGACCAAGAGTACTCAAACTGCAAGTACACCAAGGCCTGTGTCTACAAGCTTCTGTGAAGCTCTGTGGAGCCTCTGACTTCACAAATGGCAAAAAAACAGCTCTTGAGTTCAGTATCAAATAGGCACACTGCTGACCACTCTTCCCTATGCAAATTACCTTTCTACCAACCAGTTTTGATGCTTTTTTGGAGTTTCTTGCCATATGCATGACATTTGACTACTTGAAAGAACTCTACAAACATTAGGTTATCCATCTACAAACATCAGGTTATCCAGAATATTTCACTGTTCACTTCTTGCTCCAATTTACCAATGAAGAACCATTCTGACACTGAAACACCCTGCTACCAACTCTTCTGCATCATGAAAAATAAACATTAAGTCCCTTTGCCTGTTATCAGAAAATCAGCAGTGCATACATAGAAGGATTTTCCCCTAACCCTGCATAAACCTGGGTGCTTTGGTGCTGAGTCTTGACAATGGCCTTTTGAGAATCCAAATATATTATGTTCAGTGGATCCTCTTTGTATCACTAGATTTCTTGTTTCATGACGCAGAGGTCTTACCTGATGCTTCATTCTTCCTTCTCTCCCTCCCTGCTATAGAGACTATAATCCAGGTTTTAGCCATCATGCTATTTGGCCCAGCAAGCCTGAGATGAACATATCAATGAACACCAGAAACTAGTTGGATAGGAAATGAAAGCTGAAAAGAGAAACTGATCTTGCAGTCATTCCCTGAAAGCCAAGATAGAGGACCTTGCCTTCCACGTGACCTGATCTTCAGTGACCAAATAATACCCAGGGGAATAATCCCTTGTATTGACTTCTCAAGACACTGAAACCTCCCAGAAATGAACACAGTGAAGTGCAATCGTCGAGCCTAAAACATCAAAAGGATGAAAAAGATTAAACACGGAATCAGAGACAAAGGGACTGTGCCAGTTAGCCTGAGATTCTCATTTCACGTTCATGTGGGTTGGGACTCAGAATTGACACTTCACCATGGGAAACAGGAGGTGGCAAATTAAGCAGTGCTGTATGTATTTAAAACAACTCCAGCTTGGGACAACTCCAGGTTGCCTACAATGGGTCTGTATTTTCCAAAAGTATCTCAAAGTTTCTCAATTCTTAAAGAAAAAGATCAGACTGAAGAATAGTTCAAAGCAATTAAAAAAAGATCTAAGTCTTTTATTTAAAATACATCACACAATGTAAAACAGAATATATTTACAATGTCCTCAGTAAAAGCCTCCCGGAGTGCTGTAAAACCCACACCCACATAATAGAGAGCTTATGGTATCAGAGACTTTAAAGAATTCTCTGAGGCAGTTTTCACAGAATCATAACCTAGAGAAGGAAAAGACTTATTAGATCATCCAGCCATCTCCCCGCTGACGGAGAACAATTCCCTACAGTGTGCTTCCTAACACTTCTTGCTAACAATCAGCCCCTTGCTATTCTCCTTGGGAGGCCATTCCACAGTCAAATATATCTCACACTATCATTACCATTATTATTTATTTATAGGATACCGCATAACCTAAAGGGCCTTGGTAAGGATTAGGGGGTCCGACTCCACAACCACCTGTAAGAGTAAGCATTCAAAAGAGCAGATAGTCGCACACATTTTCGCTTTGGAGTTTGGTAGGAGGAAAAACTATGCAATGCAAACAAGAACTCACTACATGAAGACGTTTCTGATATTCAGCTACAGATAGTCAAAGAGGTTTTTTCTTCCTCCCAGTTTCACACTACAAGCCATCTCCATCTGCAAATACTCCTTAAGTATTTGAATAACATTACCTTCCTCCCTTCTGCTCCAGTCTCAGACAACATTTATCTGAGCCACACATATTTTAATCTTCCCTCATAAATCAATACCTCTTGCACAGCAACAGATTTTGCCACTCTCCTCCTGTCTTTGTCAGTGTATTTCTAGCAAGCCATTACCCAGAGACCAGAACCATGTTCCCTTGGTGAGGGTACACAGAAGCCAAAAGGAGACCAGCTCTCTCCAACAGTCAGTTAGCCAACAGCCTTTTTGCAGCCATTTCATGGTTCTTGTGCCCTTCCTAATTGGTGTGACATGCTGCAGTGTAACATGTTGCTGTTTGCTGTACGACCTGCAAATCAGTGAAAGGAATGCCTAGTTTTGTGGGGTTACTATTATCCCTACATCTTCAGGCAAATGGCATCAGAGATTACAGCCTTTGCATGGGAGAACAGGCAGAAAAGCAGGTAATGACATACATCCTCACTAACCAAAATGGGCTGTGCTCAGCAGCATTATGGGACAGTAGTACAGAGCTAAAGAGGATCTGGTCTTTAAAGAGGCTGAGTACAGCTGGCTTAACTCTGTCTTTCACACACCTAGCAGAGACGGTGTGCTACAGGATACTGAGATCCACATCAGCATCTCAAACTTTTGTCCTAAGTCAGAGCTGATAAGAGAATTTTCTTTTGCAGTTTTCACCCTGGCTTCACCTATGATAACATCCAACCGGCTGTTATTACTGAAATAAGAGTTACTGCTGCTCTCATTTCTCATTGCTAAACAGGTCATTTTCACTTACCACTAGTCAGAGACTAACACCTGCTTTCCTCACCTTTCCACAGTCTGCCTCGGTGCTCCCAACTCTCAGTTCCCCTACCTTTTTAATCCTGGTAACTCAGCCTTTTATGTTATTTTTTCACCGGACTTTCACTCAGGCTTTGCTGCCATGTTACCAACCTGTCAAACTGAAAGGACTGCTTTATTGTTTTTGCCTCTGTGTGCTTTTAGTACTTAAAAAATAACAAAAAACACAGATCGTTTCTTTTAAGGCATAGCTGCAGGCAGCTGAATTGGCATAACTGAGGTTGTAATAATTCTGGAACAGGGAAAGTGAACAAAGACTTGAGTGCTGGGAAGTAAAGAAACCTTTTAAATCATATCTGCTAGTGACAGAAGAATAATTTAGAACGAAGTTTTAGTATAAAAGAAAGAAATTACAGAACGATGGAACTACCATGGAGTTTAACAACCACCTCTGCAATCACTCTGTTTGTATTGTCCTTCTCTCCCCTCCCACACACCCATTTCTGTCTCATCAAGTCTGAAAGCTCTTCAGATCAGAAAATGAACCTCAGTCTATGTACAGCACTGGAGGCCCTGATTCTGCCGTGATATTACATAATAACTTTGCACTTCAGAGCATGCTTAGCTTTTATTCCCTTTAAGCACTCTGTCATCACAGCGTATCTCCAGCGAGATCTTCACCCTTTATTGTTATGGGCCAAAACTAAGCTGTCATCATATTTTCTGCCATACCTCATCCCCCTACTTCTCTTGCCTTAACAGCCCTTTTTCTCATTTTTTTTATTTTTTTATTTTTTTGCTCTTACAAGTTTGGCCCCAAGCATTTTTCCCCTGAAAGCAAGCTCTAATTCAATGAATCATCTTTAAAATTGTGCTTTTTCTTTTATAATGTGCTAAAGCCCCTGACAAAGGGTTTGCATATGTATGGTACAATGAAATTCTGCACCTCTACTCTACCATCCCAGGTCTTGCTCCTTAGTTTTGATTTCTTTTTCATGTTTCATCTCTTTTTTCCTACTGTGCTTTCAGCAAAGCTAGGACAGAATAGCATGGAAAATGCCCCCATACAGAGGCTAGAACTTTGCAGGTACTTTGTAGGTACTAAATAACTTAACAAAAAAATAATTTTAAGGGGCATGGCATAGGGGGAAAGAATGGGGAAAAAAAAAACCTGCTTGCAAAGTCCATAATCATTTACATGGATTGGCTATCCGCCTTTCTTCACAACCTCAGTCCAAATTCCCAGCTTGCCAGATAATAAATCAACTTTTTGCTTCAATTGTACAGTCACTGGAAGATCTGCAGAGTTTCAGGTCAAGCATTTATAACCATTTTACGATTCCAAAGTTTCTTACTTTGTCATTTAGTTACTGAACTGTGAGCTTTCATTGACTTTCTAAGCATTGTGGCAAGAACTGCTACTAGCTCTGCAAGATTTAAAACCTCATTGAGCAGAGGAGCAAAATCAGAGCTGTGGTAGTTTTAAGTATATATTGGGGTGGAATTGTGACCCTATGGAAGCCAATGGAAGTTCTGCCACTTGCTCACTGGGGCTGGGCTACTTCCCTGTCTGCTGCAATTTGCTGTGTAAGGATGAATAGGTACTGCGAAACCTCTATTTGACACCTTGGAAATGAGATGCCTCAGTGAATGCTTGGAAATTATTTATTTTACCTTTTTCTTTTCTTTTTTTCCTTCTATCTTGGTGAAATATTTTATACACAGTCAATTGCTGTACCTAAACACCAACTCTTCCTGTGGATCTGTATTATACTTCGCCTCCTGCTTGTCAGCTTAATTTCTTCTGCTGTGGCATGGAGTGTTTAATAGCAAAATCCAGCACTCAGATTCTTTTGTTTCTTAATTATCTCTGCCCTGTCAGCTGTATCAGTGAAAACAAGTTACCATTAGACAATTCAGATACCAGTAAACACCAAGTTGTGATAATATAGAGTCCTGTATTGCTGTCATTACAGAAAAAAAACTGTCTCAGGGAGGTTTGAAAAAATTAAATAAGCCCAGCACTTCTAAATGACTGAAAATCTACAGATATCTTAATTATTCTTCAATACCTTAATCATTCTGAAGAATCATGATCTTGTATAATGGCCATTTTAAATGAGAGGTTCGCTGCTCTGCACAGTTGCCACTGCCTTCTAATTGTGAATTAAAGCATAACTTAGCGTGGCTTTATGCCAGCATGAATAGAAAAATTTACAGACACTAACTCTGGTTGAAATAGGGGGAGAAAAGCAGTTAGATTTCTTTAAGTAATAGGAAATCACTCACCAAGTTGTACTTTAAAACAAAACACTAGAGCTTTAAGTTGACAAACTGACTTGAATTAAACCACACAAAAAAGTGCTTGCACTGTAAATCTTACAGGGCAAAAGTGATGGTAGGTTATCATTCTGTTTATTAGCATGCACTTTGCAGAGTTCAGGGCAAGTATGGATACGCATTCATTCCATTTTATGCCGCACATTACTGAAAACACATTTCCCATAAATAATTCATAAATGCATTGTCTGAAATTTCAGATTCCAAAAATATAACGTGGTTTTCAACTTTATGGTTGCTTGGTGTTCAAAACAGAAATAGACAATTGGATGGATGGACTTGGCAACCCTGATAAGAACCCATCAGTCAGAATTGCACTCCAGAGGTAAATGCAAACATCTTCCAGCTCCTGATCCATGGGTGCCTGTGTTAGCAGTCCCTTGGTGGGGAACAGGGAGAAAAAAAGAAAGGACAGAAGTAACCAACTAGTGAGCAGAAAATGGACAGTCAGAGACTTGACTTTAAAAAGCACATTTATCAGAAAACAGTGCCCTGGTCTTCTCTGGTCATGAGCTGGTTGCAGGAGAGCTAGGAGGAAAAGGTCCCTTCACCAGATAGTGTGATGAGGAGCTAATGGGCTGAAGCTGCCAAGAAATCCAGAGGAATTTAAATTTGAAGTACAATAATCGTCAAAATACAGAGAATGGACATATTCTGCCTTTCGAAAAGCACGTCTTCTGGCCAGACTACACCACAAACCTGACTCTGCTTGTTGCCCTGAACTCCTAATTGATATAACCTCATTAATTGTAACGGCATAGCGACTTGCATAATCTTTTTTACAACGGTTATGTTAGGATAAGAGAAATTAATAGAATCCTGCAGTTCATCTAAAGTCCAGTCTCTGCTGGGAGCAGAGTGACCACAACTCCTTCTGAAAAAAACTTCAGTATACTTCATAGGGTACAGCCGTTAAGTTTTACATACCCTATGATTCTGTATTTTGCTGACATTATATTTGTAGCTTATGCTCAGTAGCTTCTTTTTCCTTCATCAAGTATTCAGACGTCTCACATCAGACAGCAACTACTTTCCAGCCAGATCTGCATTAACTGACACTGCTCTGCTCACATCCCAGAGAGAGGCACACACAGTTTTGGTTCCCTTATCTAATGAAACCCTTGGTGTCTACCCCAAACAGAACCACCTACATCCTCCTTACACATCAGCTCCTTCTTAAATCACATTCATTCCATTTTTCCTGTGAGCAAACACTGCAACTGAGCTTGAATTCTCAGCATCCTAATGTATTGATTGCTTGGGTGCAGACCATACATGATGAGACAACACTCCCATAAAAATTGTATTCCAGTACCCAATTGCTGTAAAACCTCCTGCTTTGCACTGTTAAACCTCCTGCTCTGTGTTGGAAGGGTTGGGACTATCTGATGCTCCATTCATTTCCAGGTGCGCTACTCAATTCTCAGGGGTAATCTCTAAATCAGCTGAGATTTCATACATCAAAGATGAGGATACATAATTCAAGAGAAGCCACTGAGATAAAACAGCTGTAAAAAAAACGCAGTGTGTTGGTGGTGCCTGGTTTAGCATGTCAAAGAGGGGTGACCGCTGGCATGGAGTTGCACACAGCTGGCACAAGTGCGTGCTGCGTGGCAAAGCGGGTGGCATCTTTGCGAGCTTGATAGGGACACAGGCGCTCAATAGGCTTGACACTGTGCAAGTGCCAAGTTAGAAGGCACCCTACAGAAAAAGCCAGCAGTAAAGCACAGAGTATGAGGCACTCAGGCCTGGTCCCTTTGCCATAGTCATCACAAGCTAACAACCTCTTTCAAAAACTTTACACAGGTGGTAGGCGTCCCACTGAGATAAATTACCTACTTTTGGTTGCTGAACAGATGGGCAGGGAAGTGAAATTTTAGTTTGTTCGTTCCCAGCAGTAAGTAGCAAAGATGATCTCAGGCTCTGCAGGATTACTTTTCGATAACCACACACCTGTGGATAGTCCACGCTTCTGTCAGAAACTACGTAACGTCATTGATACACCACAAAATAAGGCAGGGTGCTTAGTGGCTCACAGGACTAATACTAAGTTTCTATATCATTCTGAATAAATGCAAGGCTGAGAAGGGCAAGAAAATATTCAGAGAGGGACCTCAGCTGGCAGGAAAAGTAGTCCAACAAGCATCTCATAGCATTCAGCCATGGGAAATGCAAAGTCCTGCACCTGAGGAGGAATAACACCTGGCACTGGTACATGCCAGGGCTGACTGGCTGAGAGGCAGCTTTGCAGAGAAGGAACTGGACAATAAGCTGAATAGAATCATAGAATTTTCAAGGTTGGAAAGACCACTAAGTTTTACTAGTCCAATCATCAGCCCATCCCCACCACGCCGTTATGCTACGTCCCTAATTGCCACATCTCCATGGTTCTTGGACACCTCCAGAGACGGTGACTCCACAGCTCCGTGGCCAGCCTGTGCCAATGCCTCACCACTCTTTTTGAGAAGCCATTTTTCCTAATATCCAACCAGAATTTACCCTGGTGCAATTTGAGGCTATCACCTCTCATCCTATTACTGCTACTTGGGAGAAGAGGCCGACCTCCACCACATCACAACTTCCTTTCAGGGAGTTCTAAAGGGCAAAGTTTAATATTTAGAAAAAGGCAACTGAGGGATTGGAGTATGTGGCATGCAAAGAATGCCTGAGAGAGCTCCAACTGCTCAGCCTGGAGCAAAGGCAACTCAGGGTGATCTTACCGTACATACAAATACTTGATTAACCAGGGAAAGAAAGTAGAGCCAGCTCCTTCTCAGGGAAAGGATGAGAGGTAATGGGTGCAAACTGAAACACAAGCTGACCCTGCTCTGAGCAAGCAGCTGGATTAGATGATCCCTGGAGCCATTCTATGACTTTACAGCCGTCTATTTTTCTCTTCATAAACATATTAAGCCTCATGACAGTGTATGAGAGAATTGCAAGGATGGACTGTTGAGGACTGGACTCTGATTTGCCCATACAGTACAGGCACCGTGCAACCGAGGAAGCTTGAACTGCCAGTGCCTGCAACTGCAAAGCCCCATAAACTAACCCATGCATTAACCAAGGGCTTCTGCACAGAAAGATTTGCAATTCAGTAAAATCAAACTGTCTGCATGAGAAACATGATGATGTACTTAAATATGGGGTTTTGCTCCCTTCCCCACATACTTCACCAAATCACTTGAATCTATTCATGTACAAATGCATCATAGTGTAAGTACACAGCACCGTATAAATATGTATACAAAAATATGCAAATATTTAGGAATATCCAGATCCACACATTAAGAAACTTAGTAAAAACGTGGTTAGTATCCGCACTGTAAGCTTGCAAATATTTTTTCTGGCAGAAATCTCCAGCTAACTTTACAGCAGGATCTCTCAAAGGAAACAGAACTCTTGCTTTAAAAAATAAAGCTCAGAAGAAATAAAAAGGAGCACGCTACAAAATGAATGTGACCCAGGGACTTACCCTTCTATGCAACAACACGAGTAGAGAGCACAGAGACAGTGAAGTCCGCAGGGCGTGAAATTAAAATTTTCACACAGATACAATGAAGTAATGATACAACGTTACAACCTTGGCACCAAAATCTTCTGGTTTGAGTGAAGTCGTGCGATGTTACGGTTTGTGCGCGGCTAGGAACGGTCTGCTGCTAAAAAGTTGGTAACGAAACAGGAGTGAAAGCAAGAGAACCGAATGGGTAATTGCAACGGGGCTGCACGTTGTGGTGATCCTGCTGCTCCTTGTGTCCTCATCACAGCCGCACTGAGCTGTCACTGCAGGCTCAGGTAGAGAAAGCACACTCCTCTCTCACACCTAGAAACCTAGGAGCCGAGACGCCACTGGGAGATAGGAAAAAGGCTGAAAGGGATTTGAGCTTGGCAGGGAATGGAGAGGGAGAGGACATCTCTCTCACCACATCAGTTTGCTGCCTCTGAATGAGGCGGATGTGCAAGCTCCAAATTCCAAGCATATGGATAGGAGCAGGGATGCACAGAGCAATTAGCAGAGTCAAGCTGGGATGAGCAGCAGCTGGAGCACTGCTAAAGTCCTTCTAGGAATTGCTTCATCTCGTGGAATGAAAAAGGGAAAGCAGCGCTGGAACAACACGGGCTGTTTGGAAAGGACAAGGTCATGGGAACAAAAATGGGGCCTCTGTACAGTATCTGGGCAGATCCACGTGCAGGGGCATGGTCACAACAAAAGAACTCCATACGTCAGACTGGAGACTTGCAAAGGAAGCCATATACCTTCATGCTGCAACACTGAATTATCAGATAATCTGCATGGAGCAGGAAGCATTTCATTTGCAAGAGTATGAAAAAGGCTGCAAACTCATAAACCGTAAATCTGCTTGTACATTATGATGTTTCACAGATACCTGGTAGACTGACAGACGTGCATGCATTCAACAAAATGTATTTAGAGGGGAAAAAAATATAGAGAGAGTGGGGGGAAAAAAAAATCTGCATTCAGCTCTGCAGCTCATCTCCAAGCACGATCTCATGGTCAGAGGCAAACACACAAGTACTACTGGTAATGAGGGGTGTGTGCCACTCACGCTTCTGGAAACGGAGCAGGAGAAGTCCACATAATGATGCAGAGGTCATTCCTGACATGGCATGTTTCTCACCCTGCTGATCCAGGACAGGACCCAGAGAGAAACATACACCAAAATATGGCTTAATAAAATCTTTAAGTCTCCAGCTTATTAATTTTTTTTTTCTTTTATAAATTTTCTCATTTCATTCGAGTGATTTCATTAGGTTAGACTTCTTCATCTTTATTAAAAAATAATCAGAACTGAAATGTTTCAATAAACTCAATTTCTGTTTTAAGTAGTAAAAGATGATTCAATGCAGATGAAGCAAAAATGAAAGTTATAAGTACAATGGCATTAGAGGCTCTGGGAATCTCACTTAAAAGATTTTAAATACATAAATTATATATTAGTACTCTAGAATGTCTTTTTCGTTATTGTTATTATTATTATTATTTTTTAACAGAAAAAGAACTTTGAAAGCAAATTTCTCACTCAGCTTTCCAGTTGTATGTATCAAAACAAAAGCCTCTAAAGGTCATGGTTATGAAGAGGGAGATATATATATTTAATACTTAAGGCACTGCTACTAAAACTGACAAAGATAACTTCGTACAGGACTGTTTATGGTCAGTGAATGCTTAATTTTCCACTGTGTTTTCAAATTATTTCTCCCTAACACAATCAGACTGTGAGAAATAATTCTGCTTTTTTTCTCACAGAGGGTCATAAATGAAGTACAACCTCATAAGCAATACAAAACAGATCAAAATTATTATACGTGACCCTAAATTATGTAGGAGGTAGAAGCAAGTTGTTTTAAGAAATTTATATGCTAAACCTAATCAGTATCTATAATGAAATCTGAAGGGGGGGTGGGGGGGGAGGGGAACACAAAAGAAAAAAAAATCCTTTAAGATTATCTAGAAGTTGAGGAGATAACTTCATTGCTACAGTGATGGCATGCTAAAACCAAAATTACCAATATTCTGTAGCATGTGTTTTTGAAAACAAAATGTGTACGAGGAAGAGAATAAAAGTCACACCTAGCAGCAGAAATTGGAGCTGTCAGCTGCAGCAAAGACCTGTAAATTGACTTTAACAATCTCCTTGCTAAAGCATGGGGGTGACCAGGCAGTGGGAGGTGATCTTTGTGGGTTCCTTCCAACTCAGGATTCTCTATGACTCTATGGTGCTAAGATTCTATGAAAAGCATAAATACACAAAAATAGGAAGTAAACTTACACAGGACCACCTAAGAATGACAGCGCCTCAGCAGCAAAGGCTATTCACCGTGAAGTTTAAGATGCCAAAGAGGACGTGCTGGGCAATTCATGGCAAGTGAAGGTGTCATATGAATACATTACAGAATAAATCAAGAGAATGAACAAGAATAAGAAGCGGGGATCATCTGGTATTCATTCAAACTTCTGAGGGAACCAAGGGATGAAATAGCTGAACCATTAACTGTAAGGTGTTAACTATGACATAATTGCCTAAAACTGCCTCAGTTGTGAGGCAGTGAGAACTGGCAAACGTAAGGTTTATTTTTAAAATGATCCGCAGTAATACACAAATCTAAAAATGAAGAACATTGGCGTTTAGAACAAGCAGATTGATAGGAACTGTAGTAAAGAAACTTCCACAATACAAACTTGATCTGTTGATGAAAAGTATATTTAATTGTAATCCATTGGAAATATCTACTAGATTTGTAGAATTATTATGCAACCTGAGAGGAAAAATAGAGTTTATAAAGTTTATCTGCAGTACCAAACATTTTCGGCAAATCTAACACCAAAGACTCAAAAGTTGTCCTAAGCTAAGAGGAAAATGGGTAGATAATTGTTTCAAAGATGAGAAATAAACAGATAACATTAAAATTGGTCCACTGGAAAGTGGCCAGGGAGGTCACCCAGGGAGCAACACAGAAATCTGTTAGGGCCTGACCTCTTTAATGCATTCATAAGTGGGCTAGAGAAAGGACAGCTAATGAGATGACAATACTACACTGTTCATGGTACAAAAAACAAGAGCTGGAGGTTTTCACTGAGGCAGAGAATTAGAATACGATGAAGGAAAAAAAAAACAAAACAAAAAAACAGTACATTAAAGCCAGTCCTGGAAATGGGGCACATCTAACGGTATAAAGTGTTGGTTAAAGTCCTTAAGCAACAGAGATGCAAGAATTTTTATTGAGTAAGTTATCATATCACAAGCTCATGTGCCACTGAGGAGGATGCGGTACACCTGCACTCCCTCTCCCAGAGCTCTCAGTACCTAAGCCCTTTGATTTATAACACACGTATTAAAATTGTATTAATAACCAAGGCACAGACCATGCAGCACATAGGTTAACCCTGCATTTGCCTCCAATACATAATCAACACATAAATGACAAACAACTTATTTTTAGTTCCACATATTCAGCTACAAGAGGAATAAGATGTCAGTGCACGTTACTCCAGGCTTATTTTACAGTCCGCAGGAAGACAGGCATCACCAAAAGGTGATTTAACTGATCCTAAAATAAGTCATCGGCCATAAAATGAGCTGGGGGTAACTAGCTCAGTCGTCTCGAGATAAGCAAGATGAATTCTACCCTAACTACACTAGCATCACAGTTAATCATCGTTATTATGTGGACCAACCAAGCACAGAGATTCACTGTGCCAGGATCCTGCTCTGAGGAGTTTACAGCCTGAACATTCCAGGCAGGCAAAGGAAGGAGCGAAAGGGGATAAGCACGGAAGCAATGTGATGGAAGTATGACAGAGCCATACTGTGGGAGAATGGATAGGTGTGACTATCTTCGATATATTATTATTCAGTTCCTTTTT
>JAPSGF010000090.1:1250803-1266107 GCA_035772895.1 Perdix hodgsoniae
TTTTAGAAAGAAAGAAAGAAAGAAAGAAAGAAAGAAAGAAAGAAAGAAAGAAAGAAAGAAAGAAAGAAAGAAAGAAAGAAAGAAAGAAAGAAAGAAAGAAAGAAAGAAAGAAAGAAAGAAAGAAAGAAAGAAAAGAAAGAAAGATATAAACAGTTCTCTTTTGAAGGAGAAGTTAATGCAGTGCTAGGAAGGAATCATGCAGAACAGTTCCTTACAGAGTCATAAGAGAGTAACCAAGATTGGTCTTAATTTGTCAAGCTCTGCAGAAACTGCCATGACAGCAGTTCCTTGAAAATGTTTAAAAGCTACAACACAGAGCACTCAGAGTTCCAGTGGAAGAAAAAAAGCAACTGTCAAAAGACTATGTATTTATTTATTTATTTTTTTACACATGGGCAAAGCAAGACACAGAATGAAACTGCAAATATCGAGTATTTTCAGACTAACTTTTCATTGTTGTGATTACAAGTACAAACGAGAATCACATCCAACAAACCAACCTTCGTGTAAGATTTAACATGGCATATGAGAACTGGCAAAAGCAGTGGGGGAAAAGAAGTGCAAGAAGTAATTAAGGTAACAATAAAAATGATGGTAAGAAACAGACCTAAGAGGTTCAGTTAGCTTCATAGTATGATTTATAGTCTATTTTGCTTTGCTTATTATTACTTTCAAACTACAATCAACTTATTGTCATACCACTGAATGATGGAAACTTTGCCAACTACTTCAAAACTGACGTGCTTGCTGTTGCGCTGAACATTCCCAGAAGACATTTCCCCCCCTTTTAATACAAAACCCTGTCAGATCCGCATAGCTGAATAAACAAATGTGTAAAGAATACATAGCTGTAATAGACCTCCCCCAACTACTCAACTTTGGAATAGGAGGCGATCAAAAGAGACTGAAAGATCCAGTGCTAGATTAATGCAAATATCTACCTGTTTGCAAGTGTACTTTTTGATTAAACTGGCATACATCAAGTACAATTAGAAAGGTTATTTATAACTAAGAAATACATAATTCTGCATTTTAATGAGGGTGACAATTACAGCCAACAGTTGCTAATTAACATTAATCCCTTTGCACTGCAAGTCTAAACTTCCCAATACGATTTTCATTGTCAGCAACGGACACAGAAAACAGCAATTGCAAAGCAGCTATTAGGGGGGTTACTTTGACACAAATAGGTGCTCCTGTTACACACAGTAAAGAAAAAGAATCTCATGGTGTGTTAAATTTGATAACCTCAAATGTAAATACAGAATGTCATTTCAAAATTTACTTCATGTCTACCACCTGAAATATAATCAAGGTTTATCATTTTCAAGGCTGAACCCAATTCCAAGTTTCCCAAGAGCCAAGCTTCACAGGTAAAATGTGATTTCAACACAAGTTTGAAATCTTCCATTGTTAAATTTGGTTTTGATCCCATTCCTGGGTTCCCATCTGCATTTCACATCTGAAAGTCGAAAGCTTTCAGTGGTCGTAAGAGAAGAATCCTGTTTGTATCAGTATCTGAAGTAAAATTCCATAGCAAAGACTGAAGATACGAATGATTACCACAAACTGACTTGCTACTGTAGAATAACCTTATTGCTTTTTTTTCGTTTGTTTGTTCTGTAATGTATCAAGAAAATATTGATTTTAAAAATAAAGCCTGAAATTTCAATCAGAATCTCCCCAAATTGCCCTGTACTTCTATTCTAAACGTATTTCTATTGATTGATTAAAGGTTTCTCTGTAAGTATATGCCATGTCTACAAGGACAGCTGTTGGCCATCTTAAGCAGTTCCCTTACTGATCGTCACGCCCTTCTAAAAGAGATGATTTTGCATGCACATAGTTTCCAAAGAGAAGTTACGTCCATTTCATTCTTTCAGCCAAGGTCTTTTCAGAAAGAAGAACACTATCTATCAGTCTCCTTTCATACTGATCTTCAGCAGGAAGAGAGAGATGGTCCAACACCAGAAATGCATAAGATCGTAATACAGCCAGTAAATAAAGCCTCTGGAACAGTGCTGAGGTGCTCGCAAGCTGGGTCAGGCGATTGGAGTGGGATCAATGTTAGATGTAAGTAAATGAGAAGGCAGAAAAGGAGAATTGTGAGCACTAAGCAAAGAAACCTATAATGCACTTCTTACAAAGTGCTGTAAATTTCACATTTATTTTGTAAGTATGAGATAGATGGGTTATTTCTACATACAGAGGTGCCCAACTAAAATCAAGATAAGTGATATTAATGTCCTGTGGTCAGTATTATTGAACCTCGAAAGCAATAAACTATGAGTCGATAAATATTACATTTGCAACATAGTTAACATTCTTCTACTGTCTCTGGCACTTATTACACATTGTAACCGCAAGTCTACAATACATTATTCATATTTGGGGTGTCACTGAGTGATGGATTGCTGTAAGAGAGGCTGTCCTTTAAATAAATCAACAAATAAAAATGCAAATGTTAACATTTTCAGCCACAACTTTTTCCATCTTGAATAGGGAATGAAAATTTCACATTATATCGACAGCCAGCAGAGAGAACAATTAACAACCTACACTGTGAATAAGAGAGATTAATTTGCCAACGTCTGGTTTTATCACTTGCATATGGAACTATATTGGACTTTTTGTGCTGCTGGCTCTCACGGGGAGTGGGCAAAACTTGTGTATCCTATCACAATCATCACTGAGCTCAGCACCCCACTCCAAACACACTTCCAATTCCTTTAAATGCTCATTAGTTAGATCTGGAATGGAAGTTTTGCCCTCCTTGTCCTCCTTTTGAATATCGAATCATTCTAAGGGGAAATATAATCTATTTCTTTGGCAGCGCTAGCTTAGACACTACGGGAGAAGAAACTTTATTGCACTGTCTTAAGAGCAGAACCACGTTCAGGCATCCAACATGCATAGATTTGAGAGGCTTAAGTGAGACAAAAGCCTAAATCTCATCAATGTTGTATTTCCTAGTATTCAGCACAACAGATCTGTTCAGTACTATTCCAGTGTGCATTATTAGGCTTATAACTCTGCACATTATATTTTACTTCAGATATTAATTTGCTTAAAAGGCCCTGAATACACATTCACCTGAGATGTGCTGGGCAATTGGGTAAATAGTTTTGTTTTTAAAATGTCCCTAAACACAAATTTACACAATGCAATCTGTTTATAAGAATCCGACAGGCTACTGCAGCCCACAGATAATAATACAGTTCAAATATGGTATTCCTATTGCTTGAACTTCTAAATCACTTATTTTAACGGCTACAAAAAACTTCACTCCGAGATGATGCATTCAGGTAGTGATGAAATTCGGATTTAAAACTGCAACAAGAAAACACAGACTTAATGCTGAAATCCCAGACTAACACTCAATCCCTTAATTTACTTAACTGTTCTTAAATTTACTTCTTAGTTGCCCAAAGTGAAAAATGCTGCAGGGGAATTATCTGTTTCACGGGGAGCAGAACCACCTTTGCCTGTGTCTTTTTAAGTGTTTGATTATCTACAGTGTTATAGGACATACTGTGCAAAACTTGACGTTACGACTGTTTCAGCGTGGGGAGAGCCTGACAATTGCACCAGGACTGTAATCTAATTAAATGGTCTTTCACAACGCACAATTTGCAATACCTTTTTTCTTTCTTCTTTTTTTTTTCTTCTGAGGAAGCATAAATTAATATTTTGATGTAGAACAGTTTCATTTCTGTTTTGCAATGCAGTATTTGTCTTGCTGGAATCATTACCTGGTGTTACCTGAGGTATGATCTAGTTTACGTAAAAACTTTCTCATTACTGAATGAAAGCATATAAATGCCATTACCTACTCATTCCAGCTCCCTTCACAGCCAAAAGAACAGAGCCTTGCTTCTAGGCAAACAATAGTTACAGAAGAGATGTCCCTGGTCACCAAAAAGCTATGTTATAAACAGTTAGAGGAACAATGCTTTAGGGGTAAAGAACAGAACTTACTCTTCGGAGTCCGAACTTTGCCTATGATTTTTTTCCAAATATGCAGACTTTGATCTAGATAAATAAGCACATTGAATAAGAAAGCTTTCCAGACCTGCTGTGAGCATATTTTCAAGGGGCTCGTGCAGGTGTAGACGCTTGGCTTAACAACACTGGTTACCCAAACATGTAATGCTTGGCTGTGTTACAAGAAGCAGCCACAGGCAAGCATTAAAGCAACATGGGCAAACAAATTCACTATTAGCCTAACTCAGGGTGCCAGGTAAAGAATACTACGTTTTTTTTCAGAGACAGCACTGAGGCAATCTCATGTACATTCCTTCTAAAAGTCTGACCATTCCGCTGGTCTAGCACTAAGAATTTTGTAGCACACACCTTTACCTTCTCAGGACACTTACTTCTTGACCCAGAAGTGATTCAGTGAGAGAGAGAGAGAGAGAAAGCACTGCTGAAGCACAAGGTAGCTGTAATACATGCTGAAGTCTCCACTGAGCTCTGCCAAGAAAAGCTATCAAGCCAACACATCTTCTACCTGCCATGCCTGCTGATCTAGCAAGCCCACCCAGAAGCTGAGTGAGCACCCTAAAGCCTTGCTCTGGCAGGGAGCTTCTGTCACTTTCCAACACCTTCTCCCTGGCAAACTTTCCAATGCTGCTACTGCCGAGTGCCAGGGTTTGTGCTAGTTAAAGCTGGCACAAACATGAGTTGAATCTAGTCCTATAAATTTAAACAGTCAAAAGTAATTAGATTTACATGTACTGCCGAATAAATAAATTTGCTCTTCAGCTTGGGCTTTGTGCTGCAGGTTTCCATCTCATGCCAACTTTTGTGGTTAGGCTGTTAAACCCCTCCAAATCACGGATTATAACAAACATGCTGACAAACCCTAACTTTAGTGGCACAAAAGCAGCAATAATTCTCAATATTGATTAATTTAGTTAGTTAAACCTGCAGTCTAAGCTTATAACCATTCAGTGATAAATTGAGACCGACCTGCTGGTCAAGCAGGTTTTTTGATGAAGGATAGGATCAGCTTTAGGTCTCCACAAAAATACTTGTCCATTTACCATTTTCAATTAGAGAAGGCCATGAGTAAGGGAAAGCACAACATGGCTGCTTAAGCTGGTCAATTATACTTAAAAGCACCAACAGAGAGAAAGCAAGCTGGTGAGAATGGGAGAGAACGCCCCCTAATATGGGATTTTTCAGAATTTGCCATCAACTGGTAAAATAAACCTTTAAAAATGACAGCTAATCAGATTTTTTACTGATTGCTTTATCTGATATGATTTCTAACAGCATATTTCAACAATTATTTTACTCCCCTCTGTGGAAATGAATGGACCATCAATCCTCTTGAATAAAATTCCTTTTTCCGTGCAGTTGTTGTATGATGTGAATAATTATCTCTACTCCTTAGTGCTTGAATAGAATCTTAACTTATCACTATTAGATGGTATCAAGCAGTACTTTTACACACTCTTTATCCAATATTACCAGCTTGCAAACGTAACTCTTGCTTCTAAGAGAAATGCTAAGGCAATCTTGTGGCTTCTGTTTGCTTAAACACACAGTTACTTGTGGGAAACAGAGACCAATCTATCTCAGTTCTTAAATCCTCCCAGAATTATCATCTTTTCCTTCAGAAGAAAAAAAAAAAATAAAGAAGTGTTTCCATAGCAAGTAAGTACAAATTTGTCAATATTGATAGTGGTTTTTCACCTATTATATATCACAAGTTCTCTCAAAAGATAGAAATAAACTGCCAGCTGTTGCCAAGTATACAGGAATGATATCAAGAATACATTTTCCTAGTCCACTGGGCCAAGAAAAGATTAAATCTAACTCAAGCTCTCTCATTCCCCAAGAAACATTTAACTCTTCTTATGAATGGCCATACCGTCTTGTCATGCCACTGCACAGAATCATCTAAGAGTGTAAAAAATACAGCAAATTCGTGCTTTAATCAGCATTTACTCCATTGTTTAACTAAAGATTTTAGTATAATAAAGTGTGGGATATGTTAAAGAAAAGTAAGGACTGTAGGTTGGTTTTCTTGCCATTTACTCCTAGAACTGTAATCCTGTCCTAAAAGGCAAGTTGTTCTTAGACTCTAAAGTGTAACAACAATGCTGTTTTCTGCTTCTTCGTTGGAGCAGAAGTGATAATGCTGCTTTTCCAGCGCATTTACTGCAGATATATAGCATAATCAGGAATTGCTGACTTAATGTGATTTTGTTGCTTGCCATTAAACAACTCTGGTATAAAATATTTTAAAACAAATGCCATTTGATAAAATATTGGGTGGAGGGAGCACGGGGCAGTAAAATCTTTTAGTGGATTTCAAGCCTAACAAGGGTTAACACCATCCATTCAAATTATTTACAAATTTATCTAATGTGTCAGTACTTGAAACATAAAATAGTTTCTGTTCTAAGTAAAATTAAAATGTTAGAACTTGGCATATTCCTGCTTTTCTTATTCTAACAAGCAATTTAAGGCTTACCATAAATGTCAAAAGGATACATCAGTTTTTAGTTTATATTATCCATCTTGTGCTAACATGAAACATCATAGAAATTCAGCTACTTCCCTGCATCTAGGAGAATTTGATAGTTGTGTTTGCAGAATCTTAAACCAGAGATTACCCAGAAGCTTACCGTGAAATGTCATGCTGGATTGGTGATGTGGCTGTGGTTACAAGCTCTTTGCTGCTGCCTATCAGTGCAGGAGATGTAGCTGCATCCCCCCTAGGTCCTGAAGTTGTCCCTGTGGATCAAAGTGAAGACATTAGAGGATAGTTAGCTCTCATCAATTATTTTGTGATTCTGTGCTGCAGAACACCTGGACTAAAAGTAGTTACTTTTTTGAAGTGTTTAATATACAGTGAAATTACAATCAAAGAATTTGCTATCATTTGACAGTACTGTGCACAGCATTCACTTCAAGATCACCATGTGAAATCAGGTCTATGTAATAAGCCATACATTATAGCTTTCATCTTACTGTCCAAATGTTGACAGACTTGCACTGTTACCATTTCATACACTAATCCACACGATCCAGCTTGTTTCACAGACACAGCTCTCATAACCTCTTATGAAACCTTTTTTTCTTGTGTGTGTATATAACTATTACTATAACAATATGTCGCTTTTCATAAAATAGAACAGCTAGTCCATTCCTTTCTTTCCCTGGAAATCCTCAAATTATAAAATTGTTTGGTTTGAAAGATGAAGCCTGGAGGTCCTGTAGTCTAACCTCCACTTCAAGGAACCTGTATGGCTAGTTTTCAGTATTGCCACTGATGGTGAGTTATCTTCTCTGTGCATCTTGTTTCAGTGTTTCAACAACCTCAGTGAAAATAATTTCCTGTAATAGCTAGGCCAAAATTTTCCGAGTTGCAACTTGGTACAGTTGTCTCTTGCTTGTTGCTGATGGGCACCTTCAAGAAAGGTCTAATTCCCTCTTGTCTACAGTGTCTCGTAATATGACTGAAGAAAGTGGGAAAATCAGTGCTGGGTTTTCTCCTGAGGCTGAACACATCCAGCTTTCTTAGCCTCTCCCTGTACTTCATGTGTCTGGCTTCAACAGACATGCAAAAGACCAAGGTATTCAACAACCTCTAGGCAGGGGCCAGGGGAGCAAATTCCTTCCCAGTGTAAGAGCAAAGCAAGTCTAAGACCACCTCATGAGACTGAATGTGTACAAATCTATGGGAGCAGATGCCATAGCCCTGAAGGAACTGGCTGATGTGGTTGTTATGCTACTGTCCATCATATCTGAAAAGTCATAGCTGTCAGATAAAGTCCCCAGTGACTGGATAAAGAGAAACACAACTCTCAATTGTAAGAAAGGGAGAAAGGAAGACCTAGGGCCGCTGAACCTCACATCTGTGCCTGGTAAAATCATGGAACAGATCCTGCTGGAAAACATGTTAAGCCACATAAAGATGAGAAGATGAGAAGGTGATCTGAGACAGTTAGCATGGCTTTGCCAAGGGCAGATCTTGCCTTACCTGGTGGCCTTCTGCAATGGAGTATGGGCATCAGTGGACAAAAGGAGGCCAATTGATGTCATCTACTTGGACTTGTGCAAGGCTTTTGACAAGCTTGCACACCACATCCTTTTCTCTAAATTGGAAAGATATGGGTTCAAAAGGTAGACTATTTGATGGATGAGAAATTGGCTGGATGGTCACAACCAGAGGGCTGCAAGCAAAGGTTCTATGTCTAGGTGATGGCTGGACATAAGTGATGCTCTCCAAGGATCCATCTTGGGACCATTGCTCCTTAACATCCTCAGTTGGTGCTGTCTACAAATTTGCTAAAGGTGCATCCTGTACCACTGTTGAAATTGCTAATGTTAAACAGCATCAGTCCTGGTAAAAATCATTGATGGACTTCACTAGCAACTGGCTTCCAGCTGGACTGACCACAATACTATAAGGATCACCCATATTTTCACCCATATTCCAACCTTCATCTATCCACCTCAGAACTAAGTTTTATAGATATGGTTTACCCAGACAATGTGCATGCAGGTTGTCAGTGACAACTGCAATAGGCAAGTTAGGAATAATCTGATCTTGTATGTAAAACTTTTGGGATTGCTTTTTAAAAATATGTCACTAGTAATGACTAATCAACATGACGTAAATGAAAAGTAAATATGGGAAAACCACAAGTTTAAACAAAAATCAAAATCAAATCAGTATCTAGCTCTTTAATTCTGTCACGCATAAATATTTCTCAGCTCTGTGAACAGCAAGTTTATCTACCATTCATGCTGAAATATGAAGCAACATGCATCAATGTTGGAGCTCTAACTTCTGTGCAAAATTTACAGACATCGAAAAGATTATTCAAAATATTATTTTGATTTAAGTATACAAATACATGTCTACAACCTAGTAAAACCAAATGTTTTAATGTACCTTCTAGGGAGGCCAAAAAAGAGAGAGGTTCTTACCTTCCTGCTACAGTGCACTGTGCTTCAACACTATAGGGAAAAAAGCTCCCCTAATGAACAGTTAATTATCAGTGAAGAAACTGTTAGAAATACTGTGGGGATATATGCTGATTGGGTGTCCTTGGTAACATGAGAGCGTGTCAAACCACGATAAGAGTGGGTATGCATACGAAGACTGGAAGCCTCTTGCTTAGACTTCTGGCTTCGAGACAGAATAAGTGAGATTTAGAAATCACTTCAACTGACAGTGGAATGAGGCAGCTGGATCTTAAGAAACTAATACCGAAGTAATAAAAGCTTGGCGACCATGAGAGAATATATTCAATTCCTGGTATGAGAAAAGGCTGGCACACTGTCAACATACTACATTCAAAACAAAGTAGATGTATTTCTCTGAAAAAGAAAATATACGGACTCAGAGTGTCCAATACAACCTCAAGGGGCTTGTTCAAAGACCTACATTTGAAAATATTACCAAGGCCAGAAATGAAAAACAAGAAAAGGAGCTAAGTAATAATATATTGATGCTGTTAGACTGCACAGAGATAGAACAGGGGTAGCAAGAAATGTTGAATAAGTGCATATACAAACAAAAAAATGTTTTAAATTACATCTTGAAAAAGGCAGACAAGTCTATTGAGGGAAAAGAAGCATCAAAAAGAAAGCACGTCTATTAATATATGAAGAAGATTAAATCAATAATGATCCTAAAATGGTCAAACTACTAATAACTTTAAAATATAGTATAAAAAATAAAGAAAATGAATATTGGCAAATACTGCTATATAAAGCTGATGAAAAGAAATTATCAAGGGGAAAAAAAGATAGAAAATCTTTAGTCTGAAGGATATATATTTCATGGCTAAACAGAATTGGTTAATGAATTTATGAAGTGACTGGTAATTATTTATGAAAAGTCATAGAGAACAGGGGTGATGCAAATGACAGCAAATTAATTAGATTTCCAGGTGTTAGAAGACAGTATGAGACTGGAAAAGTTACAGATGACCTAGAGAACTAAGGGACGTGGAAAAAGAATAGAAACATTCACCTGGAAAAAAAAAACTCATATATGGTGTGAATAATCTAAATTCTGATATCAATGCAAAGAGAGAGCCTGGAGTAGAAAAGAATAGCAAAAAATAAACTAGATAAAAGCTTGCAAGGCTAGCTACCCACAAAGCAATTACCAATGCCGTCTGAATGGTAACACTAAGAATACTATTTTCAATTTTGTTAACTCGGTGTAAGAATGATTTAAAGTAGGCTAAATAGACTTTTGAGAAAATTCTAATAGCTGAATATTTCTGCTTGAGATACAGAAAACTAAAGCATAAAGAGTGGAGAAATATAGCAGCCTAGATTTTTAAAAGTGTGAACACTACAAATGAAGAGAAGCTGTTGAGCTTGGTTCAAGCAGCAATGGAATGAAAGTAAGCAATGGGAAACTTAGGTTGATAATCATGAAAGAAATCTTTATGAATTGAATAATAGTAATATTCATAATGCTTAACATTTATATAGTACTTTACATCTTCAAAGCACTTCACTAATATTAACTAATTGCTCTATTCGATTGCAGGGAAGAGTCTTCCCTCAAGGGAACTTGTTCCAAATCCTGAATCCCTAAGAAGCTCCATTAGAAAATCTACCAAAAACAAACACTGTAGAAGAAAATCAGCCCCTGGAAAAGTACAGATTCAATGAGATAAAATACTTTTTTCTTTCTCTGACTTTTCCTCTTACATGTGGAAAGGAAAGCTGCGCATGCTATATGTTATCATGCAGATGCTGCATTCCCTAAAGTGATACAAATGGAAAAATAATTCTTTCTTTGTTTCAGTGTAGAAAGACCTTAAGAAGAAGGTAAATAGAATGACTTTTTGTGAAGTTATCCAGAAGCAAAGTGTCCAGTATTGCAGAATACAATCTAGCTTATTTTCCCAGTCCAAAAGCAAAATTTTCTGGGGCAGAAGGAAAGAGAAACACACACTTCTGTACTTCAGTGCTTTTTAACTAGACAAGTTGTTAGATTGTAGTACAAATTGACATAGCTGCTGGTGACACCAATAAAAACAATTTACTGCTGAAAAGATCTAAGACTTGAGGATTGCTTCGTCTGCTTAAAGTTTTGCTGGTAGAACTAAAAAAAAGTTTGGCTACAAGACACAAACACCTAGTAAAGCAAAGGAGTAAAAATTGAGGACCAAACAGAAGTAAAAGGCAAAAAGCCCTCAGTGAAAGAATAAATACTGACTGCCTAAGGAGGGTTGATCCAGTAAGCCTCCAGCTTGTAAAGAGAGCAGAAGTGCTCCTTTTGCTCCACAACGTGATGGGGCCAGGATTTTCTACTTTTTCTCCTTACTAAACTTTTGTAGTTGAGAAAGAAAAAGTGGGCTTGTCAAGAATTACACCTTCCAAATGAACCGCTCTCACAGCAAGTGAGTAATCTTGTGGGCAGTAAAGCACTTCTTCATTCCAGCACAGAAACGGTTCACCGATTAGTCAATTCGTCTTCTCAAAACAAAATCAAAGAAGACAAAAGTATTGTAAAAGGACAGCACCAAAATCTGATGCAAAAGCATATGCTGCTATGTAGAGATACTACCATGAGATACACAGTGCCCCCAGAAGTACTGGAAAATTATGCTGTGCTGTAGTAGAGCCTAAAGACCTACAACAGACCCTACAGTGAGATGTGCCTGGGGAGTCATCCTCCCCAGTCTCAAACATTCACAATTTAAATTGACAGGACAGATCAAAGAATGAGAGAAAATAAACCTCTGTAGCAGTAGTGTAACATCTGACTGTCAGGAAGCTCTCAGCAGTTAGCACAGCTGTCTTCTGACCAAATCAACATGTGAAAGTTTGCAGCTACATAACCACGTTTCATCTTGGGATGTCATCTTGCTGACTTCAAATAGTCACATAGATGGAGCTTAGTGACCGCACTGCAGAAAAGGGACTACTTTCTACTGACAGAGTAGGCACCAACCACCATCTCAGAGAGACTTCCAGGCTTGCTGGCTCCAAAATCTGATGCCTTTTGACAAATTGCACATTTTTATGAATTCACAACAAAAACAGTATCAATATCCCCTATTTTATTCTCTCTAGATGTGACTTAGCCACTTGCTAATAAAAGAATAAAGTCTAAAGCTGAAGTCCTTGTTCAGCAGCAGATAGTAGTATCTAGTAGAAGTAAGGACAAGGAAGAGCTAAGTCCAGGACCACCTGGAATTAAGAAACTTAACATTGTGCCCTGGTGATCCCCAGAGATGAGAAAACACCATACAAGTATGTGTGTATGGTTGCTAAAGGAGTCCAAACATATAACAGAGGGAAGCCAATTAAAAAGGTTCTAAATACAGAAGACTTCAACTTCAGTGATTAGTGCTAGGTAATTTGCCTTGTGATAAACAAGCTATTCAAATCAGTAATAGACCTGAGGTAGTTCCACAGCTTGAAATCATTTCTCTGAACTTTATCTGGTATCACAGCAAATGCCGATGTTCATAAACTAAATTTTGCCATGCAGCTCAAAGCTAGTAATCCCAATAAATGCTTGCTTAAAGACACCCACCATGTTCAGACATTACACTGACCACTATACTCACTAAATCAGCATAGGTGCAGTTCAGTTGCTATGTGCAATAGCCAGTGTGTAACTTCTTCTAAGTACTAGAAAATGAAATGAATGGATGCAGGGAAACCCACATTTGATATTTTTTTCTCCCCTAAATCTATGGAAAATAAATTACTTTTTTGGGACTATCCCTATCCAAGGAACAAAACCCATCATCCAACTGTGAAAAATCTCAATTTCATCACTACAGTATTGAGAAGGAGAGGGGAGAAGGAAGAGGAAAAGAGAAGAAAAAAAAAAATGATAGCTGAAAAAAACATAAAAGAAAACCATCAGTGAAAATTGCCCCTGAAACTTTGCAGAATTGTAACGGCTTTCTCTTGCTTAAATTGATTGGTGTAGCAATGTTATAAAATGACTATTAGGATTCATTGTGCACAACAGAAAGTGTGAAATGTCAGCAGACTATACAGCAAAAGTAATGGGTCCTGAACCCCTGTTAGTCAAAAATGATTTTGTTTCAAATTAGAAATTGATTTTTTTTGGACACAAGCCCTTTACAGGCTTCCAACTTTTGTAGCTGTGCCTTGGAAGAGATTAACCTCAGCCACTGTTTGGGTCCAGGCTGATGATACCCTTTTGAAAGTTTCTTCACAGGGACTGCTTTTTAATGTTGGTACGGTCTTAACCAATAACACAAGTTATTTGTTCCTTTGAGAACTGCACCACATTTCTTCTCATTTTGCCATTTTCTTTATTTTTATGCTGACATATACAGCAAACTGGCTGACAAGTTAAGGAAAGAAAAAAAAAAAGCTAGCTCATAATTGAACCAAGGATTATGTTCAAGGCTCAGCAGTGAAACATCCAAGCTGCTTTTGTGCCCAACACATTCTCTTCCTGAGAAAGAAAGCTTTCTCTGCTCCATAAGTGGAGGTACTAAGCTGAGAGCAGGATACATTCTAGCAGTACAGACATCCCTGTGTGGCAAAATATCAGGTTGCAATGGTGGAGCCATTTCTTGGGGAGAAAAAGAATGTGAAGAAGATTGCATTTCAAGAACAAGCTCCACTGCATTTATTTTCTGCTTGCTGGGAAAGGAAAAAGAATTGTTGAAGTAGTTTTTTGAGATTAAAGGGCTATTCTTTTCTCTTTTATCAGGAACACCAACCAAGAAGATCACTTGTTATTTACAAGGTTTTGTATGCTTTTACTTTGAATGTAGCTAGCTTCCGTTGGGTTGTTTTAAGCAACTTGCAATCTTCTCCCTCTAATCTTGCATTTTGCTGATCTGCTCTTGAACACATATACAATTTCTAAATGCCATCAGCACAATCACAGCCCTGCAATACAGTATACTTTCTCTAACCTTTCTTTGACTTGCTGCCTTCCCTCTTGGCCTGCATCAGGAGGACTCGTCTGTCTTCAACATTTGCTCCAAAACCAGCCATCTTCTTCGCCGAACTGCTCCCACCACTGCTCCGTGGTGTTCTGGAGGCTTTGCTCACTGGTGGTGTCCTGGGATCTTCACGTTTTGACACCGGTACACTAGAAAAAAAGAAAGGTGACATAACTACCTAGTACTGACCTCTTTAACACTGCACAAACTCCTTAACACCTCCTCCTCCAGAAGCATAACCACCATGGTGCTGGTTGAGCTTCTGCTCAATCCATTTACAATTTCTGAAGGCAGGATGCCTAAGGATTGAAGGGTTAGGTTACCAACTACTTCAACTTCCGTGGGACTCACCGGTTATCAGCAGCCGGCAGCAGTCTGACAATTCTATTTGGAGTTTTGCAGTATTTGGAATATTCCCAAAAGCATTAGGTCTTGGGTTTTCTGAGTGTTTAGAACAGGACAAGTGGGATGAAGATACAGAGAGAATTTTGCCCAGCACGGTTGAGAAAGGTTGAAAGTAAAAAGTAATAAGAAATGCTTGCTTTGCTAGAAAAAAGGGGAAACAGAGAAGAATCAGATAGATAAGATAAAATTGGAATCGTGGTTTGCAAAAAGGAAGAAGATGACACATAGATTTAAGGAAAAAGAAAGGGATGAAAAACAAAAAGTGGTGAACTAAAAGAATAGAACTAATTCTGAGAAGGATAGCAAATATATGAATGAATTGTAGAGAGAGAACCCGCTATAGCAAGTGCAAAAGCTTAGGTAGAAAGTAAGCAAAGCCAGAAAACAGAACAGACAGCATGTTCCAGGAAGGTCTCCTGCACAAGATTTTAAGCATTCCACAAAGAAAGCCAGGATGCAAATTTGATGACATAGAGTAAGCATGAGTTCGGTCCCTGAAGACAGACACAGTCACAAAACATTTGGGGAAGACAGGTCATTGAGACCATCTTTCTCTAAGTAAAGGCAACAGACTGCTTTCAAATTCTGCTGTGAGGAAAAAGACTACTGCTTTAAACAAGGCTTCCCAACACTTACACATCATTATACCCATGACTCTTATGCAGTTAAAGAAAGCAATTAAAAATATTTTTAAAACCTCTGGATTATCCACAGGAAGGAATACAGTTCATCCCAAGATTATACCACTCTGTTTGCAAGCATGGGACTGACATACAGCTTTCCTAAGTTAGCAGAAGATTATACAAATCTTTTTCCTGTTTAAGTACCAATTTTGCACGGATAACTCAAAGACTGCTACTAAGTTTGCATTATTTGGGATACAGTTTTATAGAGGATGATTCACAAGAATCTTTTACATAAGAGCTTATATTACTGAAGTTAGTGTATATCCAAGGGGAAAAAAA
>JAPSGF010000090.1:1266207-1293134 GCA_035772895.1 Perdix hodgsoniae
AAAAGAAAAAGAAAAAGAAAAAGAAAAAGAAAAAGAAAAAGAAAAAGAAAAAGAAAAAGAAAAAGAAAGCAGATATCCAGTGTTCTCATCAGGAAATGATAGCTAAATTAGAAGTTTCAAATCAACGTGCTGTAAAAGTCACTGTTTAATAGGGTCCACTGCACCTGTTTGACAATTAGTATTTTCCCTGTATTAATAATGTAGAACATTATATAATGGCTCATGACCCATAATAACTGGCTGAAGTGTTGGATAAAACTTCTCCAAATAACCTCCATTTACTTTAGGGTTTCAAGCTGCATGGTGACTTAATAACACTGCAAAGTGTTTTTAAAATTAATGATAGCCTAATTTAGTATCTTATTTGAATTCTATGAAATTATTAATCCACAAATTCCTGCAACCATTAGTACAGTCAGAGGTGGGTTTGGACCCTAATGGCCATTTAAGGAGGCTTAAGGGTGTAACCATTGACCAGATTTCCCTGATCATACAGGACTTAGTACTTCATTTGTCTGATTCTTAATGATTAATAGTTTAAAAATATGAGTGGTGGTCTTGATGAAGAGTGACCCTTGTTGTGTAGAGAAGGAAGCAATTATTCTGCTAGTTCACTACCATACATCTTACATGGTGTGGTCATCTGAAAAATACCAGCTTTTTGGTTTAAATAATGTTATGTCAGAGGGAATTCAAACATAAACACATGCCAAGAGGAAGCTGCAGATGCTGATTTATTAGAAAATAATAAAAGCAAACATATATATATTTATAGCTTACTAAACGAATTAGAACTCAGTTCTTCATGTTTTAATTGAAGAAGGCTGACAATAAAGTTTTGTTCAAGTGAGGATGCAGTCAAAACGTGAAATGACAAACAATCTGAGAAATGTCATTCCAAGGATGAAAAGGGATAATGTAGAGAGAGAGCCAGTAATTTTCATAAGAAAAGAAAAAAAGAAAAGAAAAAAAAAAAGAAGGAAAAAAAGAAAAAAGAAAAAAGAAAAAAAAAAAGTAAGGAAGACAGCTATTTCAAAGAAATGACCAGTAAACTGAACAGGTGATTGGTTAGTGGACTTCCATAGGGCACCATGAATTGTCATAGCATTTTCCAAGACTACACAACAGAGAAGCCTGTCTAAAAGACCTTCCTAACTTACCTAACCTGCGTACTAAGGCAGGAGCTGTAACGTAGCATCATCAGAAAAGAGTTGAGACAGCATTACTGCCTCCTGATGAATACTGAGGCACATCACCAACAAAGGAGATCACACCTTGAACATTTTTCCATTTTGTCTGTGCCTCATATCGCGATATCCCTGCTGAGCGTGAATGGCAAATTTTAAATGTCATTCAGGACCTATTGAATACTGCTAGTATTTGCATTCCTTAAAAAGTAGAAAAACATTAACCTTTTGTTTTATTGAATTAAAATGCCATGGAAATGCTGATGTAGTCTTCAGAGACTGAAATACTTTTACAAAGAAGAATAGCTGTCATTTATTAGACACAAAGAACAATTACTTGATAGGATGCTTTCTGACAAAAAGCAGATTGGTATTCTCATCATAGAAAAGGCATTGTAAAAAAACCCAGCACAGACCTCTGAGACTTGAATAATTTAAAGCTGCATTTGGTGCAATTTGAATTTTTCTTTAGGGAGGCAAAGTTAAATACCTTTAATTTGTTCTAATTATTTCAAATTTGCAAGTTAATTATGGCTGATCATTAAATAACAAAAAGGACTATCGTCTCCATAGAGTTTTACCTCCTACCCTCTGCATTACTTAAGCTAGATTTTAGTATGCATGAATTAACTTTCTAAATAATCACACGGTTTGACTAAATGGCTCAGTAAAATGAGCTCTGATCCTCAGAATAAGCATTAATGGACATTAGAAAGGCTATTGGGACCCATGTTACTTACATTATAAGTATTTTTAATGGGGTCTTATTTACTAATCTTTATGTACTGTTCAAGTTAGGGCACCATATAGATACATTATTCTGCTTTAATAGAGGAAAGTCAGTTCTTCAAGATACTAAAACAAATGTCCATTTAGAGCCAACTAAATTAATTTTTAAATTAATGCAGAAAAACTCTGATAGAATTTAACTTGTTTTAGCTACTCATCTTAATGAATCAATCCAACATAATGGTAGCCTTGGTCTGCAATTTTACAGATCTGTTGAATTGCTAAGCAACTGAAGCAGCTAAGACTTTTGCCACAGAGTAGCATTCACCATCAGTATGTGTACACCCAAGAGAATATTTCTTCCCTACTCTTTATCTTGTGATCATCTGACAGGTTCCCATTCATCGAATTTGGATTCTCACCTTTCACTGAACTCTGATCTTTCTATGCATTTTTCAGTACAGATCAGTGGTATCCAGAGAACACAACTATGTTATAACTAGTCAGGAAACCAAAATGTAAGACAATTCATGCCTCCAGTATATGCGTTCAACAGATGGCTGCCTTAATGGTACTGTGCTGCTCCCTGTTGAGACAAGGGCTTGACAGTTTAACCATTATCATACTAACAGATTGCTGTGATAAGACAGCTCCAGAAGTAAATATGTTGGGATATTATTTTCCCGTTTGCAATTTCTGTTTTAAAAATAAAATAATTAACAGTTCATGTGTGCAGTCTGCTTCAATTATATCAGGCCAAGAATGCATAACACTTAATGATGCAAAACTGGTGACAAGTAGACAAATCCAAGCAATACATTTTTGTAGCTGGAACCTGTATTGCCATTTCAGGTGCAGTTGGATAAGTAGCCTGAAAATTACTTTTTCCTCCCTACCCAATCCCTTTGATTGAGAGAATTTCCAGCCAAATCAGCTTCCTAAGTCAGCTCAGCATAGAACAACAGTGTCAAAACTGCTGGGACAAAGAAGGTGACAGTTCATTTTGGGTCTAGATTTAGATCAGTTTAAATCAAGTTATCAGAGCACAGCTTTGAAAGCCACCAGTTCCAAAGCGGGGCTTTTGGGCAAGCTGGTTGTCTTCATGGCAGTTAAAAAATATTTTTGGGGAGAAAAGTAGGTCTGTAGAGTTTAGATGACTGGGCCTTAGAAGAAACATCAGTGGTCTTCTGTCCAATCACAACTTATTCACTCATGTCAAATGTGCCGTGTAACTCTACACCACGTAGGCTCCAACTTCCAGAACATCCAAGTGCCTCATATTTCTGAAGTGCTTTGTTGTTGTTCTTGCCTTGATGACGTCCAGTAGGGCGGGATGGGATTACCCTCATTCACAAAGCAAAGAAGGCAAGAAAGAGATGTGGTAAGGAAGACAGGACCCTGGACGGTAACCGGGTCTGCAGAGGAAGAAGAGAACTGGAGACAACTTTCAAACGCTAAGAAAATTAGGCACCTGAAATTAGTGTCTTAATTAGTGAAATTAAGCAGATATATACTCTGTGTATCTTCCTAAAGCTAGCCATAAGGAAAACCCTGACAAGAGGTAGAACTTAAGGTCCTCGTTAGAGCATCTCCATCTGCAACATGAAATCCTCTTCTGCGGGAATATCCTGCTCCTTTTTTGGAGCAGAAACACGTCATGATGTAAAAGCCAAAGCAGCATGTGGGAGAAAGGTGGGAGATGGGCTGTTCACTAGTGATCTGTGTGAGGCGAGTAGAACTGGAAGAGAGTTTACAGTGTTGCAGGTGAGGAGAAGCACAGCAGAAGCTTCAGGCCAGTCTCTCATCACTGAATGTCATCACCCTTGCATTCCTCGTGACAAAAGCAATCTGTTTATGTCAGTAGATCAACAGCCTTCAAAACATACCGCTAAAAATCTAAAGCCTACTCCATACTGAAACCACCAAGTGCTTGAAAAAAAATCAAAGCTTAACATTTTCTCCTCCTTTCCTTTAAAAAGAAGGAAAATATCCTGTTCTAATAGAGATCTTGAAGACCATATTCAAGCCTAGAGTGAGATTTCATGGCCCAATTATGAAACCTGGCATTTTGAGGCTTATGTTAGATGTATCAGCATGTTAATGACACTGCTGGGATCCACTGCATGTTAATAAGAAACAGCTGCTTTCCTTTCTGGAGAGCATGTTCATTTGTACTTTGGATATCTTCAAGACAGAGTCCAACTCCTTTCTTAAGAATTTCTCAAGGTAAAAAGCAGAACTCAGAGACAAATAGGGGAACAGCTCAGTAGATAAGGACAATTCTGTAACTGAAATATAAATATTTTCAAACCTGTCAGTAACTGAAGACTTTTTTGTCATGGAAAAAGCACAGTGAGTGCCTACAATCTACATGCTGTTATGCACACAATGTTGCTGTGGAGTGATCCAAACCTTACAGTCCTCTTCAGATTCAGCGTCCCTGAATCCAATAACATATTTGGAAGTTTGCAACAGGTTTCTGCTGTTTCTTTCTGTCAAACCATCTGTCTTGAACCTATGGATTTGGTTTACATTTCTCCTCATCTTGGAGGAGTCATATGGCCAAGAATTTTAAAAATTTTCTCATATAAAAGCTCTACCAGGCTAATGTAATCCACAGCACAGCTTCTCCAGACCATTCTTTCAGAAACCAGTTTCTTCCCAGCTCTTTCAGTGACTGTTACTCAGTCATTTAATTCTGCTAGCAAGAATTGAGGCTGCATATGCTCTTAATTATCAATGACCTATTAGATCATTCCAGCCATAGGTGAAAGCCTGGCCTCACTGAATCAATCAGAATACTGCCCTTATCTTCAATGAAGTCGGGATTTTGCTTAATATACACAGTGAAGGTCTGTTTGTAGGAAGTACCAAGCTAAATTCCTCCTAAAATTATATTCATGCCTTTCCTTTGAAGATCTGTCCTCATTCTGCTTGAAGTTAGCTTATGCTCCAACTTCCCACCAGCACCCTTCCTACACTACTACTACAGTTTCGCTAATAAACATTGAAATGAGCTCTGATTACTTTCTCTCTTAATCTCTGAATTCACAGAAAATTTGAACATAAAAGTTTTCAGGCAATTATAGGGGAATGCCCACAAAAAGCAGGCTAGCAAAGCTTAACAGGACAAAATGCTGTGATTTTGTGTTTGGCCTTCCTTATAGAGCAGAGTAGAGCAGCTGTCGTTCCAGCAAGCAGTGCTGTCAGACTTCACAAAAGAAAGTCATGTAAATGTCAAGTCATAGGTATAAAAACAATCCTTCAAAACAGCGTCTGTATATATCTGAAAAGCCTGCCTAGCTGTCACCAGTGAAAGTACCATAAGGAATGATGCAAAAGCCTGTTTAGGACAAATAAAGTTTCTGAATTGAGTCCAAACTTCTCCAGGAGATCAAACTGCATAACTGTCTCCTTCAGTAGGAGGATCACAGGCTCTTCAGAGTGCCTTAACCAGAATTACTATCATTTGGCTGAGAGCTAACTCATTCACAAGGTAGCCATCAAAAAGCAAAATGCAACCCATCTCCTGAACAAACACCCCTGAAATTAGAGTGCAGTTTGGTTGTGACAAAGGCACAGATGAACACTGCATTGTCCCTTCTGAACTTCGCTCACCCGCAAAAGAGTTTTTACAGTCAATGGACTGCATTGCATAACAGACTGGAATCACAGAATCATGAAATTGAATCGGAAGGGACCCTTAAAGGCCATCTTGTCCAACTCTCCTGTAATGTACAGAGACAACTACAGCTAGATCAGGTTGCTCGGGGCTGCTGCAGGACTTGGGTTGAGTATGTCAGCAACCACCTGCTCAGTCCAAGAGTCCTTGTGTTTCCTTCACTGATTTTACTTATCTCCTCCATATAAGTTCCTGACAAGCTAGTAGGTGGTGACAACAGGACTTACGATAAATAAGCAGCAATTGCCCCTTTTCTGCCCATGCATCACATCACAGAGTGACCATTTGCTGAAGACAAGTGACAATACAGCAAAGGAAGGAAACTCTAGGAGCTGGAAAGCAGGCACTCAGAAGCTTTCCAAAGTGTTCTACTAACAAGACATTTTGAAGAGGTGCCTAATTAGACCAACAAATATTTAAGATTGCACTCTTGTGTACAGGCATTACAAAGAGCTATGCATACACACAAAATCTGTCCTCTTATTCTAATCATCTTTACCTGTGTTGCATGATGATTAAATCAAGTATTTTAAGCACAGATTGCTATTGGTATTTAGGATTATATAGCTTTTTTACTGAAGCAGTTTTACAAATCTTGGGACCAGCAAATCAGTTGTCTGAAGGCTCTAATGCTGCTCTTACTCCAAAAAGCCACCAGAGGCTCAGTGTTGGGGCACAAGCTCAGCCTGGGTACAAGGCACAGCCCTATCTCTACTTTCATACTGGCTCTTCCCAACCAAACATAAAAGACTTTTTCCTTATATCTGTCCTAAATCTACTTGCTTTACGCTTGAAACCATCTCCCCTTGTTCTGTCACCACAGACCCTGCTAAAGACTCTGTCCCCTTCTGGTTTGGGTGGTTGAGTCCCCAACAGGATGAGTGCTTGCAACTGCAGTGCCTCCTGTAGCTGGAGGTAGAAAGCCTCATCAATAGGCTCTGCCTGAGAGTGGCCTGCAGAAGGCACTGATCACAACGCTCCCTTTGCTGCCTTGGTCCCAAACTGTCACCCACAGGCTTTTGACTTGCTCTTAACTATTCTTTAGGAACAGCTCTTCATATTTTATTCCTTTCCTGATGTAGATAGCAACAGCCCTTCCCCTCATTCCTCACCTGTCCCTTCTGAACAGCTTGTAGCCATCAAAAGCCACATTCTGGCCACGGGAATTATCCCACCAGGTTTCAGTGACAGCAATTAGGTCATGGTTTTCTAGTAGCACGGTAGCTTTCAGCTCCTTCTGTTTGTGTCTCAAGCTGCATGCATTGGTGTAGAGGCATTTCAGCTGGGCAGCTGGTTCTGTCACCTCCTTAAAGGTTAATTCCTTAATTCCTTTTAAGTATTTTCCTTGATTTTCCCCACTGACTTTTACTGCCTCAGCAGCCACTGCCCTACTAGCCACTGTCTCATCACAGGATTTCGTACATGCTGCAGTGTTGACAGCACCTCTGGAGGCATAGGGTCCCTGCTAGCACCTTGTCCCTCTAATCTAGTTATGCCATCATGCACCTTATCATGGGAAGGCTCACAATCTCCCCCATCCCCCATAAGACCTAACTTAAAGCCCTCCCAATGAGTCCCGCTCATACTTTTTAACATGGTGCCCCAAATGTTCTCATACAAGGATCTTTTAAAATGGTGTCATATGCTATCCCATCTCTGTTGGAAACACCCCTCCTGATCCATCTTTGCACTTCACTGGCCATTTTTTTGTGATTAAATCACATCTGTAGGACATAGTCATTCTATGATTAAGTAGTATATTAATGATTTACTACTACACTGGTACTCATCTATATTATATTGCTTACTAAAATGAAAACACTGAGATTGTTTATTGATTTGCTCTAAAAAAAAAAAAAACTAAAAAAAAAAAAAAAAGCCCTTATAGCTCAAAGAGAAGTAAATAGAGAAATTATACTTTGGAGTTTCCTCAGACAAGTGAGTTACCATACCCAACAGATGTAGATTGGACCAAGCAGCTCTTGGTAAAGATTTAAAAAAATCACTTCTGGCCACTTACACTGCTTTGAATCCACATAAGTTACTTATTTCTCAGATTGCACTTGATAGTGATATAAAAGTCAGCTACCTACTGCAAGCACATTACAGACCAAGATGCTTACCTGATGGCATACAGCTCTAAGAACCATGACCTGAGCCCCATGAAAACAAACAAGCACACACTGAAAATTTCCTTTTAACGCAAGGATTTTATGTGAATGTGACAGCACCACTGAACACTGACTCAACCACGGTGTTTATTGAGCAGATTTAACACTTTTTATGTGTTTGCATATTCAGGAAATAAACAGACATAACTAAATTTAAACAAGACAGAAATCACTGCTTCTCCAAGAGGTGAATAGCTCTTTTAAAATCATACAATAAGATGCACACTCAGATGTCTAAAATCCAGAGGAAAAGACATTGGCAAGACCTTGTGGGCTCTGTACTTTTGTTAGGTCAGATACCAACGTCTCCTGTCATCATACAGCTTCCACTGGCAAATAAAACCTAGCTTATATTTTACCGATCGAAGATCAAGAAACAAATTTAACTTAGCTTTTGTAGGCCTGCCTCTGTAAAAGTTTGTCAGAATCTCTTTGGAAATGTCTGTCCAGAGTTGCTGCCATCAATATCACTCTGACACTGTGAGGTGTGTTTTCAGAGGCTTACATCTATTTGTGCTGCCTGGCCATCTCAGCCCCACTGCATCTAAAGACGGTGTATAAATTTAGCCTTTCTCTCAGAGACATTACTTTCTCAGAAAGGAAGCAAGACATAGATGCAGATTAAAGGAGCACAAAGTTAAAAAGAAAAAAAGGATTAACGAGGCATCGATCAAATAGAAGGGCATGTAGTTACATAAAGAGACAAAGCCTGACATTATTGACAGACAACTAAAGATACCTCAATATTGTTTTGTTTTAAACTTGCATGTTCCAGAAGCAATACATAAGCTTTTCTATTCTCAAAGGTGATAATATATCACTTCAGTTAAATTATAATACTTCCCTCCCTAGGTCAGTGCTGAGATATTTTGAGTATGACTTAAATTTTATGTGGATTTGCTGAACAGAGACCATCCTTATAAGTGAAAAGAGATTATTTAGTTTGAAACTCATAGTAAACTCTGAAAAGAGAGTTTGAAGTTGCAAGACAGAAAAGATCACAGAATGGCCTGGGTTGAAGGGACCTCGAGGATCATGGATCTCCAACCTCCCTGCTACAGGCAGGGTCATCAACCTCCCCATTTAATACCAGCCCAGGCTGCCCAGGGCGCCATCCAACCTGGCCTTGAACACTTCCAGGGACGGGGTATCCACAGCCTCTCTGGGCAGCCTGTTCCAGCACCTCACCACTCTCTCTGTAAAGAACTTCCCCCTGACATCCAACCTAAATCTCCCCTCCTTCACCTTTTCCCCTTTTCAACTCCCTTCAAACTTCCCCTTTTGAACTCCCTCAACATTTCCCCTTGTCCTGCTATTATTTACCCTCTCAAAGAGTTGACTCCACTCCATTTCACTTCCCTATAGGCACTAAAGGGCTGGAGTGAGGTCACCCCACAGCCTTCTTTTCTCCAAGCTGAACAAGGCCAGCTCCCTCAGCCTGTCTTCATAGGGCAGGTGCTCCAGTCCCCCGATCATCTTTGTGGCTCTCCTCTGGACCCTCTCCAACAGCTCCCTGTCTTTCCTGTACTGGGGGCTCCTGACCTGGACACAGTACTCCAGATGGGGCCTCACAGGGGCAGAGTAGAGAGGGACCATCACCTCCCTGTCTCTTCTGGCCACCCCTCTTCTGATGGAGCCCAGGATACCATTTGCCTTCTGAGGTGCAGGAGCACACTGCTGGCTCACGTTAAACTTTTATCCATCAGGACCACCTAGTCCTTCTCTGCAGGGCTGCTCTCAAGGACCGCTCCTTCCAGTCTGTATAAATGCCTGAGATTCCTCCAGCCCAAGTGCAAAACCTTGCACTTTGCTGTGTTGAACCTCATCAGGTTCACCCAGGCCCACCTTTCAAGTCTGTTGAGGTCCCTCTCAATGGCATCCCTTTCTTTCACCATGTGAACCGCACTATTCAGCTTGGTGTCATCAGCAAACTTGCTGAGGGTGCACTCAATTCCGTCGTCGATGTCACTGATAAAGATGTTGAAGAGTACCGGTCCCAAGATGTCAGAACAGACAGATGGAGGCAGGAACCACACAATGCAATTCAATGGGTCCAAAAGCCAGAAGAAATTAGGCAGTGTGGAAGGACTGCATGGTCAAAAGTTTATGCACTGAACAAGAAAATGTTGAGTTTCTCTTAACTGAAAGAGTAAAGACGAGGAGATGGGAAAGAAAATAAAAAATAAGTGGCAGTGTGACTTTCTGCAGAGCCCTGTGGACTGATACTGTGGACAACTGGTCTTTGAGGGAGGGTATCAGAGTAGTGACAGTGAGAAGATCTGAATACGCAGCAGAGATGCTGATTTGGATAATTTATTTTGAAGGGAGGATGTGAATACAGAGCAGCCAAAGAAGATTTTACAGTAGTCAAGGTGCAGGACGAAGGGCTATATGGTGTTCTAAATGCTGACACACAACTAGTATGTTTTTTGCTGCAAAGAAGAAAGCTGCTGCAATCGTTGTCAGCAGCTCCGATGCGTATGGGAAGGAGAATGACCCTGAGGTTACAAGTCTGAGTGACAGAGAGGATGCACCGTTATCAAAATCAGAAGTGAAGAGAGATTCTGAAGAAAAAAGTAAGGAGTTCTGTTTTGGCCAGATTAGGAATGATCTGAAGGCAAAACAACCAGGATTATGTGTCAGGGAGGCAGTCAGATATGCAAGACTAGACAGAACAGAGCAGAGGGTTTAAGAGTTATTGGCAGAGAGATGATAGCCAAATCCGTGTAACTGGATGTTGTCATCTGGGGATACGGGTACAGAAATCTCCAGGCAAATCAAGGAATGACTAAATCCCTTCCCTGCCACCTCACAGAAGTTCATACCTAGATCCAAAAGAAATTATCTAAAACGGTGCTGCAAAAACATGCACTAAAAAACCAGTCTCTCCATAAAATCTAAAGATCATACTGTTTCTAAAATTAGGGCAACCGCTAAATGAAAGTTAACCCGAACAATAACTTTAGCTAAACTTCAGGTCACATGCATTTAATATAATGAGATGAAGAATATGAAAAGGCCATTCATAATGGAATTCATCGAGTTAGGAATGCCATGCTTAGCTGCCTTATAACATATAATTAATGATCCTATAAAAATCCAGCAGTACGAACTCTCCTGGCTGCCCACAGCACTGTTCTTTTTGCTGGGTAGGGCGAAGCAAGCATCTGCTTCCACAAATACTGCCCTTTGAGAAGCTGAAAAGCTTTTTTCCTTTGCTCCATCAGGGACCACATTGCCATTTCCACGACACGCTGAGCTTTGAACCGTTACCCAAATCAGAGTCTAGCATTTGGCAACCCAGTACACATCTGTCATGATAGACTGGTTGTTGGTGAAATGTTAAAGAAAAAGTCATTAACTCTTTTCCATTGCTCCTAATACCCCACCTTCCTCTAGATCATTTATAATCCCCACTAAACCCATCCTCTGTTTATAGTCTTTTAACACAACAGAGGAATATGTGCTGTCTGGAGATCTGCCTTGTTTTATACCACTCCCAACCATTTGCTACAACAAAAGATGTTCTCTCTCCATCAAAAGGCCGGATCCCTCCTGAAGCCTTGATGCTCAGATTCAAGGTTAAAGGATTAAGGCCTGAAGCATTGAGTACCAGAGGAAAGGAAGCCAAATATCAAAAGAAACACAAAAATCAATCCACTTCACCGCAGGAGCAGCGTGAAGAACAAATCAGCCGAGCTGAATCTAAAGTTTTCTCTGCGTGGCTCTCAAAAATTAGCACTGTTACAAACATAATGGGTACTTCTGCAAAGCCTCAGCACCTACGCAATGCTGCAGAGTTCAGCTCAACCATCAGCATGGTCCAGAAAGTTTTATGTCAGAGTAATTCAGCTGCAAAAACACCAAGTCCACTTCAGAGAAGACAAGAGCTAGAGAGGAGCGCAAGCACACGTGCCGTTATCTTTATATGTAGTCTGCATATCTGCAAGTGACAGAAACTAATATTTACTAGAGTTTGCCTTTTGCTTCAATTCTCTGAGTGCTGAAGCACAGCCAAGGTCACCATAGGGGTGGTTTAGCTTAGTGCAGCTGCAATCACGACCAGAACAGCACGGTACAGAGGATTTCTTGCTTAACTTTGTCATACCAATAGCTTTTGTTCTTAGTCCTGCTCCATCAGTTCTGATATAAGCCTTTAAATGAAGAGAAAGTTGTTCAGGTGGGTTTAAAATCTCCTAATTTAAAACTACACTCCAGAACATTTTGCTCCGCAAGATTTTTCTTAACTTTTCCAACTCACAAATTTCTGGGACATATGAATATATACATTAACATATGAATATATAGAATAAACATAATTTTCTCTTCATCCAAGACTACACTTAAAAATAAAGAGTAACTAAATGGTATGTCTGAAAAGGCAATCTACTCCACTCTATAAAAATAGGTTTCAGATTTTCAAAATTCAGTTCAGGCAGTAAACTAACACTGTGTACATTTTCCTGTAAAGGAGGCATCTGCAAATGACTTGCAAAAATGCCTCTCACTGTCTGCAAGTGTTGGCAAGGAACAAACTCCTTCAGGAGATACATGAATTTTAAATATTTTAACCTAAAGAGAAGGAAAATATCCTAGCATTTTCAGTTCTGATACGTGATATTACAGAACCATGCCCACCCAGAAGACTGGCAGAAAATGTAAGAGTTGTGAACACATCAATGTAGTCAAGTCTTAGTAAGCTTGTTTTCACTGACTGCCATCCCATCCTAGGACATATTTGTAACACCAGAGTTCCCATGCTTTTTGAAGACCTCAGCTACAGGTTAGCTCCACCTACCTAAGAAAACTACAAGGGCTGCCCCAAAAGTAATGCCTCCTATGTCATTATGTTGGCGTGTGATGTCAGAGGCAGGTGTTGGTAGCGTGGCAGAATGTTATTATTGAAGCATGCAGGCTCTTGTTTATTGCAGATGAAAATGCAGAGCTAATGGTGGTGACTATGTTGAAAAAAACAGTGTTTCGTAGCTGAGAATTTTCTCTATCAAATAGTGTTATTGTGCACTTTGTTGTAGTTTCCACAGAACTAAGTAGGAGGCATTCCTTTTGGACCAATCTACTTAAAATAGTAGTTCCCACTTACATATTATGCCACAGGCTTGTGCTGATGGTTACTGTGGACTGTAACAGTAAGGACATAATATGTGTGCAGTATATGTAATCATGAAAACAGAAACAGCATCATTCAGGTAAATGTGAGACAGCTTCAACCTACTGTCACAGTTCAGAGTAAAGCTGAACACTAGATTAGTGAAGCAACCAGGTCAGAGGAAATGAGCTCCTCACTCTCCAGTTCAATAAAGACCACTAAATGCCTGAAAAGTATATACAAATATAGTCATGCACATAGATATATATATAAGAACTCCCTTCGTTATCAATAAGCTTTTTATCATTGCATCAGAACAAAAGCCTTCATTTTGAACAATAAAGCCTACTGTCTTCAGAGTCTGTATAAAGCACTAAAGAAGCAAAAATGTACATCCAGCTCTGAATACATAATTCTGTTATGGCAGCATTGACTCCAGCAGACATCAGTTGGAGAAATGCTCATCCTATATATGACCAGGCAATTCCACCAGAGAAGGAGGAATTCATATCCACAATAATTCAGCATTTGCACTACTGGCAGATTGGTATGCGCCTTCTCTACTGGCCAAGCACATGTTTGGTCTGCAAATATCCTACCTAAAAATGATACAAACTTCAATATAAAACAATCTGGAACAAGAAGGTAACTAAGGTATTAAAAAGAGTGCTAACAAGTGAGGAAGCAGTTTCCAGACACATAGACTTTATTGGCCATTTGCAAGCACAGTTGATTTCAGTCCGATTTAATGCACCATTCTGTTGAAGCTGTAAAGAGATTTTAAAAAAATATATATATCCAACAAATTGCATTCAACACATACATAAATGTTGGCTGAATACTACTTAGTTGCACCCCAAGAGGCGAAAGATGATCAGAGATGAGCTGAAGGAAGCTCTTGGCCAACAACCATTTCTGGCACTGAGGACAGTTCCTCCTCCAGAGTTCCCAGGAGGTGATGGACACCATCATGAAGAACTGGCAAGAAACTCCGAATATGAAACAAAAAGAACACTCATTTTGCCACTGTAAGCACCAGTTCCCTTCAGCAACTGGAGTAATGGGGACAACACAAGTCAGGTCAGAGGTGGCAGAGCCCCGCGGCTCTGTTTACTTTTTATTTCATTTTTAAACGTGTTGGGGGAGGATAGTGCAAAAAAAACATCATATGCCTGTAACAGCAGGGGGAGCTGTGAGTCTGCGTTCCCCTGTATTTATCTTTCTTTGCATTGACTGGACAAAAACACAGAAATATGCTTGTACAGCACCACAGAAAGATGCTTGTATGTCTAACAAGCTGAAATAAATAAATAGATAGATAGATAGATAGATAGATAGATAGATAGATAGATAGATAGATAGATAAAAAGAGTACACAACAAAGCACTAAACAAGGAGCAAAAGATAATTGTCACCTTCTCTCACAAGATAATAAAAATAGTTACACCATAAACATAAAAATAAAAATCTTCTAAAAGACCCTTGACAGCATTCCTTCCTGGAACTATCACCATAGCAATGAGCATTCAAATAGAGGGGAAGCACTACTGAATTCCATGTTTGATATTTTCAACTAACTAAAAATATAAGCTGGAGAAAATCCACACGGGTGATAAAGAACGAAGCATGCAGACATAAAAAGACTTCAATGAAATTAAAGGTGGCAAATTACACCTGCAAACCTTTAATACTCGGGGAAAGAAATCCTCTAACCAGGTAGTATACATTGAAAGAGTGCCTGCAGATAACCGTAAACCCCTCCGATAGCTGCTGCATCCAACAGTTCCTATTTAAAACGCTTTGCACAGGTCAGCGCTGAGGTGCAGAGGCAGCATTGTGTGAAATCCGAGGAACGGACGCACGTTAGAGAGAAGGCAGTCAGAGCTGTACCAGCAGAGCCATACAGGAAGCCTAAGAATTGGATAAGCAGGAAGCATTGTTAATGGAGATTTAGGCACACAGCACAAGTCTGGTGAGGGGTACTTGCAAGGCAGCAAACCGTATCTTCTCGAGTTTGTGTTGTTGAATAGGCCTTATTTGCACAGTGCTCTGATCCAAAGTTGAGAATAAATAAAGGAGAGAAGAGCAGCTTGTTTTAAAATTCCTCTCCCAGATGCAGGCATCAGGAGCACACACAAAAGCAGGTGCTGGGGGTATTGATCATACTGAATACGTGTGGAGTGGGTACTTGAGCATGTACCAAGCATCTGCGCCTGGGAGATGGAAAGTGCTTTGTAAAAGGCTGTTTTACGCTAAACAAATGCATCAGGTGATGTTTTTACTTTGAATTTTTTAAAGCATCTTGCACACCGGTGCAAAAAGAAATTACAGAGAATCAGACAACTTGCCATTAATTGTAAATGTTACTATCTCCTCAGCTGAAAATTAGCTGTGGACTCACTTAGGAGCACTCTTCTGAAAACCATTCTCAATAAAGCCTGCTCTGATTGCTGCGCCTATCTGCATCTGAAGACTCTTCAGGTCCCAGGCACAGGCCCAGCTGTAGGGAAGGCAAAGGGACAGACACAATTCTTCCCAACAGCTCCTCAGAAATCACAGCATAGAAAAAATGCAGCACTGAAAATTCATATTGAGACGGTCCAAAAAGAGGGAGAAGGACAACACTTGCTGACTTTGGCAATTAATGAAGAAAACATAATGGGACAACTGGCAGAGAAAATGGGAATTTGGCTATAGTTTGTAGTACTCCTTGAGGTGGAAGTTTTCCTTTTCACAGATGCACCGTAACCAAAAACTGCAACAGAAATCAAACTCTGCACTGTACTAGCTCCTGAAATCTTTTTTGCTTTTTTCAAGCAGGGAAAAAATTAATCCCTACAGGAGATGACAAGACGCCTTTTAAAGTACATATCTCATTTCTGACTACAATTACCTTTCAATAGCCTGGCACAGCTGCATGCTCCTATTTGCTTTTTGTTTTTCATTAAGGGCTCCTCTAGTATTTGTACCCATCCTATAGCATTTATGCCTGGCAGTGATGCACATTCCCTTGCTTACAACCCTTCCCACAGATAGCAGAGAATAAATTGCAATTAAATTTTCGTAATTGTAGATAATTACCTCAAAATGAGCTGTTAATTATAAAAAAAAACTATGTTTTTCAGTTCTTGATTATATTATTTCTTTTACATCTAAACTCCAATATCTCACTTCAGCAGCTTTAGTATTTTAAGGGACTTTCTCTCCTTCCTTTCAAGTATCAGGAGATTTTTAAACTAAGTTTTGCTTATTTTAAGAGTGAAATCAAGTTTCATGCTGTGAGGTTTGCTAGAGGAGCATTGTGTATAAGCTGGAAGTCAGGGAGGGTTTGTATTCCATTATAGTTCTGATAGTATTTGCTATAAAAATGAACCATTTGGCATACCAATTAAAAAAAAGGAAAAATAAGAAGAGACTGTTGAAAAACAAAGAGCACATTCCTACCATCTCTGACTCTTCTCTTAGCCCTAGTTACACATTTGCACACGCACCCTCTATAGTGAAGAAAACATCACTTACATATTCAAATGCATAAAAAAGACGAATGAACTTGTCTTTGTCAGCTTCCTTCAGCCTAACATTAGATTAAATTATTTAGAGAGCATTCATCTGGTAACCTTTGCAAAACCAAAGATGGCATATAAGAAGAAAAACTTCCAAGTATTATGCTGCCAAACTTTGGAACCAGCTGGCATGTCATCCGAAGACTGCACGAACACATTAACCTTGAAAAATTACTGTAAATTAAACCAGGGGACTGAAGAGAGGGAGCTTTCTGAAATCTGGAACACTCATTCTGTAAACATTACAGGTTTTTCTCATTTTATGTGCTAGGCTATGTAGATTTTTGCATTTGTTGGTAATCTGTTGCCAAGAAGCCTTGCAGATGTTTTAGGTTACATCTTTCCTTCAGTGGTTTTATGCTACTGCATATTAATATCATGACTATATATCTTTTCTTAAGATGATCACACTTTGATCACTTCAGTCTGTATGAAAACAAAACAAAAAGCATCAAAATACAATGAGGGATATGTCAGTAACTCATATCAACAAAACATCTGCTTTAGCAACGAAGCGTTCCAAAGAAATTAGCAACTTCTGTTCTTCTAGGGAAAGAAGCGTTACCTATTGTCTGACTTCCCTTTTCATTGAAGAGGGATCTCAATAAAAAAACATTATCAATTAAGGTTAAAAAAATACAAAAATGAAGTACTGAATCCTTAGATTGTAAATAAATTAACATTTCTTCTCTTACCATCATACCAGAAGTGGACAGAAGGGCTTATTATTTTAAACATTTCTCTTGTTATTAAAGAAGGGGCCTCTCAAGGGCCACTTGCTCCTCTTGTGCACCGAAACAGAAGCTTAGGTCAAAAGAACAGATACAGTTCAAACACAGAACACAATTCTGTTTATTTTTGAGAAAAAAGATTTTTGAGAAAAAAGTTTTGAAGTCCACAGTTCTAATTTGTTGTTTTTCTAATAGGCCTGACCCTTCTCCCAGCGGAAGCAGGAAATACAGCTGGACAGAACATGAAAAAAATACAATCATATGTTCATTAAAGTTTTAAATAGTCTGCAGAATGGAGATAAAAGGCTAAATATTAGCTTAACTCTACTTCAAGTTATTTTAGCTGTAGTTAGCACTGATTATGCTGAGGTACAACACAGTATTGTTTTAAAAACAAGCAACTATCACCAGTGGTAACATATCATTTCTATCTCAGAGGTAAATAAAGTCTGATGTACTTTTTACATCAGGTCCAAATCAAAATTAAACAGATGTTCTAATTTGAATTGAAAAATACGAAATAAAACCTAGAGCAGAGAAAGAAATCTAGTATCTTATGAAAACTTCAAGTTGCTATGGGCTGGGTTATTGTTCTTAAGGTGGGATGCACATAGTCTGAGACTGCTAGAGAGATCAACCCCAAAACTGTGGGTAATAATTATTCAATATTTACCCCATAAAATTCATCGGCCAAGGAATTATTTGTTCCTGGGGAAATATTTGTTCCTGGGGAAAAAAAGTTCTTAATCTGAAACAAACACACAAACAGATACACTTGGCAGCCAATCCTACAATGTCAAGAAGATGCACTGGCACTCTGAAGTACTTAGAAGTTAAGAAAAAAAATTACCGTAGCCCCATGCTGTTGCCGTTCATCATCAGAGCAAGTTCTCCAGGTGTTTCATCAGTGAGCGTATCTCCTGAACCTGACACATGGCCTCCAAACCTGAAAAAAGCAGAAGCAGCTGTATATGCAGCTCGTCCTATCACCAGAACAGAAATTCACCACAAATAGGGTCAGTTTTGTGTCTACAAGCAAAGCACTTGATCATGTTTAATGGAGATTTCAAAACTCTTTTCATGCTTTCAAATGTACTTTTTGTTTTGTAAGGCTGACTGATGCATGGTAACTCTCCTTCCATAGATTTCCATAGGGAAAAAGGTTAGAAAACTTTCATTTACTGCTTTCAAACTATCTGCCTCCTTGAGAAAATGGTCACAGTGTCCCATAACAAACATTCCTTGGCTAAGAATACAGCTTCATCTACACCCAAGCTCAAAGGCACGTAAGTTGCTCAAAACATAGACTGTTTTCGGTGGCTGTGTGTTCTGAAACTATGTGTATAGAGACAATCCTCAATTTTTAATACATTAGCCCACTTTTTCTTTCCAGTGAAGACTGAAAAAAGTCAGTAATAGATGCATTTTTTCCTCTTAAATAAAATCGTTTCCAGGATTTACCCAGATTTATCCACATAACCAAGAAAGAATATAACTTGTGAAACTTTTATATATTTGGGGGTGGTTGACTTCGGTAGAATCATAGAATCACCAAGTTTGGAAAGGGCTGCCAAGATCATCCAGTCCATCTGCTACCAATATTTCTCCACTAAACCATGTCCCTTCATACAACGTAAAAGCAGACTTGGACATCCCCAGGGACAGTGACTCCACCACATCCCTGGGCAGCCCATTCCAGAGCCTGACCACTCTTCCAGAGAAGAAATTTTTCCCAGCATCCAACCTGAATCTCCCCTGGTACAACTTTGGGCCATCAAAGTAGATGTTACTGATCTGCCACTTTCCCTGTCAACCCACCATTTTTGATAGCTGAGCAACTGCTTCACATCCAGAGAAAATGTGGGAAATAAAGATGCAGTTATGATGCACTGTTGTCAAAAAAAGGATCGATTCATACTTTTCATAAGAGGAGTTAATAGCCAATTATTACAAATGGTCAGACCTTTCCTCTGTCAATGAATGACAATACTTTCAGCGGCTCAAAATGGATCTTAACCAGCATTCCATCCATGCAGAAGGACAGACAAAAATAAACACAACTTGGAAATGGATTTTCATTGTATATTTTTTAAAGTGCCATGATGTAAGGAGATGTACTAGGTTAGAGTCTCCTGCCAAAGAAGCAAGGGTATTCAAGCTTAGCTAAACAAATCTCTACTGTTTGTGTAGTACATAAAATTACCCTGTTATAAAGTGTAAAAGAATTATACAGCCAGAACTGAAATAGAACTGCAATGCTTATGAGATTTGTCTGTAAATATCAAACATTTCATTCTAAAGAGACTGAGTATTTTTTAAAAGCAAGCACACTGAAGTCTAGTTGCACTTCATATGGTCAAAATGGCAACTGTGCCATTGTGAATACCTTCACCTCTGAATAGATTACAAAAACAGATTTAGTGCTCGGACTGATCATATGACTTTTTTCACAGCATTTTTTCCTTCTATATTTTCCTTAAGTAACTAGATCTGTAAACCACCTTCTCTTTCAGCCAAAAAAAAAAAAGAAAGAAAGAAAGAAAGAAAAGAAAGAAAGAGGCTAAAATAGGCACAATGGTATTAACAAGCACAACATAATAGAGATATTTAAGGTCTAGTTATTTTCCTGGGCAGCTGATGCCTCAAATAAATCTGAAAATTATCTATTAGAAACAAAACTCCAAAAGACTTAGTCTGTATATCCTCCATATTCTACTTGTTTTTCTTCAGAGGTCTGCATGCATAGAATTAAGGTATTTGATGATTAAGAATCCATCTGTTCCTTCTTCTTTTTTTGCCTTAAGTTATAATTCTTTGTTTGTAGCCTCAGCCATTTTCAGCTCACACAATTATGATCTACTTTGATGAAACAGACATTTTAAGGCCTAAATAAACATACTCTTTTCAGTGTAAGACAGGGCCCAAGAAGTCAAACAAAAGATCATCTGAGTTACAGTATTCTCTTTTAGAGTTTGAAAAGTAAACAGAGGGCTGTTATTAAGAAAAGAAAGTGATATGTTCCTCTGTGGTGTTTCTAATGCATGCAAGCAGGAAGTGGGTCAAGTATTACAGACACTTGTGGGATGCTGTCAGCATTTGCCACATTAAAGTAATATTGAAATAAGCCTTCTTGTGAAACCTTCCTATTGTTTTTTCTTAAAGACTGACAGATTTCTCCCATTGCTTTAGCCTCCTATTGCTGAAGTGCTAGCTCACAGTTGAGTTACACCAGCTACTCTAACTTTTTGGTCTGGGGCTTTAACCCAACCCCTTCTTGGTTTAATGATACCAATGAATCAGTTTATCTGTATTGCCAGAGTCCCCATTTAAATTGTCAGGAAGATGTTCTCCCACCTTCTCTAACAGTCACCAGGGCTTTTGAAGCCACATTCCATATTTCTGTGGTTACTGCCCCTTCCTTCTAGTTTTTAATTAGGTCTTGTGCCTCTGTTGCCTCTGTCTTGGCATCCTTGCCTGCAGAAATATCACCAATAGGAAAATGTCCCCGTATCACAGAACTCCCTTCCTTTGCCAGGTGTATCTATTAAATGAATAAAATGGTCTTCATCTTTTCTGTAAGAGATATTTCTTCCAGTCACCACCTAGGAAGGTGCAGTATTTCAAAACTGACCTCTCCAAGTAAAGGAGAGGAATGCCACATCTATGTCATCCGCACACACTGCTCCCTTGCCAAATGTCTATGTTCCTTCAAGTGCCTGCACTAAGATCAAGCTCGCAATTTCTTCTACTACTCTTCTTTTCCTACCCAGTCTCTCAGAACTGCTTTTCTTATGCCTTTCTTTCTACCACATACTGTTTTCCTCTGCTGCTTTCCACAGCTGTCATGCTGTTTCCCAACAGTATATGCTAATATACTCAAAAGTCTCCTCTCCTCTAAATCACCATTACAGAGAAATTGTGCCACAAGTACTGCCTTATCTTATTTTATAAATTCCGTTTTTCCCTTATAACTATTGCTCACATGTTCATTAGAAATTCTAGAATTTATTTTTTTAAATATGAATCTTGAAATCACCTGTTAAAATCCAATTGGGACTGGTGCAGTTGCTGTTGTTTTAGGAGCAGTTTTGCTTCTTGTTTAGCCAACAGATTTTGGAGACGTTCCTTTTCAATTTCCAGCTCCATCTTCTGCAGAAGCAGCTGCTGCCTTCTTTCTTCAGACAACCTTTTAGCTTGCTCTGTTTCTTTAGACCCTGAACCCCCGCTGTCATTCAGCCCAGAAACTCTAGAGAGCCTGGAATAATCACAGCTTTTGTGAGCAGGTCCAGAGAGTCTTCTGGGTACCTGACTGACATGGTGCCTCTTCTGAACGCCAGCTGAGCTCCCTACATGCTTGCAGGCACACCCACGGGTAATTTGTGAAGGGCAAGTGCTTGAAAATTCATTTGCTTTTTGGTCCATCTCCTGAGCTGGTTTTACATGGTGAGGGCTCCTCTGCTTGACTGAGGAAATCATATTGTTGCACTTTCTGTGCAAGCCATTTTCCAAGGGATTTTCTTTCGGACAATCTTGATGGTTGTAAATGACTTCAGTGCCATAATTATGATTATTCCTGCAAGGCTGAGACAATGCTACATGGCTTGGGCTTCCAGTCTTCGATGCTTTACTATTCTTATGCAAAATCTGAGGTCCTGCAACAGCTAAGTATGAACCATCTAGTTCAGAGGGTGGTTGTTGACAGGAGGACTTCTTGCCAGACATCTGAAATAAGAGAAACAATTTCCTCTGAATTAGTAAAAGGTAACTTTACTAATTAATGTCACGATTTAAACATGCTCACTCAGAAATAGACTCACTGCATCCTGCTGATGGACGTACAGCCCACCTTGACAAAATGTTTATCAAAAGACAGACATGGTTCTGCTATCAAATATACATTTCATTCAATCTACACAAGTGTAATAAACATAAAACTACTGCCTGCAGGATGCTCAGCATAAAATGAGTCGCTTCAGAGTATCAAGTAGTTGTGAGCACCTAGGGTTACATAAAATCAACTTGAAGAGTGGCAAAAAACATTAAATGTTAATGTTTGAAAATGTTTAATTTTGAATACCGAGCCAAAAAATCCATTCAGCCACTATAAATACTCTTTGATTGGCCATTACACAGCAGGAGATTTGATGTAAAACATTTCACCTTGCACTGAATGGGATATTACTTATCGCTGGAAATTTGATGAGAGTTTTTGAAATATCTTTACAGAAACACAGATAAAAACTAACTACTTTCTGTAAAAAATGTCTGTACATCAAAAGCTGTCATTTAAATACAAAACATGTTTAAATTCAGCTATAAATGTAAGTGATTTTTCAATTAAGCTGGGCAAGTGATTATATTCTGATAAAACTCTGAAGAAAGCAAGCAACTGTAATTCACATTTGTCAACTCAGTGCAAGCAAATTCTGGTGGTTTTGTTAGACTCATGGATATTATGCAACACACAGCAAAATTCCACTCATATCTCAGAGTATCTTTACACTATGGTTCATCTAGGCAGTTAAGCATTTGAGCTGTTATGCACATCAGAGTGATAGTGAATCAGGCACTCACAACCATTCTATGATTCCATGATTTCTTTTGAATTAATTTCAATAATATACTGAATTTAAAATCTTCCAGCCTTTGCGATTTTTCACAAAGTTTTTTTCTTTTTTTTTCTTTTTTTTCTTTTTTTTAACAGACACCAGGTTTGTTAAAGATAATGAAACCACTTCAGTGAAAGTGCTTCAGCAGTGAAATTCATAATCCACAGATAGTGAGCGAAGTGTTATTTGCATTCTAGCAGTGCTTATAACAGATAGGCATGGTCGACATACACTCAAAGTCAGTCAGCAAGCTCCATGACAGCAGAACTTAGGGATGCAAGTAAGTGTCCAGTGATGATTAGAAAAGAGATACAATCCAAATCTATGCAGTTTTTATATCTATAATTTAAATTCCTTTTTATAAATAAACAAAATACTCTGCTGTTCTTGAAGACAACTGATTACAAGTTTCTGGTATACTTCACAGAATGTAAATTAACATGGATTAGCACCTGAATACTGATATTTTATTATTTCTAGTTTTGTGGATATAAAAATATCCTCTCTGCCAACTGATTGAAAGCCAAGGATGTCATGTTTTGCCCCAAAGGGCCCAGTAAGTTGGAGGCATTTGCATTAATGTCAGTGCTAAATGTCTGAGGAAAGTCTGGTGCTTGGACTGGGTGAAAAGTGCAGGACATTAAAATATTTTAAAGTCAGAGGGGCTGGCAGGGCAAGTGAGCAGAAATGCAACACGCTGCCAAAAAGACGGAGTTTGGTTATTTATTATTTGCATTTTGCCATCTATGTCTGCAGTATTTTCTGGGCCAATAAAGGTTACAAAACTTCTAAGTCTACATTAGGCAATACATAAAGGGATGATCAGCAACAGGAAGAAATACTGCAGAAAAGGGAAAGGGAGAGAATCTTGCAGTTATACTCTGTCTCTCATTTCCCACCTTTTGCTAGCCCAGCAGTTAGGGCAACTACAGAAAAAGAGGTCTGACATGCCTAGTGGCCCAGACCTCTAGGACAGCAGGTGGTAGCAGATCCAAAAGATTTTTTGGAAGATCCTATCAGAAGTGACAGAGTAGGGTAATCTACAGAAAGAATACATCTGACCTTAATCAGACCGTAAGGTAAAAAAGGAGCAAACAATACAAAAATATTTAAAACATGGAATGACAGAATTTCCTTATTCTAGCCATTTGTTTTATTGACTGAAGACACAAGAGAATGTTAAGAAATCTGAGCAAATGGAGATGGTACAAAATAATCACTGGAGCAGATTTAAGAATAAAGGCCCACATCGCAAATTAACTTCATGGCTGAGACTCCATTAGGAGTCCCCGAAGGCCCTAAAAAAGAGGTACCAGTTAGCATTTGTTGACCTTGGCCACCATTAAATCTGCCCTGATGGTCTCAGTAATGGCATTGACATTTAAAGACTTCATAACAAGGCAGAGAAACTTTAATGTTATTTCACAGTTACAATATGTTTGCAGGGGGGGAAATTCTCATTAATGTCATTGAATGCAAGTGGTGGGTTTTTTTTTTCATTCCTTTAGAAGAAGGAGGTCATATTAGGTAGAAGACTGAATTCCAATTTCGCATGCCTTTGAAGGCTACTCAGTACTTTGCAAATTCAAATACTAAAGAAAAATGAACTACTGGGAGCCAGCAACTTTGTAAGTAATATGTGTTTTCTGTTAATGCTTTAATTGAAAACTACAGCTGGATACAGGCTGCAGGGAAAATTGCCTGAATTCTATACTTACAAGGAATCATAAAACCAGAGCACACCAGGACAAATCTGTAAGATGCTGGCCAGGTGAAAGGGAAAAATGAAGGAAAAAAAAAACTGTAAAGACTCATCTACTACCTTGAGTCTAAAGATGCATAAGCATACGGAATTAAGTAATTTTACAAGAAGAGTTTAAGAAAGATATTACCGACGGGATGCGTGGAAACCATGACGGACCATGATGGAACAGCTGTGCTTTCCCCTCTGTGGAGTTCTCCTATGCTTGCTGTATAGTATTTAAAGATACAACTTCCTTTAACTGAGGCTTAAGCAAACAAACAAAAATTCAGACTGCTCCTTGCAGCATAACAGAGTTAATAAGATTTTATAAGACAGGTGTGAAACTCTTGCATGGAAACAAGGAGATATTAAAAAATAGTTCAAATAATCTTTAGAAGGGCTGAAAAGAGAAGACAGGTGGGGAGCTCTAAGAAATCTTCACTGCAATCCCTGTAATTTTTGCTCAGGGATTCAGAGAAAAGCTTAAACAAACATCCAGTTCCTACAAACAGACAAACAGCACACCAGCTTTATGCATGCAGCATTAGCATCTCTGCAAATTCTTAAATGCAGACTGTGAGCTCTGCAGCGTTAGCACATAGCACTGGTAGAGGAGACCTTTAAAAACTGATTCCAGTGCACAGAGTTCTGTATGGCCAAGGCTAGGCTACCAGCAGATCAGCTCTTATGATCTCCACACGAGCAACATCCTGACAGATTTCACAGGCAGGTATGCATGCACAAAACATGTTTGTGCAAATCATTAACTTAGGAAGTCTTGCACTCACTGGACAAAAGCTACAGTCCATCTACATACTGGGAAGAATACAGAGCCATTAAGGTTAACAGGAAAACATTTCTCTAAACTGGATATTCAGCCTTGGGGTTTCTTTAAGTAGGGGAGAAACATGGCAAGGAACATGCAAGTTCAGAACTACTTCACTGTGCAGAACAGAGCTGGGAGCCCAGAGGGAGCCAAGCACAATCAGAAGCAGCAACCTGACAAAAATACAGGGCTTTAAAGGCGCTCCAAGATGAAGGAAGAGTTTCTAAATAGGCAAATGAGAGACTACCATATACAGGGACACCTTAAAGAGAGTCATGGGCATGCATTAGTGACCTAGCTGACACACTCATTAAGGTACGCATCCTAAACCTGGAACTCAGTCAGCAGTACACACTGCTGATGTAGAGGTATCATCTGAATAAAGCTTGGTTTGGGGTTTGCAGATCTATCAGCAGTGTAAGCACTTGCTCCTGTCACTGGAATAAGGAGAATGCATTATAAATATGCTTGGGTGTGTTATCTGGGCAACAGAAAAGCCATTATAAGAACAACTATTTCCAATGATAAGACTATTTGAAATGCATTACTAGTGATTAAGGAGCTATTCTTTCCAAGAATCCATACGAATTTATCAAGAAAGATGTAAAATGGTAAAGATTTCAAAGTAAATTACCAGGACCTGTTGAAGTTTATCAGTTTCTTTTCTTTAAATCATAAAATCCTTATTAAAATCTCTAACATAAGTAACCTAGCACCAGCCATTTACGGGCTGCCCAGATAATAATACAGCAACTGCTTCTGTTAGTACCTGAGATAGATGCCATAGGTAACTCACGAGGTAAGCTGATCGTTTTTCAAGAAATAAAGAAATGAAGCACCATTTTCTGCAGTAATTATGTACAGCTATGATTGCCACATTCCACTGAATAAAACAAGTGGTCTCAAGTCAGAGAAACAATATGTGAATGACAGCCACAAACCTGTATTTTTTCCGTAAAAATCCATTGAATTCAATATACTGAACAGGTGTAGCAAAACAAAAATAAAAATAGGATCACATCACAAAAAAAAATGAATCCATTGCTGCTAGCTGACAGCAGAGGAACACCTCCTCTGTTTTCACTGCCTTTAATTTTTTTTCTCCCTTTTGTTATTAGGGTTTGAGCCGGGATGCCAGGTGCACAAAAAACCTGCATTCAAAGTGGCAAGTGAGCATTTTCTGGCACTCAGCTTTAAGTGTATATTTTGCATTCATAAACATGCCACCCTTCTCTCCTGCTACACAAATACTGTAGATAATCTCTAACAAATGCTTCCATTTCAGATCAGCAAACTGGTTTTATGCTGGCTGATAAGGCAGTCATTAATAATAGAGTGCTCGAAGAAAACTGAAGTGCAGCATCTATGCATTTAGTCCTGGAAGTCACTGTGAGCAGAATGCCCATTAAGCCCAAACAGTAGCTACACATGGCAATGCAATATCTGACCACTACAAATAAAGCAAACATGTTTGCCTTCAGAAACAAAACTATACCAGACCTGTTTGCACCGTAGAAAAATGCCACTATACTAATCTTGACAGCACCAGGTCTAACTATTAACATTCAATGTGCTGCC